>JAXRKP010000909.1:55000-92500 GCA_037039925.1 Doris montereyensis | reverse complement strand
TTATAGAGGGAAAGGGCCAAACATAAATAATACACAAAGAGACTGGATGAAGAAATTCGATATGGTGTGTTTTGGTTTCCATATGAATCTTTGTTAATGGAGGTCCAGCCTGGATTGAAGCTGCCAAACGTCATGAAGATAAAGCTCCAAGCTGCCGACATGGTGGATGTAGTAGAAACAAAGATGGACTAAAATCACCATCAGCCACTGGAACAAAAGGCCACTGAGCCTCCAAGGTCTTCGAGCAATTCCATGAGGACTCAAGACACTGTCATGGCAGTTGTTGGAGTTGTTGGAGGCTGTGGAATCGAAATGGATTTATGTAAAATGAAATTCTTAACAAACATACATTTTAACACAATATCAGATTAATCTGTGAGGAAACATAATTTTTTTGGTTTCCTGTTGAATAGGCATGTTATTCTGTTGAGGAACTTCATATTTATTTACATGGGAAGAGGATATGCATATTGAACAAACTGCTTCTCCAGAGGGACGGACTCAATTCATTAGTATCCCTATCATCATGCATGGCTAGATTTCGACTTTAATTGAAATTCTTAAGTTAACATTGCTATTACCAGAGAGCAAAGATAAGCAGACCTAGGTTGTCTGCGTTTACATAGTTGCATTCTGTTGGCAACTTGTTTCATATTATTATTGAAATAAGGCAAAATGAGTGCAGATGACTAGATCTATCATTATAGAAAGGGGGAAACGTGAGTGCAGATGATTAGATCTATCATTATTGACAGGAGGTAAAGTGAGTGCAGATGACTAGATCTTTCATTATTGAAAGGAGGTAAGATGAGTACACATACTAGATCTATCATTATTGAAAGGAGGTACATGTTTAATGAGGGCAGATGACTATTCTATCATTATTGGAGTGATTTTTTTGTTGCTTTTGAGTTTGGGTTTTTCCGTTTAGTTTAATAATATATAAGGGTAACTGTCAAAATATAGCCATTCTGTATCATTGAAAAATTTGTAGCGTCCTTGGTTGCAAATGGAAACGGCCCCCATCTTGGATTTTGACCCAATTTTCATAATCTATCTCCTCCCTTAGTTATGACTAAAATCACCCAAAACCTGTGCAGATCAAATTCCTTCATTGCATTTTTTAGGAATACGATTGTCCTGTTGGACGTGCTCTTAATTTAAAGTAGCTTGGTATCTTTAGATTTATAGATTTAGGTCTGTGCTATTCATAATCTACGTCTAGATCTACTTTGTTCTCCGTGATGGTCTTCAACAGGACAGACACTGCAGTTGGGTTATTGAGATATTTTTAGGGAAAATGATGGCGAGGAAATCGAATAGTGTAAACGTTTCATAAAAAGCAATGGGATAATGATTCCATGAACAATCTAACTTTGGTCGACCAAAGACCGCAAGGACAGACACTATTGTTAGACATGTGGAAGGACTTGTTTTATCTCAACAACACGATCCCACCAGACGGTCCTCCTGATATTGCATTAAAATAAATGTCTTTAAATGAATACTATTTACATAACTTCTTCATCGACTTCTGTGAAATTATTATGTTGCACATAGTTAAATGGCACTATATGATTGTTAAAAGACATTGAAATTAAATGAATGATTGCAAAGTTAATAGCCATCAAAGTTCCACCTGGTTTATTATATAGCAAGTCAATTGAAATGATCTCTTTAGTAGCAGTATAAAGAAATTGCCCACGTACATACATTCTCACTGAAGACGGCCGTGAACCATCAAATTAAGAACATGATAATAACCACACCGTGACCATCCACTCAGGCAGTGGACAGGTAAGCACTTGTACGGAGAGTAGATGATCCCGCCCTCCACGAGTCTCCTGCTGCCTTGCATTTAGGAGATTTAAACACCAGAGTAGACAACAATATAGAAGCGCCAGGAGGAGTAATAGGTAAAGAAGGAGGGACAACAACTTCTCCAAATGGAGAGAGACTAATATATTTTTGCCTAAAGAATAACAGGAAAATAGTTAACACCTTTTTTCCTCATAAATATATCCACAAATATACAAAAATAAATGAAAACAGGTGTGAAAAGTCAATGATAGACTACATAATAGTTAGCAGCTCCCTTTTTCAAGTACATTGGATGCAAGAGTAAAAAGAGGAGCAGAAATATTTAGTGATCATCATTTAATGATTGCCAAAATGAGATTACTGACTGGAGAAAACAAACAGAAAAGGAAAGAGAGGAAAGCTACAACACTCAAAATAGAGAAACTAAATAAACAAGTAGGAAAAGAACAGCATGGAGGAATGAAAATGTCAAGATTAAGATCAAAGAAAAAAGGATGCCTGGAAGAAATACTTGCAAACAAAGAGACCAAAGGATAGGATAGATTACATGAATAAAATAACTATCGTCAAAGAGGACGTTAGAAAAGCGAAACAGGAACAATGGGAAGAGTTTGGACAAAGACTTCAAGAAAGCTATCAAGGAAATCAAAAGCTGTTCTTGGGGGCAATGAAAGCATGAGAAAACTAAAGCATGTCCAATACGACAAATTAAGAATGCCAAAGGAGAAATAATGAAAGAAGACAGTGAAATCTTTGAAACATGGAGAAAGCAATTTCACCAATTACATCACCCATCCAGAACGTATAAAACAAGAAGTAAAGATCAAATAGTAAGAGTAACAAGTAATCGAGATGAGACAGCTGAAGATGTAGATATATCAATGGAAGAAATTTTCTCTCTCTCTCTCTCTCTCTCTCTCTCTCTCTCTCTCTCTCTCTCTCTCTCTCTCTCTCTCTCTCTCTCTCTCTCTCTCTCTCTCTCTCTCTCTCTCTCTCTCTCTCTCTCTCTCTCTCTCTCTCTCTCTCTCTCTCTCTCTCTCTGTCTCTCTGTCACTCTCTCTCTGTCTATCTATCTATCTATCTATCTATCTATCTATCTATCTATCTATCTATCTATCTATCTATCTATCTATCTATCTATCTATCTATCTATCTCTATCTATCTATCTCTCTATCTATCTATCTCTATCTATCTATCTATCTATCTATCTATCTATCTATCTATCTATCTATCTATCTATCTATCTATCTATCTATCTATCTATCTATCTATCTATCTATCTATTTATCTCATCTATCTATCAATTTATCTCTCTCTCTCTATCTCTCTATCTCTCTCTCTCTATCTCTATCTATCTATCTATCTATCTATCTATCTATCTATCTATCTATCTATCTATCTATCTATGTTTCTATATTTATATTTATCTAATTACACTATTTACTCATCTATACGTATATATTTAAGCTATCATTTTATATCGTATCATAGTTATAAATATATGCAAAGATGTATATACATGACATATGTATGTATGTATGTATGTATGTATGTATGTATGTATGTATGTATGTATATATATATGTGTATGTATGTAAGTAATATATATGTATGTACGTATATATGTATTGTATATATGTATGTATGTATGTATGTATGTTATGTTTTTGTATGTTTTTATGTATGCATGTATGTACATGTATGTATGTGCATTTATATACATATGTATGTAGATATGTATGTATGTATGTATGTATGTATGTATGTGTGTGTGTGTATTTATGTATGTATGTATGTATGTATGTACGTATGTATGTATGTATGTATGTATGTATGTATGTATGTATGTATGTATGTATGTATGTATGTATGTATATATGTATGTATATATGTATGTATGTATGCATGTATGTATGTATGTATAATATATATGTATATATAATATATATATATATATATATATATATATATATATATATATATATATATATATATATATATATATATATATATATATATATATATATATATATATATATATATATATATATATATATATATATATATATATATATATATATGTGTGTCTATATATATAACTTTACATCTCAAACTTTGACCGCTCTAATCTCAGGATCCACTGCACCCACAACCGCCATATTTCACCGGTAGATTTCAAATAGTCTGCTTTAGGTTCTTTTAATTGATTGGGAAAAAATGTTTTTGTTTGGGATCCACGAAACTTTGTATTGTTATTGTTACCCATTCATTCACTTCCGATCATAAGATATGCAATGAAACACCCACCTAACCTAAATATCGAACAGTGTATCGGTACTTGATGTCACCCTATGCATGTATATATGAATGTATGAATGTATGTTATGTATGTTATGTATGTATGTATGTATGTATGTAATAAGATATAATGTATTAAGATGCTATTAAGACATACTGTTTTATGTACATAATGTATGTATATAATAATATGTATGTATGTATGTATGTATGTATGTATGTATATATGTATATATGTATAATAATATATGTATGCAGTATGTTTGTATTTATGTTCGTCTCTCACTGTCCATGTTAACCCCCACACACAGGCTATATAATATGATGCAAAAGATGATATCACACTGGCATGCGCGCGCACACACACACATACACACACACACACACACACACACACACCTATACAGTCACAGGCATGTGCTAATGTGATCCAGCATCATAGCATTGCCATGCCACAGTAAATACACGTAGTACCATAAGCCCTAGGCCTAAATGATGTAGAATGAAATAGGGAAGAATGACAACAAATGACAACTCCGCCATTAAAGACAGGTCAAACACATGACGTGTGTGGCCCCTGTGTAATAAAATAAAACAATAATAATACGGTAATACAGCATGGCATGCACTCGACCCTACGTATAGGCACGGCAATAACAATATTGTAACCTGCATGATGTATACGATATAGATCTAGTATGTAGTATGGTGTGAGTCAAGCCTATTTGGAGCTTGACAAGAGAACACCGATCAACTCTTCCTTCTTACTATCATTACGTTATTTTTTCCTGTTAGGGATTTTTACATGGATACAAATAATTTCCCCTTAATAGACGATGCAATGGTGCAATCTTTTTCGGAACAAAGTCCAGTTGTAGATCTAGCCTTGTAGAGCCTCGATATATACCGTTCAAAAACGCATAATTTTATATAACTTTATAGGGATGAGAACTATTTGGAAAAGTTGTTGTCTCTTCTTCTCCTTTACCTACAGCTCCGTCTAATATTTTTGCATTGTTGCTTATCCTAGTGTTTAAATCTCCTAAAACCATTAGTTCCTGTTAAGGTTTGAGATTCTCTGCAGCTATTTGTCAATTGTTTTCAAACATATATTTTCTTCTTTGGTGGCGTCTTCGTTTGATCTATAAAGTATTAATAATTCAATTCTTATTTCTTTGGATTTAATGTTTACTTCTATAGCCATAAGATTATAAATTTCCAATTTTCTAATTTCCTTATAAGTTTTCATATCTTTTATGCATTATGAGACCATCTACTGCTCTAGCTTTACCCTATGATATACTCCCAAGAAGATTTAAGTACGATTTAATTTTAATCCTCCATTTTCTATTCTTTGTCCTTTTTCTTTGTTTTTGTGATAGCAAAAATGTCTCCCTTTTGGTCAGCCAAGACCCTCCTGCAAGGCAGCAGGTTGTGATTTTAGGAGTAAGTAAACTCTCTAAGCCTTCGTTCAGCCAAGTATCTCTCACAAAGGAAGCAGGTTGTGATTTTCTGTCGGGGTTATCTCCCTTAGCCTTTGGTCAGCCAAGACTCGCCTGCAAGACAGGAGGAGACTCAAGGAGGGCGATGCCGCCTAAACTCCGTACTTCGTACAAGTGTACGCACCTGCCTACTGCCCAGGTCAAATTCATGTTCGTTTTTAACGAACGATAATAATAATTTATAATAATAATAATAATAATAATAATAATAATAATAATAATAATAATAATAATAATAATAATAACACTACTAATAATAATAATAATAATTTATAATGTGTCTCCTAATGGCTTTTCACTGAATAATAATAATATAATTTATTAGATGTGTCTAATGGTTTTCACTCCCCCCCACTCGAACTATCAGTGATTACTTGTTTTATAGCTCCCAATGATCTGTCTGATTCAGGGAACTATAAGTGTAATACATGTATAACATTAACAAAAAAACAAACATGAAAACAATGACATAACGAATCCACCGGGAATGCATATAATCTTTCATGCCTAAAACGCTAGTCACAAATAATTGCTGACCGTAGTTGAAAATGTAACCTCATGTTGAAGTTCGATCTCATAAAGTATCATGGATATATACATATATATATATATATATATATATATATAGAGAGAGAGAGACAGACAGACAGACAGACATACAGACAGAGAGAGAGAGAGAGAGAGAGAGAAAGAGAGAGAGAGAGAGAGAGAGAGAGAGAGAGAGAGAGAGAGAGAGAGAGAGAGGAGAGAGAGAGAGAGAGAGAGAGAGAGAGAGAGAGAGAGACGAGGAGGAGGGAGGGAGAGGAGGGAGGGAGGGAGAGAGACAGATGGATAGATAGAGAGAGAGAGATAGATACATGGATAGATAAATATGAGAGAGACAGAGAGAGAGACAGACAGACAGACAGAGAGACAGAGACAGAGAGATAGAGAGAGAGGCAGGCAGACAGACAGACAGACAGAGAGACATGACAGGGAGGGAGACACAGAGAGGAGACAGAGAGACAGAGAGAGAGAGAGAGAGAAAGAGAGAGAGAGAGAGAGACAGATAGAGATAGGGACAGAGAGAGAGAGAGAGAGACAGACATAGAGACAGACAGACAAATAGAAAGAGAGAGAGAGAGAGAGACAGAGACAAGCGGACAGACAGAGAGAGAGACAGAAAGAGAGAGAGAGAGAGAGAGAGGGAGTCGGAGGGAGGAGATATGAGGAAAGAGGAGAGGAGGGAGGGAGAGAGAGAGAGAGAGAAAGAGAGAGAGAGAGAGAGAGAGAGAGAGAGAGAGAGAGAGAGAGAGAGAGAGAGAGAGAGAGAGAGAGAGAGAGAGAGAGAGAGAGAGAGAGAGAGGGAGAGAGAGAGAGAGAGAGAGAGAGAGGAGAGAGAGAGAGAGAGAGAGAGAGAGAGAGAGGCAGAGAGAGAGAGAGAGAGAGAGAGAGAGAGAGAGAGAGAGAGAGAGACAGACAGAGAGAGAGAGAGACAGAGAGAGAGAGAGACAGACACGTGAGTCCATAACCCCCCCACCCCAGCAGTCCATTTGCTTCAATCCGTTTCAAATTCCTGCGTAGAATAGAATAAAGTTGGCTCTCAGGTATTTTTTTTTAAATATAAACACTTTAAAAAAATCTTTCATGTCTGTAACTAGTTTCATATTCATACCGAGTCAGATGAGGAAAGCAGAATGAAAAACCTTTTCAAAGAGTACAACGTCGTGATAAACATATCTTCAATTTTGAGATCACTCGTAAACGTCGAGAGGTATACTGCATGATATGGTACTAGAAAAAACGACAAAAAATCCACCAAAAAATCCAAGAAGTAGATTTAAAGAGCTGCCTACAACGCATTATTATAAAACTAATCATGGTATTAAATACGTTTGTACACTCACCTTTGGAAATCATTCTTGTCGCCATTGTTAATGTCGATACTTTCACTTTCATCAACCACGTGCTTGTCTGAACAGTTTGATGTCAATAGCTGACGTGGAGCGATTACATACGATTGTATTAATACGCTAGTTAATTTGGCAACGTGTTGACAGGGATTAGCCATCTACCGCTAGGCGCATTGGCAACGAATTGGCCTGTGGAGTGGGACAGACTCTGAAGTTCTACCCGAACGAAACTGGCTGATTGTGCGATGCTGTATCCAAATCGGTGGTGGAGCGTACAGATACAAGCCCTTACTATAATATGGGTTGACCTTCACTGCCCATCACTAATTATTATAAAAACAACAATCTCTCTTGAACTTTTGTGTACCCTTAAATACACCCCCACTTCCACCCCATAAAAGCCTGTAGAGTCTCTTATCATCTGCTTTGCAGACAAGCATTTCATTAACCTTCGATTTCAGTGCTAATAGATCTCCGCCCCCCCCGCATACACACACAGATGCACACACACACACACACACACACACAAACACTTGATCAAGGATCATACTAGCTTTGTTGTTATTTTACTGTTTGTTAACAACAGGAAACGGAGAAAGGGAAAACAGATAATTTTGACAAATAAATATTATGTCTCATGAAGCAAAAAAAAATCCTCAAAAATACATCAAGCTCCTTATATAAAGTTGAAACTATATTTAAACAAAAATCTGCCGGCGGCTTCCCATTTTGCAAAAGAGAGTGAAAAGAATGCTTCTTATACGAAGGTTAACCCTACCCGCTCTTTTGAGCCCTTGTTGTAAAAGCACATAAAATGATATTATACATTTCTTTGGATGAACTGTCATAGCTGACAATCATCTATGCAGGCTGCCGAAAAAAATGCACACTTAAAGTTTTCGCTACACCTTCATCTCTACTGGTCACAAGAATAAATTGGGGCTGTAGTAACGTTAAGATAACTTGCAAAACGGGATCTATATTTAGACGCCTTTGTGGGAGGCATTTTGTTGCTTTGTAACGGGCATTTTGCATGGTCTCTAATGCAGGGGGACAATAGTTGAGAGGCAAAGTGTCGGCCTCTTAACACAAAGGTCTTTGCTTCAAGCCCCGCCGACGTTTGAAACATTTTCTTGAGTTTTTTCGTCTAAGATCTCCCCCCCCCACCGATCCAGTTAGGTGGATCGACACCATGTCCCATCGGATATGGACAATAAAAAGAAGGTCCCGTTTGCAGGTCCAACATTCTGCGCACGTAAAGTATCCTTTGGCTGCTTACAAGGCAGTCCGGGGAAAATTAAAATTCATACCAAAAAACCCGAGATAACCTTAATTGTGAATAGGGGTGAAATCAAATCAAATTAAAAAGCATAGTCCCTGAAGCAAGCAAAATGCATTGCAAATTATGTGAGTGGGTATGTGCAAGAGTTACAGCAACGTTTTATAGTTGGATCCTTCAAGTTGGCCATTGGCCTTACTTTGAAACTAAGTAAAATTCTATGTCCATTTTCGCTCTTCTAGCATCTAGGATGTGAATGACATACTTCAATTTTTTTAAATTTATTGTAATAGCGAAGGAAGCCACGGGTACATCAATTACTTTTACTCTGTCAACACACCAAAATAAATGATGACTGAAATGGTATGATCGACACAAATCAAAACTTTTAACATGACGGTTCCTGTTGGTTTCACTGACCTGGTCAACAATCACAGGGTGAAGGTTGTTAGAGACGGAGTCAACATTACTATCTAAGCTTAGACCTGGATTTTGTTCTTTGCATATTCGGGTAGAACGATCATTTATCTACAAGTTTATGGCAGAAAAATGTCCAAATGACGTATGATTGTTTTGTTACAATATGTTTTGTAGTCGAGGGTAGGTAAAAATAGTCAAAATTTTGACTTCAATTATCCTAACATTGACTGAGAACATGGCACTGAAAACCCATTCTGGGGACACTAGTTTCGCTTGCCTGTCGACAATACCGCACGTCGATTTGGCCCAGCGCTGAGTGACGTAAGAGGTGGAGGGCAAGTGTTAACAGTCCGTGTCTTTGTAAACACGCGCCAAGAATACGAATAAGAGAATGAAACAAAGAACTGATCGTTATGACGTCTGTTTTAACACAGTCTCATCTAAACCTAGATTTACAACCCTCTTTACATTACTAACAATGTCAGAGACTGTTGAAAGAGTGAGGGGGCTGCTACAAGGACAGCCGGTCTGAAACGTATTGTTTTGTTTTGGGTTCTTTTGATTTCTTTATTTGCATTTTTTTTCGAAATGAAGTTTCCCCCTCACTAAATGTCTATCTCCTCCTTCATTTACCGACTGGTTTATATATATTTGGCACCTAGGTTCCTCTTGTCAATCTTGATAGAATGACGTCGGTTTTTTTTTTATATGTGTAAACTTCTTGAGAAAATATTTTTCTTTGTCATAAAAATGTCATTTTTGCATACAGATAATATAGGTTATTTTCAAAAATTCAAAAACCCCAAAACCAAAAAAACTATCAAAAATATATAGAACACCCAATGTCACTATTTATATATTGAATGTAGAAAACGATATGCACAGGTTCTGAGTGATTTTATTCGTAATTAAGGTAGGAGATAGATTTTGAAAATTGGGTAAAATTCCAAAAGGACGGCTATTTTCATGGCAACCAAGGACGCTACAAACTTTTCAATGATAAAGGGTGACTATATTTTGACACTTAATCATATACATACTAAAGCCCTGACTAAAAAGCAAAAAAAATAATAATTTCAGGAGGACCCCTCCTTCCCCGGTCAAGTTCCTCCATCCTCTCGCACAACAAGATTAAATCTTTTCAAAGACGAGCTTAGGCTACGCGTCTGTAAGTATAATATTTATACACATTATTTTGATACGTAAAATGAGTACCGCAACACTGAAGAAGTCATCTTTTGTTGCTGGGGCGAATCAGTGCACGTCCACCATAATATGTAAATTATGAACCCACAGTGGAGTGAAGTCTAAAGAAACAAGCAACAATAAGTGCCAAGTCTATAAAACAAAAAGACAAAAAAGACACTGACCCACCGTGCTTCTTTATGTATTTATACGGCCATCTAGTTTAAGTTAGTTTGCATTGCCACATCTCTTTGTTGTTTCTACAATGTATTGGACGTATTTATCGTTCATTTCATTTCTTTTTCTTTTTTTCTTTCTGACACCACACTGTATGACGTCTGTATAAGCGTATAGATTTTACTGTACTTGATCGCTGTCTGACGAAGGCTTATACCTGCGTCATTACTTGTTTATCTTTTATTGTGGAGTTTTCCCTTTAGAGTAGTTCACTTACCTGTCTGTCTTTTATGGTGGAGTTTTCCCTTTAGACTAGTTCATTTACCTGTCTGTCTTTCACTGTGGAGTTTTTCCTTTAGAGTAGTTCGCTTAACTGTCTGTCTTTTGCGATGTGGTTTTCTCCTTAGAGTAGTTCGTTTAACTGTCCATCTTTTCTTTCTTTATCAGCTCCCATTCTATCTTCCGGTGTATGGATTTTATATGCTCGAAACGATCTTTCTCCAGGATGCCCTGTCCTGACATTTTCTGTTTCCTTCTATGAAAGTTACATTTCTTTGCGTTAATGCCTCTCTTATATCTTCTTCCAACTTTCTCCGAGGTCTGCCTTTTGGTCTTTTACCTTGGGCTTTAGCACTGTATACTGATCTAGTATTCTATTGTTAACATGTCCAAACTATCCACTTGATTCATTTCTATCTTAGTTTTTATGCTTTTTGCTTTGGTTTGATTTTTATTGTTGTGTTTCTGATTTTGTCTCTTTTAGTTTTCCCTACTACTCTTCTCAGATATATACTAAGGTTATTATATATTTCATTTCGGCTGCCTGCACTCTGCCATAGAGGAGAGTAGGACAATAAAATGTGTTGTATACTGCCATTTTGGTTTTTGTTGATAATTCTTGTTGACCTATAATGCCTTTCCTAGAGGGTTATATATTGCACTTGCCTTTTTTGGATTCTCTGGCTGATTTCTTATCTCAGTTTTCCCTCTGAGTTAATCATTTCTCCTAAGCAATTATAGCTTTGAACTTGTTCTAAATTCTCCCTGCCTAATTTAAGATGTGTTTTAGCTTCCCTAGTTACTAGCATTGTTTTGGTTTTGTTTGCATTTACTCTCATTCCTCTTTTATTTAATTCATTATTCATTATGTTGATATTTGACTGGATGTCCCTTTCTGATTTTCCAAACAGAGCTAAATCATCAGCAAATGAAAGCATTGATACATTTACTAGTTTGAGTTTCCACATACCTACATTCATTTTCTTCATGTTTGAGGATGCCTTTGCGATTGAATCCATAAATGTGATAAACAAAAGAGGACTTAGGAAACAACCTTATCTTACCCCTATATCTACATCAAATTCTGCAGATACATTTCCAGCTACTCTCACTGCACATGTTGGTTTATTGTAAAAAGTTTCAAAGGCTTCTATTAAATTTTGCTCTACGTTGTGTTCTTTTAAGGAATGCCATGGTTCGTCCCTCCTCACAGTGTCAAATACCTTTTCTAAGTCAATAAAACACAGGTGCAAGTCAATGTTTCTCTCAAGGAATGTTTCTATTATTTGTCTAATTGTAAATATGTGACCTTGTACACTTCTTCCTGGTCTAAATCCACTCTGGTGTTCTTCAATCTGATCCTCTACTCTTTTTCCTTAGTTTCATTTCCAGAATCCCGAGCATACTTTTTTCTGGTACGCTAAGTAGTGATATCCCTCTACTCTATAGTTTGAGCATTCCATAGTTGATCCTTTCTTATGTATTGGTACTGCTGTTCCCCTTTTCAGTCGTCTGGCCCCTGTTTGGATTTCAATGCTTGTTGACATATTGCATGTAGAAGTTTGTCTGCCTCTCTCCCTCGGTTTTTAATCATTTCTGGATAAACTTGATCTGCTCCTGGGTTTTTCCTAATTTCACTTTTATTATAGCCGTTTGAAGTTCTTCCACTGAGATATCTACATCTTCAGCTGTCTCATCTCGATTACTTGTTACTCAAAATAATTGATCTGTACTACTTGTTTCATATGTTCTGGAGAGATTATGTAATTGTTGAAAATACTTTCTCTAAGTTTTCATGATTTTGCTGCCTCCTTTCATTATTTCTCCTTTTGGTGTTCTTAATTTGTCGTATTGGGCATGCTTTGGTCTTTCCCATGCTCTTCATTGCTCTCTAGAACAGCTTTTGATTTCTGTGATAGCTTTCTTGAAGTCTTTGTCCAAACTCATCCCATTGTTCCTCTTTTGCTTTCCTAACTTCCTCTTTGTCGATAGTTCTTTATTGTCATTACAAAAAGAGACATCCAGATATCACAAAGGGAAATAATGTTATAAACCCTTATGGACTTTTCACCGATATTTCAATGAAATGGGCCGACTATTGATCACCAGATCAGAAAGAATTAAAGAACAAATCCATAATGAATATACGATGCTAGACAAAAAAAAAAAAAAAAGAGTTAGTCAAAGCTGACAAGAAAGCTTACTATGACATGTTAGCAGAAAGAGCCGAAAAAGTAAGCCAAAGACAAGATATGAAAACTCTCTACCAGACAGCTAAAGAATTGTCCAAAGGGTATAGGAAAAATAACACACCGATCAAGGACACACAAGGAAATTTATTGTCGAGCGAAGCAGACCAAATGAACAGATGGAAAGCGCACTTCGAGTGTGTCTTAAACAGAGAAACGCCAAGGCTCCCGCACGATCATTAAACCTGCAGAAAATGACTTGGACATCAACATGCTACCCCAACTTTAGATGAAATATAAAAAGCAATAGAGAGTCTCAAAACAGGGAGAGCAGAAGGTGAAGATCAGGTGACAGCGGAAATGATTAAGACAGAAAAAGAAATGACCCCTAAAATGTTACAAAGCCTATTTCAAGAAATTTGGGAAAAGAAGAGCTATCAAATGAGTGGAATGTTGGACTCATCGTGATAATTGAACGGGAATCATGCTACTCTCTATCACCAGCAAAATTTTCAGCAAAATATTACTAAACCGTCGAACCAAAACTTAGAAAGCAGCAAACAGGATTTGGGAAAGGCCATTCTTGCTCAAACCATATATTAACCCTAAGACAAATTTTTGAACAATGCCAAGATTGGAATGCTCTCCTGTACTCAAATTTTATAGATTTTGAAAAGGCTTTTGATAGTGTACACAAACCTGCATTATGGAACATTCTACGGCACTATGGCATTCCTCCAAGGTAGTTAGCATAATCAAACTGCTTTACATGTATTTCCATGCTAAAGTAATCTATGGAAATAAATTGACGGAGAGTGTAAACATCAATACAGGTGTGAAACAGGGCTGCATTCTATTACCTTTTCTATTCTGCCTTGCTATTGATTGGATTATGAAGGAATCTGTTGAAAATAAGAAAACAGGACTAAGGTGGATATTCACTGAAATATTAGAGGACTTTGATTTTGCTGATGATGTTGTACTCCTGTCACAAAACATCACAGATATACAAACCAAAACACAGCGGGTTGATAACAATGCACAAAAACTGGGGCTACACATAAATAGTGGAAAAACAAAAATGATGAGGATGAACAACAAATCGAAACAACCGGTGAAACTTGGAAACAAGGAGATTAAAGGATATTACAAGTTTCACATATCTTGGAAGTAAAATTACTCAAACTGTAAATTCTGAAGATGAGATCAAAGAAAAGTTAAGAAAAGCAAGAAAAGTATTTGGATCACTGAATAATATTTGGAATTCAAGAAAAATCTCAATTAAAACAAAACTCAGATTCTTCAAATCTAATATTCTAGCTGTCCTTCTTTATGGTGCTGAATCTTGAAAAACAACAAATAACATCTGCAGAAAGCTGGACACCTTTCAAAACAAATGTCTCAGAAAGATCTCAAAATATTTTGGCCAATCACGATATCAAACAACGACCTTCAGAAAAGAACATCACTGGAGTTAATATCCCAGATTGTGAGGAGGAGAAGATGGAAGTGGATGAATGCTGATGCCATCCCTAAAAAAGCCATCATATGGACCCCTCGGGGAACAAGGAAGAGGTCGCCCGCTAGACTCCTGGAGGAGAAGCATCGAAAAAGAGCTGAAGACCCATGGATGGACGTGGGGGCATAAGACAAAATCGGCATCTGACCGTGTTCAATGGCGATCCACTGTGTCGGCCTTATGTGCTGTCCATGCACCACCAGGATAAATTGATTGATTGTCTCTCTGTCTTTTATGGTGGAGTTTTCCCTGTAGAGTAGTTCACTTACCTGTCTGACTTTTATGGTGGAGTTTTCCCTTTAGAGTTCAATGAGCTGTCTATCTTTTATGGTGGAGTTTGTCCTTTAGAGTTAATTTGTCTCTCTGTCTTTACTGGTGGAGTTTTCCTTTAGAGTTCATTTGTCTCTCTGTCTTTGATGTTGGAGGTTTTCCTTTAGAGTTCATTTGTCTCTCTGTCTTTGATGGTGGAGTTTTCCCTTTAGAGTTCACTGAGCTGTCTGCGCTTTATGGCTTACCTGTGGCTCCTTGTGTGGTATGGTAAGCGCTTTAAAATTCTGGATATGGAATTGATAAACAAAAATCTTTGTTTATTCTTTCTTTTTGTTACTTATTTGCCTTTTCGTATTTTTTGGTGGTTTATATTAACCAATCCCATTCCTTAATGGCTCGGTGCATGTACGTGTTGGACAGTTTATGAGTGGCGCTATGTCATAACAAGCCAGTGTTGTACTTACTTTTGATAGCCCCCATATTGTGAAGAATGGTGACACTGCTCTGCTCGCATAGTTGTGTAGAGCAGTATGTGCTTTTGAATGGGTAGTCGTGATTAATTATGTATTCTTTCTATTTGCTTCCTAAATAGAAATAATGAACACATCCTATTATAGCCTTGTGCAAACAATCCCCCGACGACTATAAATAGAAATGTTTGATGAACACCTAGATACCTTTTCAACACAAAACCCCTAAATGACAACACCCCCCCCTCAACCCACGCCAAACCCCGACAACTACCTCGAAGATCCCCGCCCCCTCCCCACACACCAAGAAAAACACGAAACAAAGAATAAACCAACTGGCCTCTCCCCGCGCCAGACCAAACCGACGAGCAACCTCTCCCTTTTAAAACGCAGAAAAACAACACCAAAAAATAAAACGACCAAGAACCAACAAGTCAAGATAAAAAACAAGAATAATAAATGAACCGACTTAATAAAACAATAACAAAACAACAACGACAAAAAACAAACACAACAATAGCATCAATTAAGAGACATCTGGTTCCATTCGTGTTGAATTCAAATATTTTGCACATATATTTGTCATCCATCTGCCCTTTACATTGTGTATTATCGCAATGATATCTAGATCTACATGCATTTTAATTGCTTTTTTCCAGTTCATAAAAAATTCGCAAATTCAGCGAGTTTTTCAACTAGTGACAACTCCACTAATAAAGACAGAACTTCGTTCCACTGTGGCTCCTTCGTATTATTCACAGCTATTTAGATAGTATAGATCTAAGTACTACCTCAGGCATCACACAATGTGATGTCAGAAGAAAAACAGAGTAGTATGACAAAGAAGATGACTATAGATCTAGATATACCCGAAACGTCACGTGTTTGTTTGTCTTTATTAGTGGAGTTGTCACTTATTGTCATATTTCGCCTTTGACTTCACTCCACTGTGGCTCCTTCGTATTATTCACAGCTATTTAGATATTTCACATTGTCACATCTCTTTGTTGTTTACGTTATTTATCTTTTTTTAAAATTGCTAATAGATCTAGATCTATAGTCATCTTCTTTGTCATACTATTCTGTTTTCTTCTGACATCACATTGTGTGATGCCTGAGGTAGTACTTAGATCTAGATTCTAGATATGTCTCGTTTGTTGTCTGACGAAGGGTTATACCCGAAACGTCACGTATTTGTTCTGTCTTTAATAGTGGAGTTATCACTTATTGTCATATTTCGCCATTAACTTCACTCCACTGTGGCTCCTTCGTCTTATTCGAGTTTTTCAAGTAACGTTACAAGCTCAAGTTTAAATGATGCCCAGCAAACTTTGTCTCGTAATTTGAGAATTTATTACACCATGCTGTCATTAGCCAACTTAAACGCCCAGACACTCCGACACAAAACGCTAATACAATATGACATAATAACTTATCATATCATATTTTTTCAAAAGGCTATATAGGTCATTTGACCTTTAAATACCCCATACATCATGGAGTTTTAAAAATGATTGAACATATAGTAATCAATCTGAACAATGTACATTCATTCATCATAAGACCGTCTATCGCTAAATGTAATGACTAGATTTCGAACAGATTGGGCACAAGGTGAGAGAGATAGCTCATGTTTTGTCATGTACATTTTCAATGATATTGGTGGATATAGAACGAAGTCATCAACGGTGTGTGATAAGAAGACAGAAAAGAGCCCATATCAAAACTTTACAGACTTTTTGTAATACTTTTTTTCACATAAGACATCTATATTTATAATTAATCATCAGTAAGTGGTAGCAATAATTATGAAAATAATTGATAAAGAAATGTTTTTAAAGTTATGAGGAATTGTTTAACGTAAGGTGCGAAAACGAAATATCAAGGGCCATGAATGACATTCATGTCAGTGGTTTGAAACAGATAGCATTTCTGCATAGTTTTCTCTTACTCATCGAACGGAGCTCTAATCAAGCTCAGCAAAACCAGCAGACGATAAATTGAGTAGTACTTTTTGCAATAAGTATAATGTATTGTTGCAAACGGAAAGCTTTTCTTACATTCATTTCTCGTGGATTCATCAAATTATACAAACATTGTTATTTATATGTATCCTTTGTTTCAAATTTTGGCTTGTTAAGTTCAACACGAACTCAAATCTAGATTGAGATTCTAGATCTGTTTCAGAATCTAGATTTAGAAAATCTTGATCTCTTCGTTTCGTCTGGAACATGGGATGCGGCGACAATCCTCCATCTCACACTGTTCTGGGCCACTTTTCTCCAGCTCTGTCCATGATTACCCTACTGCCCTGGCTTCCTCTTCGATCTTCTCCAGTTCTTTTTCGGTCTGCTCACTTTTCTCTTTCCTTAGGAGTTCCAGTCGACTGACTGTCTAGTGATGTTGTCTTGTGACTTTCTCAAAGTCAAAGTGTGTCGATCTATCCCCACTTTCTTTGTGCTATCTCCTGATTTATGGGACTCTGTTTCGTCTTTTTCCAAAAGTCGAAATTGATAAAAAAAATTCTGGCCTTTGTAGATTTGGAGTTTTGTGCTATTTGTCTTAGTCACGCACCATGTTTCTGAGCCATAGAGGAGGACGGATTTCACATTTGTATAAAACAAATCTGAATCTGTTATGCATGGAGACTGGTTGTGTGTTCCAGAGGGAACGAAAGGGACTTCTAAGCGCGAGTCTTGCGTTGTTGAATCACATTCTTACACCTTCATCCGTTTCCTCCTTCTTTTGTGACCACGTTGCCCAGGTAGGTGGATTATTATGCTGCCTTGATAACAACCCACCAAAGCTGGATTTGGTCCTGCTTTTGTTAAAGGCCAATTGATTTGTCTTGGCCGTGTTTGTGAGCCAATTTGTTCTGCCTCCTCGGCTATTTTTTTCCAATTTCGAATGTGCATCTTCTTGTTGGTGAGACAGAAGACTGATGTCATCGGCGAACTCTAGGTGTTCTAGTTCTTGTCTCACGAAGGTCCACTGTATCCACGTTCTATTGCCTTCCGTTGATTGTTTCAGCACCTAATCAATGATAATAAGGAGAATCACTGGGGAGGAGACATCCTCAAGAATTATCTTTATTTTAAGAAAAAGTTAAAAGCACTATTTCTCTGAGCAATTTTGCTATTTGGCTTGATGATTTTATGTCTAAATAATATAATTTACATTTAATACCAATATGAATATTATTATGATAACATGTGTATATATATATATATATATATGTATGTGTATGTGTATGTATATATATATATATATATATATATATATATATATATATATATATATATATATATATATATATATATATATATATATATATATGTATATATCCACGGACAACATGTTGATTGATGTCTCAATAGCCTACTGAATATTTCTAAATCAGCTAATTAGTTCTATGCCATACGTTTAATTGCAGTCATAATTCATGTAATTTAGTCTTTGGTTTCAATTTCCTTTATATTTTAAGATCTAATTTTTAACCATAAATGACTATGATTTGTATCAATATTTTTACTATGCACCATGATATATGTGTAATTTATGGATGTTTAATATATTGTAAAGCGCTTGGAGCCTCTTTTAGGGGATTAAGCGCTCTATAAGTGTTTATTATTATTATTATTATTATTATTATTATTATTATTATTATTATTATTATTATCTGCGTGCGTTGGTATGTGCAAACCTTGTATGAAGCAGGTAGGTGTCAACACTGTCAGGAGATGCACCAGAACAAACTGCTCATACAGAATTGGAGCATCTCATTATAATTTGGACAGAAACGCCTTCGATCAGGTGAACTCTGGAAAAGACTTAGGACCACAACGAGAAGGAGTTGCTCTTATTTCAAGCACTTTGAGGATGAAGCTAGTGGTTCAAGGATTATTATGGCATAATTTTATCAAAACAGGAGGATTAACATCAACATATTACCGACAAATGATGCAGGTGACGACAGAGAAGGATGAAGCCTACAACAGGCTACAGGGAGCTATAGAAAGCTACCCTCCGTCATCAATCAGATCACCATCTGCTCCTGGCAGCGTTGGAAACTAAGGCGCGAAATACAATGTTAGCGAAAGGTTTTAAGCAAACAAAATTCCAGAATCAGTCTGACAAAGAAAATAACAAGGAAAACAATTCCAGATATGTCTCAAAAGCAAACTTCGCCCTAAATATAACTCACAGAGAAAAGATGTGGAAACCCACTGGAACAAAGTGATGGAAGTTCTTACAGAGACTGTGAAAAAATTTAGGAAGAAACGATAACAAACATAATGAGTGAATACGCGAAGCATCAGTCGACAAAACAGGTGGAGCCAAGATGAAGGAAGCATTAAGCAGCAGCAGGACAAAAGTTGAAAAAAAACAAAAAAACTAGAAAAGCTATATTAGCAGTGACAGCCATTGAGGTCAAGAAAAGCATCACAACGAACAAGAAAAGGTTTGTCACGGAACTTGCAGAGAAGAGCCAAAGCAAAAAATGGGTGGGCGCACGAGGATGTTTTTAACCATAGCCTACAGCAAACGTATTACATGATAAAGGCAGTCCAACAACCCATTTTTCAAGGAAGCACAGAAGACTTTGGATGAAAGATTTCCGAAAATCCACTGAAAACCCACCGGTGTGCAAATTTGCCTTTCAAATCATAACAAACATTAATATTGGTTGTCACGATTTTTACCATCATGACATGCTGTCAGCTATGGGCCCGCACCCAACTCATCTGGATGACGTGCTGGTGGTGAATCACTTGAGCTGACCCGGAACCAGAGTGATTGGCAACCAACAACATCCGAGGTCTGTGATAACCTTCATCGAGCAGGACACCAAAACCATATTTATATATATATAATATACCAAAGGACTAGATCTACTATATAAAATAAAGATGATGTGAATGTACAGCGAAAAAATGGAAGCAATCTTTGGACATTGGCAAATTGTCTGTGGAAATATCGAAGCCTCAGAGCGAGTATGCAACGATTGGTGGGCAATTTTATCGCCGATACGGAGAGGAGTAGCGTTTTACCATACGATGCAACACATCAAAACATCTTCTTGAATTATTTTGTCAATGGAAAGAATTTGCGATTGATTTGAACACCAGTACGCTTAGCAATTTTCTTTCCATGAGTAAGCATTCAGTTTCTTCTGTGGCACTCTTTAAGATAAACATTTTTTATTGAGTAGTAATGCAGATCTAGAATCTAGTTCTAGCTCTAGCTAAATTTTGATTAGTATTTAGATTCTAGTTCTAAAATCAGAATCCATCCTCATGATAATGTGATTCTTATTTTTTAAAAGGGAGAGGATCCCCCTATTTTTCTCTCACTGGGGTCTCATGTAAACAGAAGGCCCTACTCCATCCCCACCCTCTTTTTACATTAGGTTCTCCGTTTATCGAGACCAACTAAATGTTTTCGAAACAACATGTCACCAGGTCATCAATTCTTAACTTATTTTAGTACTCATTTTGTATGACTTTCATTTTCTGTAAAATTTAATTGATGGTCTAACATTTTTGGCACTCATAAGAAGTGATGTCTCGTTTGACCCAAAGCCAGAAAAAAATGGATGTAACTAAAGAAAGTGGCCAGGTGGTGTTTAATTCTTATGCCAAATAGTGTTAGCGCAATGAACTATCAGATATAATTTTCTTGGTATCAATGTATCTATTCCATCTCAGGACTTTTATTCAGGAGAGAACCCCCCTGACACCCCCCTCTTTGTTTTTAAGTATGTTCTCACATAATTAGGGGGGGGCGGTGAAGTGACCCTCCTGAAATCACCACCATCCTCCTGAATCCACCCCACCCCCTCTTTTTTTCACTGGGTTTTTATGTGGGCCAGCAAATCTGTTGTGATCATATTTGTCTTCAAGTGGGGGGTCATACTGCTAAATGTAGCTAAACAGTGGTCGTGTTAATGAAGTAAGGGAAACTTGGAAAATTTCATCTTTTCAACCTATCCAAAACACTACATTTAACCACAAATGAGTCATTTTTATTACAAGATAGACTACTTTTAAATATCTTTTATGTCATTGGATGATTTATTGACTCAAAGAAGTTTCTTTCTTTACATGACCTCCTCTGGTCCTTAAATAATATAATTGAAGTTACACTACTCTAGATCTAGCCGGAGTACATGCTTCATTCTAGTTTCTTGTCATGCCTGCAGAAATGGACTGATAAGATAACTAATTATTAAGTAAAGTCTAGCACTATCCTAATATGTTCTAAATATCTTTAAACTTCCCTTTGGAAGATCTAATATTTTTATAATCTAGGAAAGAGTTCAGTAGTAAGGCACATCAAGGGACTTAACTGAGATTAAAAAGTTTGAGCTAGTTTTTGTGTGTGTAGGGGGGGGGATAATAAATACAGAGTCTGGTTTTAGGGAGGAGGCGGCACCTGAATGAGCAGTTTGGGACCAAAATTTGATTTTCTGTTCTTTTGCATTATATTCGGGTGGGAACGATCATTTATCTACAAGTTTATGGCAGAAAAATGTCCATATGACTTTTATACGCTTTTTGTGGGCGAGGGTGGGTAAAAAAAAGTCCAAGTCTTAACTTCAGTCCTAACATGACTGAGAATATGGCACTGAAAACCCACGTACCCGTTTAGCGGCGGCTGATCTGCAAATGTGGCAACATTAGTTTCGTTTGGCTGATTTGGCCTAGTGCTGAGTGACGTAAGAGGTGAAAGGCAAGCGTTGTAGCTGTATGTATGTATTTAAATATATGCACAAGTATAGGAATATAGGTAAAAAAAAAAAAAGCTGGTCATTCTGACATCTGTTTTCACAACAGTACACATCTAAACCTAGATTTACAATCATCTTTACGTTAGTAACGGTGCCAGAGACTGTCAAAAGAATAAGGGGCTGCTACAAGAAGGGCAACCCGTCTGAAGCTTTTTTGCTTTAAGTTATTTTCATTTAATTTCTTTACTTGCATTTTCGTGAAATGTATTTTTTTCACATTAAAATTCTAACTCTTCTGTCATTGACCGACCGTTTTGTATTATATGGCACACAGGTTCCTCCTGTCAATGTTAATAGAATGACGTCAGTTTTTTATATCTGTGTAAACTTGTTGAGAAATTCTTATTTTTGTAACAAAAATGATAGTTTTGTATATACACGATATATATTATTTTTAAAAATTCATTAAAAAAAAACGTATCAAGATATCTTATATAAAAACAGCCGTGACTCTTTAGATATTGAAATGGAAAAAACGATCTGCACAAGTTTTGAGGGATTTTATTCATAACTAAGTAAGGGGATAGATGGTGAAAAAATAGGTCAAAATCCAAGATTACTACAAACTTTTCAATGATATAGCATGACTATATTTGGCAGTTATTCATATATATACTAAAATCAAAAATCCAAACACAAAAGAAAAAATTCCCTACAATTAAAAACGATCTCGGTATGATTTAGAATCTATATGTTGAAATATGGTTAATTTCAGTGGCCCTGCATGTAGAGCTTTTTGATGTCCAAAGGACGACCTTCTCAGAATTACACATATATATACTGCATTGATTAAAAGAGATTGTTATGAACATTTTAAAATGTTTTAAAAGTTTTTTCGAAAAAAAGTGTATTTACTGTATCAAATGTTCTTTCTTTCCTTATTGTAGTGTTGTGTATGATCTATGGCAAAGGACAATGAAGTTCAGTCAGTTGTGTTCTTCCACAAGTTTGCTATTGATGCAAAGCTGGTAATGTTTAAGTGTGATGGATTTAGTTTCTTTAACTGGAAATTTTCCTTTAAACCCTTACTCTAGTAATACAACTGAACACATGTGTCCTCAGGAAAATAAAGCCTTTGAATTTAGCAATGAAATGCTTAAAATGACTTTTTAAAAATGTGTAAACAAATTCTGTTGATGAACTTCATGTTTTCTTTTTTGACAATTAATTGGTTATACTATTTTTACATTTATTTTCATTTAGCTCGTTTGAAATCGATGAGATCAGGTTGAATCTTAAAACAATGAGTGATGACAGTTGACACTGACATGTTTATCAGTAGTAGGCATGTGGGGAAGAAATACAGTATCAAATCATAGTGGACAACCACGCAGCCTTACATGTAGATTCAAACCTCGTTATACGGCCAACTGTTGTGCCAGTGGTAACTTTGTGTTATAAGGAAATGGCGTTATAATGAAACACCATTTTCCAGTATAACAATGAGATGGTCAATATTTGACTAATCTAGTAGAAGAAAGCCAATCACTGACAAGATAATGTAGGCCTACACAGCATTTAAAGGTTATTGCAGCATTGTATTATAGTAATAGTAGGATCACCTGGCCTCTTATGTAGTCAAGAACAAAAAAACATTGACAGAAAAAACCTAACTCACAATGGATTAGCCTACATAATGACACTGCTGTGAAGTCTAATTCTCACTTTTCAATTGAACCCAATCCTATCTATGCCTACCCCACCGAGCTATGGTCAGGATGATGGGATCTGGGCTCATTTCTATGCTAATCTTCATTGAGTTGACCCAGGCCTAAACAGTAGACAAAATACGTTGTCTACAAACCTTCAGTTCTCTCATTCTCTCAAGAAAAAGCCTTGTACCACTAGTGTCAGTGTTTGTTCTGTAAGTGTAAGAGTACTCAACCACACACAGCAGTGATCCTTGTGTGTGTGTGTGTGTAGTGTGTGTTTCACTGTAATCTGTAACCAGGTCAAACTAGATTCTAATCCTACCAGCTTTTTTGTCATTAATTTTGTTTTATCACTGATTAAAAGAGATGACACATATAAAATGATGTAGGATGCGACAACCAATCATACAGTTTTATTAAGTAATTCTATCATTAAAGTTTTCCAGCTTTGTAAATAGTTTACTTTCACTTTCTTTGGCTTTCTTTATTGATATATCTTTAGCATTACTATCAAGCTGTCTTATAAAATCCTTGGTTCAAGCACTCATTTTTACTAAGAAAAAAAGTTATCATGATCTGTGACCATAAAGAAATAACTTGTATGATACAGTTTTAACTTTATACTCCTTTTCAGCCACAAGAAACTGTAACTCCCAAGTATCAGATATGATCAAAGCTACTATAACTCATTCTGTGTCAATGGATTGTAAAGATTTGGATCTTCGTTTATTTTTGGATTTTGATTTGGCCATACTTGGAACAGAACAAGAAGGTTTGATTTTGTAGAAGAGATGTCTTGCTAAATTGATGATGTAATGAGTGATGATGTTTGATTTTTTTCCTCAAAGATCGATCTAAACAATATCAAATTCCTATGCACAGATCTGAAATTGTATATCATTTGTGAAACTGTCTAAACTTTTAAGTCGATGAAGAGTGGACTTATGCGTTTAATTGACAAATTAGTTTCACAGACAATATTATGATTTTGCTACATGTCTTTCATTATCCTAAAAAAATATTGATGGAGGTTAGGACAAATTTCATATCCCATATGATATATTGTGGACTTATGTTCCTATGAGGCCAATGGATGACCCATATAATTACCTCCTGGACTGGTTGGAGGCAGGTTTTACTCCAAAGCTAGTGCCTGTACCCATCCGCACCTAGGTCGAGTGGGGAAAAATGCGTGTTAAGTGTCTTTCCCAAGGACACAATATTGACCCTAGTTTTGTTAGGATTCGAGACAGGACCTCATGACTCGTTTGGTAGCCTAACTTTTTGGCCACCGATGCCAGAAGTTAAAAGGTGCTAAAGAACATTAATCCTGTAACTGGAAGTACACATTTTTTCCCCAGTATTCTTTATTTTTTTTAATTATCACTAGCAGCAGACAATTGAACAATTACATTAGCTTACCAATGTGCAAGCTTATAGCTTGGTGATGAGGTTAAGTTTGGAAAAGTTAAACTGTCTTTTTGTTGCTTTTTTTGGTGTCTTTTTATTATTATTATTATTTTCATTATTATTATGGGATGAATATGATTAGTACTGTATTCTATCACATTTACACGTTAGTTGAACAAAAAACTTGAAATGTTTTCCCTCTAATCTCTATTTAATGTGACCTGATCTGAAAAAATGTATTAGAAGAAATCTTTTGCAATTGAAGAAAAGTCAATGATATACTCAAATCTAGAGTTTCACCATGATTGATATAAAATAATTGATTTATTTCATTGTAGTTTATGCAGAATATGCTTCTAATATAAGGAAGGAGTACAGTCATTTAAAGGACACACAATTTTCTCAAGGCAGAGCAAAAGGTAATATCCTGTTATCCTAACTTTTTAGCTGTAATATAACATGTCATGACGTTGTGAAATAATTGAAATGTTTTTGTTCTATAACAGAAATAAATCTATTACTTAAAAAGGATGTTTCAGTTAGTTGATGGTTTTGGACTTTGAGAATTTTAAAGTTCGTTTTTTTTTCTTGCTTCCCTACCAATACCGCCGTCTTACTTATTTAATTTGACTCTGAGTGATAATACTAACAGTAACTTACTTGCCTTACCCTCGTGGTGCTTGGGCAGCACATAAGGCCAAGTCTTATATTTTATTCCATTGACGGTTTCTGTAACATTGTATTTTTTACAAGATAGGGCTTAACCCTATGCCTAACCCCTGTCCTGGAGGACCAGGACTTATTTTGGAGATTCATTCCTAGACAGGTAGCTTTCCCAAGCTCATGAGCCCTGTCTGCCCATGGTTTGAAATCGGAGTTTTGTTTCTCCTAGGCAAACTGCCTTTCCAGGTTAACGAGCTCTGTCCACCAGGGGGAGGTTATAAAGGCGCCTCGGTTCACCTGCTTGCCACCTCACAGGACATCTAGAGCATTTTCTAAGGGTACCTGAGATATTTGTTGAGAAGTAGGCAACTGTGTCTTGTAAATATGATGGGACTTTCACAATATTTAAATTTAAAGGCTGAATCACACATAATTTTTTCAATTGCACTTACACACTTTATATACACATAAAATACAAATAATAATGTACTGGTAAACGAATGAAACAACACACAAAGTTCAGGTATTTCATCAAAACGAAAATGGCTTAGGGTGTATAACTGAAAGATCTTCATGTGAGTTCAGTCCAGATACTTTTGGAAAAAGTATGTGACATTGACATAAAATGAAAGCCTACAAATTTTATTAACATCTCAACACAGTCCACTTCCAGTCTAATTGTCTCCCCTCTCAATCACTGTACTATAGCTCTTTTCTTTCTTTCACATTGACCATTTTGTTAGGATTTAAAACAGTTTGAATCTAGATCTAGATAGTAGTTTGTTCATGAAGAGTTCAAATCATTCTATTTCTTCTGATTTCGAGACTATTGGCTCATATAATGTCGACCATTTTACTAGTCCACAGCTAGTTTAATAAGTTGATAAACAAGAATGGCTTCCTTGTACATTTATTTTATTTATTTTGAACACATATGTTACCATTGTTAAACTTGAAATGTGATCCAAATGTCTGAGTAAGGGAAACCACTCAGGTAAACATATCTATCTGCCTTAGATAGAATATATCTATCGTTTTTTATTGAACACCTTTAATTCAAAGCCCAAAGAAACTGACATTTTTGTTTGCTTTCTTTTCCTTTCTGATTTAAGAAGCTTCTCTGGATATAAAATTTCTGTAAATTTGTTGTTAGTGGGTATCATTCAAAATGTCCCCGACTTATTTACATTTTTTGAAACTTTACTTCCCAATACAATTTGTCGGTGAAATTGTCTTTGTCTAAAAACTTAGGTCCACGGTGTATGGGATATTATGAAATTTCTCCTTCAAATGATCAAACACGCGTTTCTTTCATGTTTTATAGATATTGGAGGAATATTGGAATAACAAAAAGCGCCATTTACATACATGATCTAAATCAAGAATTTTGTTTTGATCCCATCTTTAAACTCTAACCTCATAAGTCAAGGAGTGGACATACTTGTTTAGATCTTCCGAAAAGTTCAACTCTAACCCTGTAAGTCCATTTGTGCACAACTGATTAATTTTTTTACATTTACTACATCATACAGACAAAGGGAGTTATTAAATTGTAATCCAAAATCGAAGCAATCCAGAAAGCATAACAAAAACGACCCTATGTAATGATTATTACATTTTGAGTTTCTCCTGTTACTAGAGTTGTATTCTTCTTGTCATTGTAATGTTGTAATGTGATAATTCTTACTGTTCCTTAGGTATTGCAGTCCTTGTTGAAATCCAAACAGATTTATGTGACTGAAGAACTGCGGGACATTTATGAAACTCAAGCCCGGGACAACATGCGCAATGAACTAGCCTCGCTCTCTTCTCATGCGATTGAACATATCATGGAATAATTTTTTCATATGAAAATCTTTAAAAATCAGTAACGTATCTCTAAATGGTCCCATTTTATTTATGCAAATTGTTTATGGGTTATTGCTTGAGAGACATCTTGAATCGGAAGTAAAAGAGTCTTTGTTTGCGCAACAAATATTGATCATGTGCCCTTTGATCGAAGCATAGTCCCGATTATGAATCATGATAAAAGGGAAAACATACTGATAATCCTTTCATGATGCTCCAATTATAAAGTAATATGACAGCTCAGAAATGTCCTCTTTTGCTTTTACTTTAGTGCTGTTAAACATGAAAGATCTATGACATTAAAAGTGAGTAAGGGGGCTCAAGATGCCCAAATAGTTAAAAGCTTTGAACTGTCACCCAGATGTAGGGAGTTTGAGCCCCACTTCAGGCATTTCATTTTTATCAGGCGTTGTAGCTGAATCATAGCGTTGTGAGTTTGTATTCATGACGACACTGGTTCAGGCCCACGGCTGTCACAAGTGGGTCTTTTCCACAACGTTGTACGTTTAGGAAAGGTCCTTCACTCTACTTTTCTCACTTGACTTGACCCAGGTGTGAATGAGTACCCAGCTATAGGTAGAGAAAGATCTTGTCAGAGTGTTAGTACGAAGCACCTAACTGGCTGGTGTACTGTATGCTTCCCAGGGACTTGAAGGACTTGAATGAAATGGTCTGCTGGGGGATAAATGATGTACACTCGGTGAGCCTGCACTTATGGGATATGGACTAGAAATCCATCTTTATCTTTTGTTTTGTTTCAGTCCTCATGCTTTCAACCAGCCATCTCACCAGTCTTTTCTTTCCTGTAGTCTCCATAAGACACCAAAATGTTGAACTTTTTGCAGCATCTGTTAATTCTCCAACTCATGTCGGCTTTTTTAATTCAATGTTCTTACTAAAAGCATTTTTATAAGTATGCTTAGGCCGAGGATTATTGAAATTAAAAAATGTTCCAGTCACAGTGATTATGTATTATTAATTATGTTGACTTTTACACTGTCATCTTTCAACTCAATTCATAGTTTTATTTGTCTATTCATTTCACTGTGTGAAGGGTCATTGATGAACGAATTAAAATTTTCTAAGCCACTGATGGACACATAGCAATTTTATAGGAGGAGCAGGATATGAATGAAAATATTTCAGAGTGCGAAGTAAATGCAATTTGTCCATGCTAATGCCATCAAGTTATTGGTGGACACCTTATGCATTGAAAATAGAGTGAACGAATTATGATAATTGTTAGAATTTTTTTCTCTCTTATCAAAGTATAAAATATAAAAGTAAGTCCCACACTCAGGGTTGAGCGTAGGGTAATCAGGAGTAGAGTCCTGATTTTTATAGGCATACGACATATTGTTTGCCATTGCTTTCCACACTGCCGTTAATTTCACCGAGTCTGAATAGACCTAGCTGTTCATTTCACTGCTGGGTCAACAGGACGGTAAGAAAGATTTGCCCAGACTAGGAATTGAACTCAACGCTCTACAGACTGAGCTACCGGCACCTCTGTTTGATATGTATATGTGACTTAAGAAGAGTCATGGTGTAATTGGGAGCGTCCTGACCTTTTTTTTTTATGAGGATACTAGTTTCAACACTGGCTGGCCAAGCTTTTTTTCATAACATTATACCTACATGAAAGGTACTTTAACCTTTCACGTTCACATTGAGTGCCGGCCATCTTTCTCTGTTCATTCAACTTCCTCTCCACTGTGGCAACCTGGTTTGTTTACAATTTTCTGACTTCTTACCAACTGATCTTCACAAAAGAAAGTGGATCGCTCTGTATTTTAGTGCCACTTACCTCAGTTGATCACGTGAAGCTGCCCTGGCCATTAATCTTGCATTCTATTCTAAATTTAGAACAATGGCATCATTTATGTGACCAATTAGAACTAACAAAAAAAGAGGCGTGTCACTTGTCGGTTTCTGTCGGCTTGAACAATGTGCGTCTGTATTTGCAGGTTTCAGATTTTGTTGCTTTGAACTTTCAGCGGAGGTTTCACGCCTATCATGTGTGTCGTTTTTTAAAAGTTTAAACGCTAAAGGGTTAATCTGCTTTTCACACTGAACAGGTAAGAATGAGTACTTGGTTGTTGGGAAACTATGGTATTCCCAGAGCGTTAGTACAAATCATTCCTACACTAGATGCTCTGTGGGAATTTGAGAAAGACATTGAATGTGAGAATGATCTGTTAGCGGAAAAATGATCTAAAGTCAGGGAATCTGCACTTGTCTAGGGCATTGCATTGTAAAGTCACTATATGTGTATAATATATTTTTAAAAGATTGTAGATATATATGTGTAAACTCAAAGATCTCTGTTATTTTTCTGACAGATTCACTAAGTACATTTTTTTCTGAAATAAAATTGAATATGACTATGAGATCAAAAAGTAACGTTCTCCACAGGAACAAATAATGGTACATGAAAAAAAAAATGAGATGGTTTATTTCTTGCTGAAGATGAAAGTACATCTGTGTCCTGTATAAAACTTAGAAAAATTATCTTTTCCTCAGCAACCCTTGAAAAGTAATTATGAAATCAGAGCCCGTTTTTCTACTCTCCTTAAAATAAACCCAACCTATAACAACAACAATGGAGCTAAAGAAGAAACCTAAGACCATGAACTCGGTTGACATCCTAGGAAACTCTCTAACTCTAAGCCATACAAGTCAGACATTTATTGACTACTATAGTACAATTTGTCTCATTACTGTGGCAAATAAACCCAACCTATAACAACAACAATGGAGCTAAAGAAGAAACCTAAGACCATGAACTCGGTTGACATCTAGGGAAACTCTCTAACTCTAAGCCATACAAGTCAGACATTTATTGACTACTATAGTACAATTTGTCTCATTACTGTGGCAAATAAACCCAACCTATAACAACAACAATGGAGCTAAAGAAGAAACCTAGACCATGAACTCGGTTGACATCCTAGGGAGACTCTCTAAGCCATACAAGTCAGACATTTATTGACTACTATAGTACAATTTGTCTCATTACTGTGGCATTGTTTGAACCCCCCCCTCCCCCCCCAAACAAACTGTTTAAAATCTTTGTACATGCTTTCATGCTGTAATTTGTTGTAAGGAAAATAAATGAGGAATACAACAATGTACCAGCAAAATGTATTTTGCACATCAGTTTGGTGTTTGAATTTGTTTTTCTTTTTGTATGCAGTTCATGTTCATGTACATGTATTTGTAATTATATCATTCATCATGTTTCTGTATTTCACCAAATCACTGTTATAAGCTTTTGCTTTTAGTTTCAGTCAAGGCAAAATAAGAAGAGATAACAGAAGCAAATAAAGTTTTAGTCTGAACAGACAGAATAGAGATGAAAAGGAAACGCATTGCTGTTATCTAAGTTATGGTTTAAGAATTGATGTATCTTTCTCCATGCTGTCATTGATGTATGGAAGCAATAATTAATACATATATATTATTATATTCGCATATAATATAGACATTAGAGCCCAATAAGAATGAAAAATGAGGCGAATACAAAAATAATACAATAAAAAGAATATAGCAAAGCAAAAGATTTGATTTCTTTCTTTTCAGTCTATTCTCTAGCATTTGTCTTATCTTCACCCGTATAGGGTTCTAACGTCTTATTACACTTATATTGTTTATTACTTAGTAGCGTCAGTAGCCTAAGGCTTAGGCTGCAGGATTCGGTATCGTTAAGTCCTACTTGTCCTAGTAATGCTAAGTCTGATGTTGTTTGTTTTCCCTGAAAGAGAAATTTAAAACGCAGCTGCAAATGGATATCAGCACCAGTTTGGGTGTAAATCCTGCGTCCTTTCCAGAAGGCGACGTATTGTCACTTTTTCTTAGAAACTGCAGTGCGTATCAGGACTGTGGGCCATAGCAGCCCTGAGAGAACTTTCCTTTTTTCCACACTAGGTCGTTGTCACACCCTTGGTCTTTGTATATTTATATAGTCTTTTCGTACTAACTTTCACTTTCAGACAAGATCTTTCTCTACCTATAGCTGGGTACTCATCCACACCTGAGTCGAGTGAGGAAATTAGAGTTAAGTACCTTTCCTAAGAGGACAACGTTGTGAAAAAAATCCTACCTGTGCCAGTCGTGGGGATCGAACCAGCGGTGTCGTGATTACCAGCTTACAACACTACGGTTCAGCATGTCTAGCAACGTACCAGCCCGAAGATAACAAAAGCCTCATCACGTTTCTAGTTTTGTGTTTTTGAAAATCAAGTCACGGATGCTCTGAGCAAGAGTGTTAACATGAATGGAAAAAGAAGAAAAAATATAATTAGTTTCATGTGCACGGATTCAGATGGTGAAATAAACACATCAGGAAAACATTTTTATCGTGATCTGGTTTATAATCGTGCATTTTTCTTTTTAGCATGAAACAAACTCGCACAGGGAATGGTAAAAGTGATAAATGAGAATAAGTGACAACTCCATGAAGTGAGACAAAACAAACAACATGATATCAGATGCTATTCGGAATGTACGACTATGACACTATCTGTGTAGGAGGGGACTCCGTAGTCCAGAGGTAAGGTGTCGGCCTCAACCAAAAAGGTAGTGGGTTCGAGCCCCGCCAACGGTTGAAAAATGTTCTTGAGTTTTTTTCGAGCAAAGTCTACCACACACGCTTAAAAGAAGATTTGATCAGTGACTGACTTTTACACTTTTAACACAAACATTTTTAACACAAACGTTGAAAAGAAAGATTTGATCAAGGACTTACACTTTTTGAAATGATTTACACAAACATTTTTAACACAAACGTTGAAAAGAAAGATTTGATCAATGACTTGTTAAGACAAACTTGAAAAGAAGTTAACACAAACAAACGTTGAAAGAAAGGTTTGATCAAGGACTTACAAGACAAACGTTGAAAAAGAAAAAGTTTTATTTACACAAACGTTGAAAAGAAAGATTTGATCAATGACTTACACTTTTAACACAAACGTTGAAAAAAGAAAGAGTTTGATCAAGGACTTACACTGTTAACACAAACGTTGAAAAGAAAGATTTGATCAATGACTTACACTTTTAACACAAACGTTGAAAAGAATGGTTTGATCAATGACTTACACTGTTAACACAAACGTTGAAAAGAAAGGTTTGATCAGGACTTACACTTTTAACACACACGTTGAAAAGAAAAGGTTTGATCAAGGACTTACACTTTAACACAAACGTTGAAAAGAAAGATTTGATCAATGATTTTGATCAGTTTGTTAAGACAAACGTTGAAAAGGATGGTTTGATCAATGACTTACACTGTTTAAGACAAACGTTGAAAAGAAAGGTTTGATCAATGATTTACACTGTTAAGACAAACGTTTGGTTTGATCAGTGAAAAGAAAGGAAAAGGATGGTTTGATCAATGACTTACACTGTTAAGACAAACGTTGAAAAGGAAGGTTTGATCAATGACTTACACTGTTAAGACAAACGTTTTTAATCAATGAGTTAAGACAAACGTTGAAAAGGAAGGTTTGATCAATGACTTACACTGTTAAGACAAACGTTGAAAAGGATGGTTTTTTGATCAGTGACTTACACTGTTAAGACAAACGTTTAAAAAAAGAAAGGTTTGATCAATGACTTACACTGTTAAGACAAACGTTGAAAAGAAAGTTTTGATCAATGACTTATACTGTTAAGACAAACGTTGAAAAAGACGTTTTTGTGTTATGATTTACACTTTATTACTCTCAAGACAAACTTTGAAAAGAAAGGTTTGATCCACGTCTTACCTTTTGAGACAGACGTTGAAAAGAAAAAGTTGACCAAGTATAAGGACTTGTAAATTATATATGAAAAATAATGATGTAAATCTTTGTGTTCTGAGGCTTTTCATATAAATTTTGAAACGAATGGTTGATCAACGTTGATTTTGCTTCATTGGATTTGTTCTATCGCCATACGCAGTGATCCCAGGTAAATTACGAGGAAAAAGCAGGAAGATGCTTCACCAGGTAAGAGAGTGGAAAAAAAAAAGTATGACTTGTCAGTACCGCCTGCCAACCGCTGCTCAGACCTTCCAAACTGTAAACGATATTAGACTCTCAGAAGGTTGATTGAGGACATGCAACAATGCAGAAACGAAGATAAGGTCAATGAATTACTGTACACCAGTGAGAGAAACAGTGAGAAAGCAGATTGGATTTATAAACAAAGGCCGTTATGAAAAAGTGTAGAAAAGACATCACAGCCAAATCTGTGAGAGAATGATAATATGTTTTAGAGAAAGTATTCTTTCATGAATACAGCGCCATTTTATTATTGTGTCTCCAGAATTCATGCCTCTACCTCTTCGTTCTCTACAATCCCAGGGCACATCATCATTACATACATATATTATACTTTATACTGCACTAGCTTCCCAAAGTCAAAGTTGAGCTGGGTGAAGACTGGAGTGGTGATGAAACTCGTTTTCTAGGTGAGGCACACGCCTTTCTAGGCGTTCACTGCAAATCAAGGAATGCATTTATATTCTAAAACTGGCTCAGAAAATCGTTGTATATGTTCGCAACGATGTATAAAAAGAATTGTCGAACACTGTAAAACATGTATAACTCTACCACCTATATCACGCACAGTAGTGACTAACTACAATGAAAGACTTGCTGCTAAAACAACCCCCAACAAATCACCGATTGCAGCCTGATAAAAATATTTACATCATTAATCATTGAGAAGAAAATCAACAACAAATCGAGAGCCTCATAAATTCCTTCTGAATCTTTTGCTGATACAACGAGAACTTGTACTTTCTAACAATATTATGTACGATTTCTAATGAGGTTACTATTGCTCCAACAATAACAACACGAACAACAACGAACATACTAACACCTGCAGCAGCAGCAGCAACAAAAAAAGAGCAGCAAAGAAACACAATGCTGGTAGTTCAAACCCGGGTAGTTGCGGTGAAGAATGTAGGCATCCAATGTAAACATTTCTATATTCTGCCATTACGCTAATGTGAAGTGTTGTCTATGATTAGGTTTATATTATAATTATGTTGGGGTTTACGTAGTCGCATTTACACATTCATAATGTGTAGTAAACAGCACTCACACGCATTAAAAATCGAACAATGCGAGTGGGTGGAGTTACAATAATTATTAAAAGAGCATAATAACCCCCCACCCACCCCCTGACAATTCAATTAAAGTATGCATTTTTATCAAGTGTCACTCTTTGTAATATTAAATTGCACAGCATCTCGACAACGTTAGCCATTGCCTCCTACATCAGGATTCTCATATGATCACTCTATTTAACCAACCCAAATGCCACGTTCGAGGATTTATGAAAGGTTTCTTCATTTATTTAATTCTTTCTGCATAAGTGCACTACTACGACAACAGCGACGACAATTGCTGCAATGAAAGCATACTTATTATTTGTCTTTCTTCTTTCTGTTCCTTCAATCTTCCGCGATGTACCACTATGTATGGATCCACCCGTGGTAGACTTCCACGCAAAGACCCAGCGTGGGATAGGTGTAATCAGAGCAGCCATGTATTATTCAGATACAGGTGGGTCTTGGAGGCAACCTCCGCGGGGTCCGTCCGAATACCTAATGACATCACGGCATGCGAAGCTGACGTGAGTTGCTGCAAATAGCCAGCGTCCGGAACTGAGGCAGTAAGTAAGTAAGAAAAGGCGCTACATTTACCTCCAACGGAGATAAGGGGCAAGAGCGGAAGAAAAAGCTGTGGTGTGGGAAAACAGAGAAAGGGATGCACGGAGTCTTATAGAACGGCTGTTCAACATCAGCAGGGGTAAGTTTAAATAATTTACGTTGTTTTTATTCATTATTGAAATTGAGATTTGATTACCATTATAATATAACATATCACACACAGATACATACATACACATATAAATAATATAATAATATAATAATATAATGTGAAAGTAAAGTTACGTAGAAAGCAATCAGGCTACACACTATGTCTTATTCTTTCTGGGGGACTCGGTAGTTCAGAGGCGGCGGTGTCGTGGCTGCAAGCCGGGCTGTTAAGCCCAACCAAATTGAATTTAGTTAGATTTTTTCAGTTCACAAAATCTTAGTCGAGCAGGTCGACACCCAGTCTCATCGGAGACGGACGATAAAGCAATCCGATAATATGACAACGCACTGTTCACGTTATGTCCTTATTCTTTAGCTCAGGATAATGCTTGTTGTCATCTCAGACATTATGAACATATTATATGCTTTATTGGTAATATGTGTTTTGGAAGAAATTGATTTGATAATAGGGTTTAATTTCAATGACCAATACTATATACGCCTAATAATTTACCCCTTTTCAAATTCATAATTAACTGTTTATGTATAAAAATAAAAGCAACATTTTCTTCTTTCTGCCAGCTGTTTAGGTATAGAAATAAAAGCAACATTTCTTCTTTCTGCCAGCTGTTTAGGTATAGAAATAAAAGCAAGGTCCCGTGTGCATATGACAACGCTGCTGTTTACGTTAACGATTTCTTCTTTCTGGCTTGTTTAGGTCAGGAATAAAAAGCTTGTTGTCATCTCAGACATTTAGGTATGAACATAAGCAACATTTCTTTTTTGGCTAATATGTGTTTAGGAAAAAAGCAACATTTCTTTTTCTAATAGCTGTTTAATGAAGCAACAATACTATATTTCGTTCTAAGAAATAAAAGCACACAATACCCGCTTTTCAAATTCATAATGCAAATAACTGTTTATGTATAAAAATAAAAGCAACATTTCTTCTTTCTGCCAGCTGTTTAGGTATAGAAATAAAAGCAACATTTCTTCTTTCTGCCAGCTGTTTAGGTATAGAAATAAAAGCAACATTTCTTCTTTCTGCCAGCTGTTAAGGTATAGAAATAAAAGCAACATTTCTTCTTTCTGCCAGCTGTTTAGGTATAGAAATAAAGCAACATTTCTTCTTTCTGCCAGCTGTTAAGGTATAGAAATAAAAGCAACATTTCTTCTTTCTGCCAGCTGTTTAGGTATAGAAATAAAAGCAACATTTCTTCTTTCTGCCAGCTGTTTAGGTATAGAAATAAAAGCAACATTTCTTCTTTCTGCCAGCTGTTTAGGTATAGAAATAAAAGCAACATTTCTTCTTTCTGCCATAACATAAGATAAGATAAAAATCACCTTTATTGATCCTTAAATAGGAAATTCCATCGTATTTGTTGACATAGTTCTCACAATAAATAACCACAACATAAAAATTAATTAACATAATATAATATAATTTATACTCTCTCATTCCGGTCAAATAGGCTTCCCACTCGTCATGTCAAAGATTTGTTGACATATCATAAAAAATAACAATGTATACAATAAAGTGCAAGAATATTTGACATAAATTAAATGACAATTCCATATGGCGAAAGAGGGAAATTAGTTACAACTAACGGCGTCGAAATAGTTTTTTACAAAAAGAAGTAAAAACTTCCCATTCCTACTACCGGTACATGTCTGCATTTGGGAGTCGAGGCCATGTCTGAGTTTAAGAATGTTTGAGTTACATACTTGTTTAAATAAACAGTTGATTGTCCTGACATTTTAGAAGCATTTCTTAAAGCTCTTTTGGTTGTTTCCTTCTCACTCTCTCTGTTATTGTTTCCCCATGCAGTCAAACAAAAAGTTAACACACTCATAATTCATGTGTGAGAGAACAAAAGCAGTAATGTGTTATCAATGTGTAAAATGTGCAATATCAGCATGAACTACATTCTCTTGTTAGTGCTACACAGTCTTCTTCTTGACTGCGAACGCCATTCTAGTTTTTCATCAAAAGTAATACCAGGATGTTTATAGTCTTTGACC
>JAXRKP010000909.1:40000-47500 GCA_037039925.1 Doris montereyensis | reverse complement strand
AGAGAGAGAGAGAGAGAGAGAGAGAGAGAGAGAGAGAGAGAGAGAGAGAGAGAGAGAGAGAGAGAGAGAGAGAGAGAGAGAGACTACACCTCAGTGTACTTTTGTGGATGGTTGTAAATTGAAAATACACATTGTCTTGTATGTCTATTTCTTTTTCTTGTCTGTCATTTTGCTCCGTTTGTCTGTATGTATGTATAGGTATGTGTCTGTATTGATGTACGTGTGTATGTATGTATGTATGTATGTATGTATGTATGTATGTGTATGTATGTGTATATGTATGTGTGCATGTATGTATGTGTGTATGTATATAAGTATACCACGTACGTATATGTATTATGTACGTGTTTATGTATACATGTATGATTATATTTTAGACTCATTTAAATGAGTCAATTATAATTTATCAACCATACCCACGTCAAACACATAGTTATATTTAGCAATCCTCTCTACCAACAGCAAACGGATAAAAAACACGCTAAAACTCAATGCGCTATGGAGTGTCTACGTCATCACAAGTAGTAGGTCTTTCAACTTTGCACGCGATGCCGGAATCTGCCAACTGAACAGTGCATCGCATCTGGAGAAGCCAGAAGACGTGACCAGCGACAACAACTTTGAATACCATATCAAAACAAGCTTCACCATTGACGAGGTGAGCTGTTTATTTAAAGTAGCAGATCCTCCTATGACAAGTGACAAACTTTGTAAAATTCACAATTTTGAAAATTGCTCTTATTTGATAGTGTCGGGAATTATGTGTGATAATGAAGATCAAATCGACAAAAATGGAGGGAATGGTATATAAAACAATAGTTCGTTCAGCTGTTGTATGGCATAGAAACCGTTGCTCTGACAAAAGGACAAGAAGAAAAGTTAGAGGTGACTAAGATGAAGATTTTGCGGTTCTCATTGGGTGTGTTAAGGTTGGATAAGATTCGGAATGAACTCATCCGGGAGTAAACTCAAGTAGGTAGGCTAGGAGGCAATGTTAGGAAATCGGACTGAGATGGTACCGACATGTATAGAGAAGCAATATGAAATATATATGACATAAGATGTTGCGGAGCAGGAGGAAGAGTGGAAGACCAAAACGAAAATATATAGACATGAAGATTGTTGGTGCAAGAGATGGGGACGAACAGGCTAGGACTATGTGGAGAAGGATGCTCAGCTGTGACGACCCTTAACGGGAAAAGCCGAAAGGCGAAGAAGCTCTTATTTGATACTTTGATATAAATGCTGTACGCTATACGATATCAAACCACATACATCAATGAAATCCCATTATTCAGAAGGAAAAATAATACCACCCCATCCCACTCTCCAATTTGCCTCGTGACAATTGTTTGTACACGTTGTTGCTGTGTGAAATAAAGGATCATAATTTTATGCCTCACAATAATGCGAAACTATTATTTTCCCTGTCAAAGGAAGTTTAGAAAGCACAATTCCAAGGATGGCTACTACTTAACTGTGTGAACAATTATCCTTCTCCTGGTTTACGTTTCACAATCACGATCAAAAAGTCATTAGGGCGGGGACAGAGAATGAAACAGCAACATGTTTTTCTCTTTTTTATTTCTTTTTTCCCTGATAATTGAAATTTTACCCACAGTCGAGTCACTTCAAGCATTACAACTGTCACATTTCATATTGAATCTTTATGAAACTTTGCATACTGCTTTTTGGTATATTTATCTGAAACGTATACAAAAAAAAACACACACACACTCTAAAACATAGGTAAATGTGCACCATTTTGAAAACAAGGTCTAACATTATGTTATCAGTTCCCTTTGGCGGATCGGAGAGGCATACGACACACATTATTACAGATGCATTAACGAAGCATTGTGTTACAAGTATAACAATAAATAGTAGTAGTATAATGACTTCACAGTAATTAGCGACGTTTGCCCTATACTGTGTGTATTTTGATACAATGTTGCTCCTGAAAAATGTCAGCGTTGATTATTTATGTTGTAATATCTTTCCATCCGTATCGATCCTGTGTTAGAGTCTTCAAAGTCTCTTTCTGTTGTTACTTGTGCTGGTACGTTTCCATCTATTTGGGTTTCGGTGTTCCTGAGGTTGGGTGTTAATATATTTTGTGTAGTTTTGTAAGTCGTGGTTGAGTGTCGTTGGCAATGATGTCGATGTTCTTCCTCTGTATTTCGGTCCATCGCTATAGTACACATTCATTGCTGTTAGAGCTGGTATTTCCTCATCTCCTGAGGATGTGTCCAAATAATCTCCACCGCTGTTCTTGACTCTTTGAGTAACATGCCTAATTCAACAGCGACGATATATATCGCTATTTCTGATTGTTTTAGGCCAGTGGACGCCTATGATGTTTCTCATGTGTTTCCTGTGAATGATGTCTAGTCTTTCTAGGTTTGTTTTTTAGTTAGGCCCCAAGTTACGCTGTTGTGTGTCAGGAGGTGAATGACAAGGGCTTCGTAGAGTTGAATTTTGTATTGTTCTGTGATAATATTTGTCTTGGTTTTTCAAGTCGATTTTGATGACTTCATTTTCATTGATAAGGTTGCTGTACTTTCTTACGCTTCTCCATTCTATTTCATATCTTTCAAATTTTGTAATTTCTGTTTTTGATTCATTTACTTGAAGATTCCATTGTTTTAATGTGTAAGATATTACTGGAATTTATCTTCGTGCTTCTTCTTCTGTGTCAAAGATCACGTCCACATCATCTGCATATATCAGTTCCCTGGTCACATTTTCACTTACAGGTAATTGAGTTCTCAGTTCCTTCAGAGCTGCTTCTAGATATGTAGTCCCAATCTTCCGCACTGCACCGCACGTCAAGCTCATGGTTGTATCTGCAAGCAGTATTTGAATCAGTTTAATGAGATCTTTTCCTAGAAAATTAATTGTCCAAGACTGTCATCAATTTTGCTTGGCATATCGTGTCGAGGGCAAATTTGTCTTTGTATTTTTCCGTTCTTGTTTTCAGCCATCGATGAGCCAGCACTGTATCACTGGTGCTTCTGTTAGTTCTGAATCCACTTTAAGACGAGCATAAATACTCTTTTACCTTTGGTCTTATTCTGTTCAGTCTGATTATACTAAGAAGCTGTCGTAAGCTGGATAGCAGTACGATTGGTCTAATATTTCGAAGTGATCATTTCATGTTGTCTGGTTTGTTTAATAATATTAGTTTTCCAGATCCGATATCAAGATGATCTCTTTAAACAAACATTTCGTTAAACCAGTCAGCGATAATCGTTTGTTGATCCTCTGTAAGGCATTTGAGTTCTTCTGCCTTTATAGTGTCAAGTCTGGCCGCTCTGTTGGTGTTCAGATGTTGAATGGCTGCGGTCACTTCAACTCTAGTGATAGATTCGTGTAGCTCTTGGTGTGTAGTTTCAAAGGGTTCGACTTATGATCCTCCCTCGTATTTCTTTTCAAAGTATTTTTTTTATCTTGTTAGTAATTGCTTTGTCGTCACACAGTATTTTTCCATTTTCATCTGATATTACCGATTTGTGTGTTCGGTTTTGATTTATGTTCCTTACTGCATTGTAAATTTTCACGTTGTCTGGTGCTGGTTGAATTTCCAGAGCCATGTTGTCTAATTTCTCCATGTAGTCTTTAAGAGACTGTGTCTTTATTTGGTGCATGACTTTGTTTCCTTCATTTTTCCTTTTTTCTTTGTTGTTTCTGTTTTGCTGATGCTGTTAATATTAATTCTTATTGGCTTCTAACAATAATAGCTATCACAGAATATTTCTGATGGTGCCATGGTATTGTTCTGCCTTACAGGCGAAGTAGAGACACTTCAAAGATGACCCTCCCCCTCCCCAAACACACTAACCGGATTATGAGAATATTATGTGTGTGTGGGGTCTTCTTTCATGTCTGATATCAGTAAAATGGGATACTAGAAATTACCGCAAAAGGCCATAAACATCAAACAATGCCGCCCCCACCGCATAAACAAAAAAAAAAAAAAACAAAACAACAACCAAGACCACACCCAACAGAAGAAAAAGAACCTCCCAAAAAAACAAAAACAAAAACAACAAGCCCTCAACTCTAACAGCAAAAAAGAAACATTGTACCCCCTCCCCCCCCCCGTCACCCTCCCACAAAACCCAACCTCTATAAAAAGCAAACTTCCAATAGCAACGAACAACAAAACCAAACCAAAACCTACGAATCCCAAAAGTAAAACAACTGAAACTAATGAACGAAACACTTTCCGTACAAGGATCACAAGCCCCAGTGACATCATTTCATGAGTTCAGTCATACACACAATGAAATCTCAAGAGAAACTGCAATAATCTGTAAATTACGTAATCGAAACAAATTTTAAAACTTTTCTTTCTTCCTCACACTTTTGTTGTTGATCACATTTTGTTCGCGATGTCGCCAAAAGTTTCTCTGGTACATCATTCTTCACAAGACGTCGGAACTTTTGCGGAATTTAATGATTTCGGCAGATCCATCTCTGTCAAACCGACAGCGGCCATGATCTTTCTGTAGGCAGAGACACACCAGGATGGCACGTCGTTGGCATGCACCTGAACGTATTGGACCACGTTCTCCACAGCGTCCCAGTCCATTTCCACGAAATAGTCGTGGTTCTGCGTAAGAGATAAGACTCCTGTTCCTTATAAACATAATATGTTTCAAGGTGAAGTGACATGCATTGAAGCAAGACGGAGCAATGTTGCCTCGGAAAATGTACGCTGCAGCTTTAAAGTAACAACTGGTTGTATCAGAAACGGTGGAGACACTTTTGCTGTAGCCCCAAACGAGATTTGGGCTGCGACGTTCTGATATGATACGCAAAGAAATGATGATGATGATGCTGATGATGATGATGATGATGATGATGATGATGATGATGATGATGATGATGATGCTGACTGAAACCGATAACAATGACAATAGGTGAGAAAAATGCATGATGACCTTTTTGAAGAAATCATGATTTATAGCTGACTGACTATTGCCAACTTCTAATTGAGTATTTCTGATTGAAAAACTCAGACAATCTACCAAGTTTGTTCTAGGTAGAAATGGTTATGACTTACCAAACTCCCTCCATGACACGCTCATGGGGCACGGTGTAGCTTTGAAATTCAGAGGCTTGGGGAAGCGATTCAACGCGAGGATTTGTAAAGTATTTATCGGGAACCGTCTTTTGCCAGAACCATCAGACTGACTTTGATTTGATTTGATTTTACCCACACCCACAACTAAAGTTATCTCGGGGATTTTGTGAAGGACTTTTAATTTTGCCAGGATTACCCTGTCAGCAGGCAACGGGTCTTTAACGCGCACAAAATGGCGATATCTGCACACGGTATTTCCTTTTTATAGTCTGTCTCAGATGGAGCTGTTTCGATATCACGTAACTAGACCAGGGAGTAAACATTACTCAAAAAAAAGCTCCAGACATTTTTTCAATCACCGTCGAGGCGTAAACCCACGACTCTTTGGTTTAGAGGTCAGCACCTTGCCTCTTGACTACCGAATCCCCCCACCCTCCCCCCCCACAACTAGATGTCCTGGATGGGATGACTTTAACAGTTAATTTCTTTTGGGAACAAACCCCAGAGTTCTAATTTGGTGTGTATAAATGATGCAATGTGCTGGAGGGATCCCATGACAACTTGAAAACCACCCGAAACATTCAAATTGCCATCTTAAAGGTTTAAACCATGTCATGCAGAGAACAAAATTGAGACAAGAAAATGGCAGAAATCCTTCCCATACCCCGAGATCACCGTTTATGATTCATTGTAATGGTGATGATGGAGAGTCTAACAAAAGTTTTGTTTCTTTCTTTTGTCGACTGACTTTCAAATGTCCCATCCACTCACCTTAATATCGTTCTCGTTGTAGTAGCCGAGCCTTTCTTTTGGATTCTTCTGAAGAAAACATTTAGTGATGTCCTGCAGTTTTTTTTCGTCTCGGTAAAATATGACAGGGTAATACACGGACATCTGGGTCACTGCAAAATAACTAAATTTAGGAATGACATTGTTTTTATTTGAACCTAAAGCAGTAAGAGGTTAAAATGTGAACGCTTTCTATTAACTGATTTTCTATGATTAAGAACGCCTTAAAATTGTGACTCATTAAGAAATCAGAAAGTACTGGTATATTCACGCGAACCATCAAAATGATGATTTCAGCTTTTTACTCAGAACCTTTGTTATTAGTGGTTCTGGATGGCATTGGGGAGTGTGCGATTATGATTTCGACAGAACTCAGAATTCTGCTCGATTAGAAAACGTAGGTAGACTTAATTTAGAAAAAAGCCAAAGTAGCTTACTGCCATTAATAAGTTGGGAATCGAATCCTGGCGTTTGGAGTTCGTTGTCAGAACCCGACTGCTGTGCCACTTTCATGAGGGATTTATGTGTCGTTAAGCCTTAAAAAGTTTTCAAGCACCTTGACGATCTTGAATTATAACAGACCTTGCATGAGTAACAATGAGACTGAAAGGTCATAGCATCTGGACGTTGCTTGCAACTAATCTACCAATGCCTACCAATTGCCCTTATGCATGACGTTTTTTCACCTCGACAGCGGTGTTGAGCCCAAATGACGCGGTCTGATCTTTTGTTATTGAAAACCAAGACCATATGCTTTCTTTGTCATGAAGTGTGCGCTACCTATAGGTTTTCTGGGTGTTTGAAAGACATGCAATCTGAGGATCATTGGCCGAATGGTTGATTGCAGGGACCAAGCCATTCAAAGAACTACTTTCAATTATAAATTAAGTTTCCTTTGAATGCTTTAAAATCTAGCAAGATGTCTTCTTGTTGGTTGCAACAGTCATGCTGTTTCAGTCTCAACAACTGCTCTTAAAGCCAGATCGCTTAAAGCGTTCACAAATCCTAGCTAAAGCATTATTGAATGGATGGCGTCACCTCAAAACTTCTCTAGAGTCACGGGAGTTGTTTTAGTGGATGAGAGTTTTCATGACGATCTCTGTGCGTGGTTAAGAGAAAAAAACAGATTTAAATGCACACTTTTGGTTTTGTTCTTTTTGTTTTTAGTATGATTTGAAAATCAGATGCATCACCGAAATCTGTTCCTACGTCATAAAGCGTGCACGTAGCCAGCATACATTTATGGGGCAACTACCACCGTAAGTAAAAAAATAGTGACACATTAAGCTGATAGAAATAAAGGACAAAACTGGATAATTGGATAATTGACCTTGTGTTAATCCTCATAGTTGTTGGGAACGGAAAACGGCCTGATGTCAGTCTGAACAACACGACTCCTACACTCCACCAATCTACACCAAAACCGCACAATCGGTCGCTGTAAACCTCTGGCGCCTTATAAGCCAAGGTACCACAGTCGGAAAAAATATTCTCCGTTCGGATTTGACAGTTCCCGGCTATTACCGTAATCTCCTAGGCAAAGATGGCCTGATGAAAAAACGAGAAAAAAAGCAACAACAAGAGCCAATTGTCGTCATCAATTGAATACGTGATCTCCAAAT
>JAXRKP010000909.1:22500-35000 GCA_037039925.1 Doris montereyensis | reverse complement strand
CTTTGTGTTCAAGAAAGTTATATATCAGCTTAAAACAAAAGGACACAAGTTAAAAAAAGATAAATGTATGAGAGGCAAACACAATTTAGATTTTTTGAGTATCATATTCAAAACATCCGAGGCATTCAAATGGCCAATACGATGTGAATAGCTCTGTAATCATGGTCATACTGTCTCTCATACTTCTCGTGGTAAGTTGTACTACATACTGATGCAATCTTTTTATATTAAATCTTCTACAGTACGCGTAAAGGCGAATGGCGAGGGAAAGGTCGCGTCGAATATGATAAGAATAAGACATACAGACGTGGTGTGGATGTTAAAATCCTATAGGCTTATAAGAAAAAAAAGTTTCTTCAAAGCATTACGGCCTATAGAGCCGGATCTTATCCCAGTTTCTATAGCGTGAAGCAGAACAGGTGACAATAATCACCTCCTGGACAGGACGCTAGTCTGACGCAGGTTTTACTCCCAAGCAAGTGATTGCACCCAATTTGCACGTGGGTTGAGTGGGAAACATGCGTGTTAAGTGTCTTTCCCAAGGAACACAGCGCTTGCCAGGATTCGAACCCAGGATCTCATGAACCCCAGTCCGGCAGCCTAACCATTCGGCCACCGACGCCACGACAAAGCAAAGGACAGGATTGAATATTTCAAAGTGAAGGAAATGACAATACATGATGCCAAAGCCGCCATAAGAACAAAGACAAGGCAAATTAAATGCAAGGAATAGACAGAACAAATCTTGGTCTGGATGGTTTGAGGTCATAGGCAGCCTTGAAACCGTAATCGTCTACGCCTGCGTACCTCCAGCCGACAGAGTTCAGTTACAGAATCCTGCAGCGTAATTCCATTACGACCTAGGGACTCCATAAATACATTGGGCTTAGAGGACCACCCCCCCTTCCCCTCCTCCTCCTATTTTCAATTCCAAGGCTCACTTAACCTCATGGCTGAGGCAGGTGTGCTGTTGGTCTGCAATTAAAGAGCCCAGCCATTGTAGGCTGAGACCACGGCTTGGCGGGACATGATGGTGGAGGAGGAGGATGGGGCATCGATATAGGAGCCCGTTGAGGTTTTATTTAATTTCCTGGGACACAGTGGGGAGATCAGGCTAAATTCTTATTAGTAGTCCCACGACATCAAACAAACTGAAACACTTTAACTGCATTTGGTGCAATCAAAATCCTTTATTCAGAGCCATTTATGTTCCTGCATTAATAAAAGAAAAGATTTTTGCTATCAAACGTCAACAATTTAGAACCATATTCCCACACGAGTAGTATCTATCTCTAATATTGTGGATCTTTTGCATGGCAAAGTTCTGATATGAAGCATCTATTGAATTTCAAATTTGGCATTGCGTCTATCAATGACAAAGGGAGTGTACCAAGGTAAAACAATCTGCCCCAGCCAAAATGAAAGACAAAACAAATACGACATATCTCACCCCCCTCCCCGCCCAACCCCCCCATCAACAAACAACTCAACAACCCCCTCCCCCGAATCTCAGATCGAAAACGGAAGTGTTTCCATTGCATTTTAAAAGTCTGATGGGTGAAAACATTTAGGCCTAGATTTTCCATCAATCAGAATCGTATAACGCAAGTCAACGTTGCAAGGTAGCTGCCGACTTAATCCTAGATGAAATTCAGGTGCTGTTCAACGCAAAGGAAGTAAGTTACACTATTTTTTTAAATGGTGTTCCATATGAATATTGTATGACATGAATAATGTTAAAAATCGAAACAACATGTGTTAACAAATGTTTACATATTATCATATCTGCATTTCAATTTGTACTATTTTCCCAATGGGCATTGATCTGGCTTTAATCCCGTTTATAGTTTGATATAGCTCATATATAACTAAACCGTTCTAGTGCTAAAATGTGTCCTTCACCTGCAATCAGCGGAAATTTTTCAAAACTCTCAATTCGTTGGCCACTCCTCGTTTCCAAGCCATGTAGTTTTTGATGTATTTCACAGCGACAATCTCTTGCGTCGGTTTGAACGTTGCTCGAAAAACGACTCCTGCATTCCCTGAAATGACAATAGAGCCCCTAACAGCAATTTCAAACACAAAACCCCCAAAACCAAACCAAACATTTAAAGTAATCAATCATCAATCCTCCATCAATGGCAGTCAAGGAAGGTAATGCTAATTTAGTTCTTTAAAACAAATGTGGAATTACCACTTTGATAATATGAATCAACCACTTCTGCCTTCTTCTTCAAAAATGGGACTTGGGTCGTTCGAGCTCAGAGCGAACCCTTAGAACGGCTACAAAATCGATTGCGGCCTCAGCTGGCTCGGGGACAGTTGTGGGTCCTTGCGGCTTAATCCACCTTCGGCGATCGGGTGACCCACATTGAATTACATTGGGTAAGAAAGGGGGATACCCTATCCAATGCCTAAGCTTGCTTAGCTCCTGTCAAAACAGTGGAAATCAGTAAGCAAAGCTGGAATAGCATTTCATTCCTGAAGTCATTATCACCCGCCCTGTTGCAGGTAGAAGTGGCTATGCGTGATTTAGTTATTTGTCACTCATAGCTACAATATAGGTTGCATGATGATTTGTCTAAAAATCTAAATCATCTTCGGGTTTGAGTAGAGCTGGACAATTTCAGCCGCACATCCTTGCTGCTAAGATGTCTTCACCTGTACAACAGGTCTTCCAAGTTTTTATTTTCGTGTCTTCGATAGCGCAAAGTGCTACATCTAACCTACCCATGACCGAGGGCAATCTTGGGTAGACAAAATGTAATAATTATCTGCATGGCCACATAGGATTTGAGTGAGAAACATCTGCCTATCAATGAAAGCGCTAAGTCACTAATCAAAGCTGCCGTGCTGCTACATACTCCACGTACTTGCTTGTTCAAAGGCTCGTACATACATCAAATTAAATCAATAAAATTAAATCAAATCAAAAACCAAATCAAATTAAATCAAATCAAATGAAATCAAATCAAATTAAATGAACTTTATTTGTCCGAGGGAAATGTTCCATTGGTTTGACAGCATTCAAGAGTTAAAACCAATCGATTAATTAATCAATTAATCAATCAACAAAGTGATCATATAACCACAATATAATAATTAAAGGATGTCACAGTTCATCTTTCCTCATGGTGTCAAATGCCTTTGTAAGTCAATAACACAGAGATGTAAGTCAAGATTTCTTTTAAGGAATTTTTCTGTTGTTTGTCTAATTGTAAATACGTGGTCCTGTACCCTTCTCTCTGGTATGAATCCACTCTGTTCTTTAATCTGATCTTCTACTCTTTTTCTTCAGTCTCACTTCTAGTATACTGGCATACGCTTTTCCTGGTACACTCAGCAGTGATATCGCTCTATAGCTTTAACATTCCATAGTTGATCCTTTCTTGTGTATTGGTACTATCGTTCCCTTTTCCAGTCATCTGGCATCTGTTTTGTCTGTCATGCTTGTTGGCATATATCATGAAGTAGTTTGTTTGCCTCTCTCCCTTGGTTTTTAAAATAATTTCTGAATAAATTTGATCAACAGTTTCCTCCAAGTAACTTGCGAGGACTCTGGAAGTCCATTGCTCGTCCTTGTGCTATTCATTTCCTTCATTACTGTTTCCGCAACTTGATGTTTTCTAGGGTTGGGTTGTCAGCCCACGCATAACCCCCAGATTTGGAGGGCCAGGATAAACTTTTGGAAGTTCACTCCTAAGCTGGTTGCTCTCCCGAGTTATAGAGTCCTCCCTACCCTTGGTTTGAGATTAGAGGTTTCTTCTCCTCCTTAAACCGCTTTACTGAGCTGACGGGTTTTATATGCCCGGGGTGAGGTTATGATGGTGTCTCTATTCGCCTGCTAGTCATTTCACGGAGCATATTGGGGTACATGTATTTTCCAAGGACTCAGTTCCCATTCATTAATCCTACCCCCACCCACTATGACTAGCGTCAGTTTTGTCTGCGAGTGTGTATTGGAAATTCACGGGAAACCCTCTGTTGTTGTTTTGTATATTTGTGAATATTTTGATGTGGGAATAAGATGTTGGCTATTTTCATGTTATTCTTTAGGCAAACGTCTATTATTCTCTCTATTTGGAGAAGATGTTGTCTCTCCTTCTTCACTCATGACTCCACTTGATGTTTTCTGAATTGTTGCCTACTCCAGCATTTAAATCTCCTGAAACCATTAGTTCTTGTTTGGGTTTAACATTCTCTGCAGCTATTTGTAAATCGTTTTCGAAGATATCTTTGGTCCATAAGCTATTACTAGTTTAATTTTCTTACTTTTATGTACTGTTTGCCTCTAATAACATCGAGCTAATAAATGTCCAATTGTTTCGTGGCTTTTCATGTCTTTTATGTGTAAGGCCTACCCTTACTCTAGTTCTATCCTTTACATCTACTCTTGAGAGTATGGTTTGGTCCTATATTTTCCCATTTTCTTCTTCGGCTAATTCTAACTCTTTTCCATTTATTGCTCTAACATTCAAAGTTCTAAAATACAAAGTCCGTGTTCGTTTCCAAGGCCGTCTTCTGAAGTTCCAGCCAGGTATTACAGCTTTATTTCTTTGACTTGGTTGGTTTTGGGTAAGCAGATGATCAGCCCACTGTACCCTAGGTAGATAGTGGGGCTGCCACCTTGGGTTACTACCGGGTCTTGGTTTTGATTTTCTGTAGGGGTTAACCCCTTTAGCCTTTGGTCAGCCAAGACTCATCTGCGAGGCGACAAGTTGTGATTTTCTTTCGGGGTTAACTTCCTAGCCTTTTAGCAGCAGGAGACGTATGGAGGGCAGGTCCATCTAGTTTAAGTACACTCCCGGAGAAGCGAAATCAATGTGATTAAAATATGAAACTATAGCGTACCATCAATACGTAAATTTTGTGATCGACGAGCTTAAACAATATTGGACAGCAAGACCAACAAATCAATTCAATTTAACGGATCAGCTGCCAGAGCTGCTCACAAAGACTCACAATACCAAGTCTCATGATTTCATAATGTCCTCCATTCTACCTGATGGCCTGCACACACAGATTTTGATGGAATGGAGACAGACGAATTGCTATGGTGTCTGACGGTCATATACATAGGCCTGCACGCACCTTGCCCAATGATTTCAGCCGAAACTTAAAAAAAATAAGAAACAGCTTTGGGAGGACGGTTAATGAGCTCTTTAGGTACAATCACGGCCCATAGGTGTTGTAGGTCAAAGGTTTCAACTGTACGTGGTTTGTCTGAAATCCGAAAACGGAGAGAAAAACACTCAAATTTATTCTTAACGAATACAATTTAGATACACAATTTGTGTACTGAAAATGAGACGCAAGAGTTCAGAGATAATATTTAAAAAAGAATTAAACAATGTGAGCGCTAACTTTAAAATTGCGGTCATTATGCCATGTTGTTTGAGGTAAGCACTTCATGAGTCAGGCCCAGTGGTCTGGATGTTCCAGTATGCTACTCGATTACAAAATTACTCGTGTTAAAATATTGTACATGGTTTTATTGCACTAACTATAATGTAGGGATACTCCATAGTCGAGAGGCAAGATGTTGGCCTTTCAACTGAAAGATCGTGGGTTCAAGCCAACGCTTGAACAATTTCCTCGAGTTTTTTTCAAGTAAAAACCTAGCCCCTGGTCCAGGTAAGGTAGATTGACACCTAGTCGCATCGGAGACAGACGATAACAATGTGGTCCCATTTGCAGATAACAAAACTCGGTGCATGTTAATGATTCCTTGGCTGTTTAGAGGGGGCAGTCTTGGCAAAATAAAACAAATCCTAGCAAACAAATACCCCTCGAGATCATCTTTGTTGTGGATGTGGGTAAATAAAAAAAAAAAAAGCATTTTAATGTTGTCTCACATATCTCTGTCCTCATTACCGCCTTTATCATTATCTGCTACTTTTTTTCTTCTTCTTAAGATTAACAAAGAATGTGGAGATTCAATGACTCATGACCAAACATCTGAAAAAACGATTTGTAAGTATATTCAGAATACAAACCATAAACCACAAGATATCTTCTTATATCACACTGTACATTTACGCCGAACTGAAAGCCGGCAGGCTATTTTACAATTAATGTTGAAATAACACATGCAGCATTTTGACAAATGATTGATTTCCAAGCCATTGAATAATATAGTAAACAATATCAGATATCTAAACATACATTATATGGGGACAATAACCTATGCTGTTAACATCACATTTTTCACATACACACACACACACACACACACTCTCACACAATAAAACTTAAACACACTTTCTCTCTCTCTCTCTCTCTCTCTCTCTCTCTCTCTCTCTCTCTCTCTCTCTCTCTCTCTCTCTCTCTCTCTCTCTCTGTCTCTCTCCTGTCAGTCTCTGTCTGTCTCTGTCTGTCTGTCTCTGTCTGTCTGTCTGTCTCTCTTCTCTTTCTTTCTTTCTCTCTCTCTCTCTCTCTCTCTCTCTCTCTTCTCTCTCTCTCTCTCTCTCTCTCTCTCTCTCTCTCTCTCTCTCATTCTCTCTCTCTCTCTCTCTCTCTCTCTCTCTCTCTCTCTCTCTCTCTCTCTCTCTCTCTCTCTCTCTCTCTCTCTCTCTCTCTCTCTCTCTCTCTCTCTCTCTCTTCTCTTATCTATAGGAACAGAACAAGTTTTCTTTGCTTTTCTCTTTTTTCTTTTTTGGGCAGAAAACAAATCATGTCTGTCTGAAGATAGAAATAATTGGAGTAAAAAATATAAACATTATGAATGCTGCGATAGTATTGAATGCTGATACTTACTTTGTGAGCATTTTGACCGAGTTTCAATGTCTAGTAGAGACACAAGAAAATAGTTTCCTGGATTGTTTTTTTGATCTTTGTGTAAAAGAAATCCCTTATCCTTCATAAAATGAATACATCACCAATATCGTAGGAGACACAGTATTATGAAAAGCATAAACACTATGTGTTGTGCACATTGAAGAACCCTCGTCGAACATTGGACTGATCATTTGCATAAAAACAGCACTCAATGGCAGGTGAAAGAATACTTCGTGTGTGTATGTGTGTGTGTGTGTGTGTGTGTGTGTGTGTGTGATTGTGTTGTGCGTGCGTGCGCGAGTGTGTGTCGATTTTATATAATGTGAAGAGTTTGCAAAGAGATATTGAACGAATGTAAAGTATAACTTTCTTTAAGAAACTTAACCTCAATTTATACAATGTATTTAAGACATAATATTTCGTTGGAACACGATAAAACGGCGCCAAACACTGATATGTGTTGCTTTTTTCTTTACGTAAACTATTGGTCACGATGGATTGCTGAGCAGACTATAGCTTTAAACACATGTAGATATATTTATATAGATAACAGTAAGTATTGTTATGTAATATGGCAATTTAGGTCGCAAAATGCTCTTATGATAAGTTGTGATCCAAAAACTAGATCAATCCAAAAACTAGATCAAATAAATCTTTAGTGTATGCTTGAGTAAGTGATAAAGTTCAACTTAATCCAGGCACACACATATATCTTTATGTAGATCTAGAAATCTAGATGTTAATTGGATAAAATGGATGGAATTGAATTGTAAGCTTGCCTCGTATTCTAAACGGATCTAGATCTATTATATCAAACTGAATACTGTAGCTTGCTTTGACCGAACGCAAGACTAACTTCTCCTTCTGTAGCTGCCTTTGTTCAAATGATGATTGTTAAGGGAATTTGGCCGCACTGCAGTTTACCGGACACACATGTGAAGCCTTGAAAAATTGGGTTTAGGGTTAGGATTAGGAGTTAAGGGTTTAGAGTTTAGGGTTAGAATTAGGAGTCTGGGGTGTAGGGTTTAGGGTTAGGGTTAGGAGTCTAGGGTTTAGGGTTAGGGTTAGGAGTCTAATGTTTAGGGTTAGGTTTAGGTTTAAATGTTAGAGTTAGGATTAGTCAATAAAAACCAAAATGAAATTGCTGTAAATCTACCAAACGTACTAATATCTAGTTGTCCAGTGAACTGCAGGGCTACTGGAAATTTTAATATGACCAAACAATACCAGTGTTATGTCGCAATATGAACTAAATATAATGATATAATACTATGATACAACAGGCTACCAGAATTCAACTACTGCATAACAAAATGGTAAGTATGGTCATTTCCGCTAAAGTCTTAAACGGAAATGATTCTTCGCACGTTTAAATGCATTCTAATGCACCAACAGAGGCACATGAAATGAATAACACGAAAGGGGTGGAGCATTGCCCAATAAAGTATGAAAAGTATGCCAATTACCGTAATAGTAATAAAGATGCCAATATGAAGTAAATCAAAACAAGTTAAATTGGAAGGATGAAGACAAACAGTGAGACAAGGGGCATGCCGAAAGTGAAGGAAATGACATTGAATAACATTAAAGCCCCACAGGAACAAAGACGAGACAAACACAAGGAATAGACCAACAAAAAAAAAACAACCCTGGCCACCATGAGGATCGAACCCGTGAAAAACAAATCGGTACCCTGATATTGGAATTCCTACCATGATGATATTATTGTGACTTGACGAGTTACGATTTAATTCCCCGAAAGTGTCGTAAGATTGTGTTTGAGTGAGCGAGACAAACAGATTACAGTCTTTGTGGAAATAGCAATACCGCTTACAGTTCGACCAGATTACATTTAAAGCCGTTAGGTGTCAGATCATATATTTTTGGCTCCTCACCTGAATTGCCTGAATCATCTAGATCTATAGTCATCTTCTTTGTCATACTACTATCGGGACATACGTTTCTTAACATCACTGTCTTTTTCTTTCTTTCTTTCTCCTTTATGTTTTTACATCACATTGTGTGATGCCGGAGGTATTACTTAGATCTAGATTCTAAATATTTCTCGTTTGTTGTCTGACGAAGGGTTATACCCGAAACGTCACGTGTTTGCTCTGTCTTTATTAGTGGAGTTGTCACTTATTGTCATATTTCGCCTTTGACTTCACTCCACTGTGGCTCCTTCGTATTATTCACAACTATTTAGATAGTTCACATTGCCACATATCTCTGTTGTTTACGTTATTTGTCTTTTTTTAAATATTGCTAATACATCTAGATCTATAGTCATCTTCTTTGTCATACTACTACGTCCTCACCTGAATTGCGGAGTCATGTTTCTGTTACGGAGATGATTTCTGCCTGAGTGTCGGTATGTTTTCATCTATTTTATTTCGACAATAGCGTGCGTTCAAATATAGACAAGTAGTCAGAGAGAAGACTCGTGTTCTGTTGTACGTTGCGATGACTTCCAGGTAAACTTTGGACTGGAAAGAATGTTGATAATATCCTGACCTCTTAATGGGCGCCACGGGTCGGGGCGTCGAGAAGAAACAGACTGGATGTTGTTGTTGTTGTTGTTGTTTGAATAAGTCGTCACTTTCGTTGGCCACCACGACATTACCTCTGGCCTTGGTAAACAAAGTCAGTTTTAATGTCATTGTTTGTGAATGTGAATGATTGGTGGCAAGTAGTGAGTCAAAATCAGATAAGGGAAAAGGATAAAATATCACCAGACCTGAACGAATAAAGTGGCTTGATATCGTAAAATCCATCTTCAAATTTAGAAATACACGAAAATGACTTATCTAAAATGGAAGGTTCAAACACAGTTCAAAAGACTAAGATGTGACAAATTTGTAGATATAAAACTCCAGGATGTTAAAAATGAAATAGACACATAAACATCCAGGTTAAATGGGAACACAGAAACACATCTGCCTGTGAAGCGAATTTACGCACAAGTGTAACATGTGTAATATGTGTAGTAATGGGTGCGACAAGGCCTTTGACAGTTGAGCTATCAGGCATAGCTAGTTGTAGTAGTAGTAGAAGAAGAAGTAATAGTAGCAGCAGTTGTAGAAGTAGTAGTAGCAGCAGTAGTAGTTGTAACAGTTGTAATAGTAGTAGTAATAGTAGTAGTAGTAGTAGTAGTAGTAGTAGTATCAGCAGCAACAGCAGCAGCAACAACAGCATTGTTAATAGTAGTAGAAGAAATAGTAGTAGTGGTGGTAGTAGTAGTAGTAGCAGTAGTAGTTGTAGCAGTAGTGGTAGTAGTAGTAGTAGTAGTAGTAGTAGTAGTAGTAGTAATAGTAGTAGTAGTAGTAATAGCAGTAGTAGTAGTAGTAGTAGAGGTAGTAATAATAGTAGAGTAGTAATAGTACATATTAGTACGTGGTACAAGTAGAAGAAGTAGTAGTAGTAGAAGTAGTAGTAGTAGTAAAAGTAGTAGTAGTAGTAGAAGTAGTAGTAGAGTAGTAGTAGTAGTAGTAGTAGTAGTAGTAGTTTTAAAATAGTAGAAGTAGTAGCATTAGCGGAGTAGTAATAGTAGTAATAGTATTAGTAGTAGTATTAGTATAGTAGTAATAGTAGTAGTAGTAGTAATAGTAGTAGTAGTAGTAGTAATAATAGTAGTAGTAGTAGTAGTAATAGTGATAGTAGTAGTAGTAGAGTAGTAGTAGTAGTTGTTGTAATAGTAGACACAGTGGAGTTAAGTCACATCAAACCCAAAATTACTGGATCATAATACTATTGAAGATATGGTTTGCCGCCACAACGTTAGTTCCAACCTATAGCTTCCTTATGATTGTTCTGTCTTCTATGCGTGAAGTTGTCACTTATTGTCGTTTATCAAATGTGGTTCAATGTCACGATCCAACGTGTCCCCACTTTATTGAATGTCGGAGCAAATAAAAATCCCTGCAAGCATAGTCACATTTTTGTTATAATCGACAGTGCTGAAAAATACACTCAAATAAGCAAACGCACAAGCAAACAGATAAACAAACTAGCAAAACGAAATATCTTGATTTCCTAAACGTACATTGCCAAGGTGTTATTATACATACATAATAAAAGATTTTAAAAATAAATGGACTAAATAGGATGCCTGTTTTCATTCAATGCAGCAATATTTTGTCTCAATTCCATGTCAACAGGAAGCTCTAGGGCCGTGTCCAAGAAACGTGTTCAGATCATGGCCGGTGTCTGGAAACTAGATCAGTGGATGGAGACTTGGTGGCCTTGTGCCTGTGTGAAGACGGCCTTGGCAGTTACCACGTGCAACAGAGGGCAAGGTAGGATCCTATTCTTACGTTGTTCGCCTACATGCACAAATCAACGTAGTTCCTTTTAAGACAGTGAAAATACGCTCGTAAAAACATACATAGGAACAAACATACAGAACAGTAACAATTACCACAACAACAACAAAAGAAAAAAAAGGAATAAAAAAGGAAATGTAAAATACACCTGTCGTAACTGAACAAAAAAATGAACACCTCCCCACCTCCTCCCCTCCCCCCCCAAAAAAAACACAACAAAAACCAAGACAAAAAAAAAGCACGAAAACAATCCTCAAAAACCCCAAACAAAAACAACGACAACAACGTCAAGAAAACAATCCCACCCCTTCTCCTGGCGTCCCATCAACAAAAGCGAAGAAACATGTCACACCCCCAAGAAAAACACAACAAAATGATAACAACAACAATACATAAATTACATTTCAATACGAACCGTGTAATTCGGTAAAGAGAAGACGTAGAATTGATTGAGGAAAACCAAGACAAAAATTTGATCTCTTTCTTTCTTTCTTTCTTTATCAGTTCCCATTCTACCTTCCGGTGTATGGGTTTTAGATGCCCGAAATGATCTTTCTCCTGGCTGCCCTGTCTGACATTTTCTGTTTCCTTCCGTGAAAGTTAAATTTCTTTGCGTTAATGCCTCTTTTACATTTTCTTCCCACTTTCTCCGAGGTCTGCCTTTTGGTCTTTTACCTTGAGTTTTAGCACTGTATACTGATTTAGCTATTCTATTGTCATTCATTTTGTTAACATTCCCAAACCATCTCAGTTGATTCATTTCTATCTTAGTTTTTACGCTATCTGCTTTGGTTTGATCTCTTATTGTTGTGTTTCTGATTTTGTCTCTTTTAGTTTTCCCTACTGCTCTTCTTAGATATTTCATTTTGGCTGCCTGCACTCTACTGTACTCCATACTGTCTAAGGTCCAGGTTTCATTGCCATAGAGGAGAGTAGGACAATAAACTGTGTTGTATACTGCCATTTTGGTTTTTGTTGACAATTCTTGTTTACCTACAGATGCCTTTCCTAGATGTTTATATATTACACTTGCCTTTTGGATTCTCTGGCTGATTTCTTCTCTTAGTTTTCCCCTGAGTTTATCCTTACTCCTAAGTAATCGTAGTTTTGAACTTGTTCTAAATTCTTTCTTGCCTAATTTAAGATTTGTGTTTTAGCTTCCCTAGTTACTAGCATTGTTTTGATTTTCTTTGCATTTACTCTCATTCCTCTTTTATTTAATTCATTATTCATTTTGTTGATATTTGACTGGAGGTCCCTTACTGATTTTCCAAACAGAACTAAATCATCATCAAATGAAAGCATTGATACATTTACTGGTTTAAGCTTCCACATAGCTACATTCACTTTCTTCATTGTTAAGGATGCCTTTGCGACTGAATCCATATATGTGAAAAACAA
>JAXRKP010000909.1:0-10000 GCA_037039925.1 Doris montereyensis | reverse complement strand
TGCTGCTGCTACTACTGCTGCTGCTACTGCTGCTGCTGCTGCTACTACTGCTACTACTACTACTACTACTACTAATACTACTACTACTACTACTACTGCTGTTATTTCTGCTGCTGCTGCTGGCGCTGCTACTTTTACTACTGCTGCTGCTACTGCTACTACTACTACTGCTGCTACTACTACTACTGCTGCTGCTGCTGCTGCTGCTGCTGCTGCTGCTGCTGCTGCTGCTGCTACTGCTTTACTATTACTACTACTAGCACTATTAATACTATTACTACTACTGCTACTGGCGCTGTTGCTACTACTACTACTGCTGCTACTGGTGCTACTACTGCTACTACTACTACTGCTGCTGCTGCTGCACTGCTGCTGCTTCTATTGCTGCTGCTGCTAGTAGCTTACCATTACTACTACTACTACTACTACTACTACTACTGGTACTGCTACTGCTGCTGCTGCTGCTGCTGCTACTGCTATTACTGCTATTATTACTAGTACTACAACTGCTACTACTACTACTACTACTACTACTACTACTACTACTACTACTACTACTACTACTACTGCTACTGCTGCTACTACTACTGCTGCTGCTACTGCTACTACTACTGCTACTACTACTACTACTACTACTACTACTACTACTACTACTACTACTACTACTACTACTACTACTACTGCTACTGCTACTATTACTGCTACTACTACAACTGCTGCTGCTACTACTACTATAACTACTACTACTACCACTACTACTACTACTACTACTACTACTGCTGCTGCTACTACTGCTACTACTACTACTACTACTACTACTACTACTACTGTACTACTACTACTACTACTATTGCTGCTATCTACACGACCAGAGCTAGTGGTCTGCAAACAATAACAGATCGACTGACTTCATTGAACTGTAAAAGGTCAGATGAAAACAGTAAAGTTTGTATGTGTGTATGCGTATGTGTGTAATGGTGTGTGTGTGGGGGGGGTGGAGGGGGTGTGGGAAGAAGGGAATTGATAGACTACTCGCTTACTTTGGAACGAACAATGGAAAACAAAACAAAAACAACAACACACACACACGCACACACACACACACACACACACACACACACACACACACACAACGCCTTTTCCCAAGAACAAAACAAAACCAACAACCTAACAAAACCAATCCGAAGCATGATTTTTTAAATGCAGCGAAACACTGTCGTGTCATTGGTAGACGATTTCTTTTCATCATGTGATTTGGCCAACGTTGTTCATCTTTCCACAGCTATCACTGACGGGAGGTTTGGAAATGGCAATGCAGAGCTTGGACTGACCAGAGTGGAATGCTCGGGTTTTGAGAGTACTGTGACTAGCTGTCGACACAATGCGATGAGACCCAATGGAGGCACTTGCCAGACAGACAATTTTGTACATGCAGCTGTACAGTGCAATGGTCGGTCCTTCTTACGATTACTTGTTTTATGATTATTATGATAACAGTGTGTTTTCACAAGCACATTGGCACGCATCATCCGTATCTGCGAATACAATGACAAACATTTCTGAACATGCAAGCACAGTGACACATATGTTGGGTACATGCAAGCACAGTGACACATATGTTGGGTACATGCAAGCACAGTGACACATATGCAAGCACAGTGACACATATTTGGGTACATGCAAGCACAGTGACACATATTTGGGTGCATGCAAGCAGAGTGACACATATTTTGGGTACATGCGAGCACAGTGACACACATTTTGGGTACATGCAAGCTCAGTGACACACATTTTGGGTACATGCAAGCTGAGTGACACACATCTTGGGTACACACAAGAATAGTGACACATATTGTGGGTACATGAAAGTACAGTGACACATATGTTGGGTACATGCAAGCACAGTGACACATATTTTGGGTACATGCAAGCACAGTGACACATATCTTGGGTACATGCAAGCACATTGACACATATCTTGGGTACATGCAAGCACAGTGACACATATTTTGGGTACATGCAAGCACAGTGACACATATTTTGGGTACATGCAAGCAAATTGACACATATTGTGGGTACATGCAAGCACAGTGACACACATTTTGGGTACATGCAAGCACAGTGACACATATTTTGGGTACATGCAAGCACTATGATTAACATTTTGAGTAGATGCAGACACATTGACACACATTTTGGGTACATACAAGCACAAGGACAAACATTTTGATTACATGCAAGCACAATGGCAAACACGTTGGGTACATGAAAGTTCAATGACAAAGTTTTGTGAACATTCAAGAGCAATGACAAACTTTTTTGTGAACATGCAAGCTCAATGACAAACTTGTTGGGTACATGCAAGCTCAATGACAAACTTGTTGGGTATATGCAAGCTCAGTGACAAACTTGTTGGGTACATGCAAGCTCAATGACAAACTTGTTGGGTACATGCAAGCTCAATGACGAACTTGTTGGGTACATGCAAGCTCAATGACAAACTTGTTGGGTATATGCAAGCTCAATGACAAACTTGTTGGGTACTCAATGACAAACTTGTTGGGTATATGCAAGCTCAATGACAAACTTTGTTGGGTATAAACTTGTTGGGTGCACAAAGCTCAATGACAAACTTGTTGGGTACATGCAAGCTCAATGACAAACTTGTTGGGTACATGCAAGCTCAATGACAAACGTGTTGGGTACATGCAAGCTGAGCTCAAACTTGTTGGGTACATGCAAGCTGAGTGACAAACGTGTTGGGTACATGCAAGCTCAATGACAAACGTATTGGGTACATGCAAGCTCAATGACAAACTTGTTGGGTACATGCAAGCTGAGTGACAAACTTGTTGGGTACATGCAAGCCGAGTGACAAACTTGGTGGGGTACATGCAAGCTGAGTGACAAACTTGTTGGGTACATGCAAGCTGAGTGACAAACGTGTTGGGTACATGCAAGCTGAATGACAAACTTGTTGGGTACATGCAAGCTGAGTGACAAACTTGTTGGGTACATGCAAGCTCAATGACACATATTTTGGGTAGATACTGTCTAAACATGCCGGAACGTTATGTTTTCATATTGTCGTCAAAAATGTGATATATTCTTGATTTGTCTTTTTTAAAATTATTATTAGCTTTTGATTTCATGATACTTAAACATTCCCATAAAAAGACCAGGAACTTAGACATATCTGAAAAATATCTGTTTTGAATTGCTTCGGCAAAAACATGGTCATGATTTTCTAAAATATGTTTGAAATTTTGCTTTGATTGATTCGCTGTCTTCAAATTATTATTATCAATGGAGTTTCCATGGGGTATCATTTATATCAAGTAATTATTTAATAGTTCAGATTACATATCATTGTTGTGAAGAAAGTTCCTGTATATTTGCTATCACCGGAAATAAGAAAGACAAAGACCACTAGCGTAGAATTAGACTGATTATCACAATATGATTAATGCTTGCTCTCCCTAGGCTGAAAACACTCCGCCAAAAAGAGCTTTCATGATATTTTCTTGTAATGAACGTAAGTTTATTTTATATTGCATAACAAAGCTTCGGGAAACCCGATGTGGAACAGTGCTAGCACGGTTCGGGCATAACTAAAACCAATATGGTTCGAAAACATCTTTAACATACTCCAATCTTCCACTACTTTTGGAGAAATCTGATTTGTTTTGTTATGTTTTTAAGTAAATGGAGTTTGGAGCTTGTGGACGCCTTGGGGAGACTGTGACGTCACGTGTGAAAATGGCACCAGAACAAGAACACGAACGTGTAGCCACCCACCGGCTTTACACGCTGGGAGACAGTGTGCTGGTGAAGACGTGGAATTCAAACCGTGCTCTTTGCCAATGTGTCCAAGTAAGCTTTTCGTATTACAACATATAAATTGTTACATTTTTTCTATTGTTTGACATCATACTTTTTCAGGGACGTTAGCATACATATATAATAGCATGTATCCCTAACACATTTCAATGTCATGTTCCCTTAAAGAAGAAACATATATTTAGAGTTTTTACTTAATAGATTGTAGTTAAATAATTAATTTACTAATTAATGTATTGATTATTTAATTAATTGAATAATTCATTCATTTATTCATTCATTCATTCATTCATTCATTCATTCATTCATTCATTCATTCATTCATTCATTCATTCATTCATTCATTTATCCATCCACATGCATGCATTTGATTCAATATATTAACAATTCTCTCTCACTCAGATTTGCTCTTTTCATTTCACTTCTAAAATTGTTATTGTTTTAACTGCTTTTTCTCTCACGTTTACAAACTTTTATAATAGAAGGATTTAAGATATAGAATGTTAATTGAGACACTGCGCTGCAAAGCAAAGTAATAAAACTGTTACATCTCTACTCTTCTCACCTGCATAATTATCTTTACAAGGAACAGAAGCAATTACCCACTGCCCTGTGTTTATCTTTAACACAGAAAGTAATGAAAATTATTAGCCTTGTATACTAACTCTTGAATGATTTTCCACTAAAATATGCAAACGAAGTCCATGATATCAATTCAATACACTAATGGCATACAGCTAATGAAAATATATTAATATATCAAATGATGTTGGATTTGGATAACGTTTTCATTTTTATTCTCATATGCCTTGTTCAGTTACAGTGTGAATTTAAAACTGTTTGACGCTTAATGCATGGTCACATGTTTGCAGTGGGTTTGCCTCACGGCCATTTAACAACCTTTTACTAACATTGCAGGGATTTAGTACTTTTTTGTATGTCCTTTCCTGTCCCCTCTAGTGTTGTGTGTGGCTGTGTCTCATACCTTTATCCTCCCTTCATCTCTGTCTATCTATCTGTCTGTCTGTCTATCTGTTGACTCTCTTCTCTCCCTCCCTTCTTCCTCCTCCCCCTCTCTCCTCCCTCTTTCTCTCTCTCTCCTCCATCCTTCTCTTTCTTCGCCTCTCTCTCTCTCTCTCTTCTCTCTCTCTCCTCTCTCTTCTCTTTCTCTCTCTCTCTCTCTCTCTCTCTCTCTCTCTCGTTCTCTCTCTCTCTCTCTCTCTCTCTCTCTCTCTCTCTCTCTCTCTCTCTCTCTCTCTATCTCTGTCTGCCTCTCTTTCTCTCTCTCTCTCTCTCTCTCTCTCTCTCTCTCTCTCTCTCTCTCTCTCTCTCTCTCTCTCTCACTTTCTCTCTGTCTCTCTCTCTCTCTCTCTCTCTCTCTCTCTCTCTCTCTCTCTCTCTCTCTCTCTCTCACTTTCTCTGCTCTCTCTCTTGTCTCTCCCTCTCTCTCTCTCTCTTGCTATCTCTCTCTATCTCAGTCTCTCTCTATCTCTCTCTCTCCTCTCTCTCTCTCTCTCTCTCTCTCTTCTCTCTCTCTATCTCAGTCTCTCTCTATCTCTCTCTCTCTCTCTCTCTCTCTCTGTCTCTCTCTGTCTCTCTGTCTCCGTCTCTCTGTCTCTGTCTCTCTCTGTCTCTGTCTGTCTGTCTCTATTTCTGTGCTTGTCAGTGTGTCTATCTATTTGTATACTCTGTCTGTCTGTCTGTGCCTCTCTCTGTGCTTGTCAGTCTGTCTCTCTCTCTGTCTACTCTCTCTCTCTGTCTGTCTCTCTCTCTCTCTCTCTCTCTCTCTCTCTCTCTCTCTCTCTCTCTGTCTGTCTGTCTCTCTCTCTCTCTCTCTCCCCTCTCTCTCTCTCTCTCTCTCTCTCTCTGCCTGTCTGTCTCTCTCTCTCCTCTCTCTCTCTCTCTCTCCCTCTCTCTCTCTCTCTCTCTCTCTCTCTCTCTCTCTCTCTCACTCTCTCTCTCTCTCTCTCTCTCTCTCTCTCTCTCTCTCTCTCTCTCTCTCTCTCTCTCTCTCTCTCTCTCTCTCTCTCTCTGTCTCTCTCTCTGCCCATTTGTCCCTGTCTCTGTCTCTCTCTCTCTCTCTCTCTCTCTCTCTCTCTCTCTGTCTGTGTCTCTGTCTCTGTCTCTGTCTGCCCTCTGTCTGTTTGTGTGTCTCTCTCTCTCTCTGTCTATCTGCCTGTCAGTCTGTCTGTCTGTCTGTCTCTCTCTTTTCTCTTTCTCTCTCTCTCTCTCTGCCCATTTGTCCCTGTCTCTGTCTGTGTCTCTGTCTCTCTGTCTGTCTCTCTCTGTCTGTTTGTGTGTCTGTCTGTCTGTCCCTGTCTGTCTGTCTGTCTGTCTGTCTCTCTTTCTTTCTGTCTCTCTCTCTCTCTGTCTCTGACTCTGTCTCTGTCTGTCTCTGTGTGTCTGTCTCTCTCTTTTGTGTCTGTCTGTCTGTCTCTCTCCCTCTTTCTCTCTCTGTCTCTCTCTGTGTGTCTCTCTTTCTCTCTCTCTCTCTCTCTCTCTCTCTCTCTCTCTCTCTCTCTCTCTCTCTATCTCTCTCTCTCTCTGTCTGTCTCTGTCTGTCTGTCTGTCTGTCTGTCCGTCTCTCTCTCTCTCTCTCTCTCTCTCTCTCTCTCTCTCTCTCTCTCTCTCTCTCTCTCTCTCTCTCTCTCCATCTCTCCCATCTCCCTCTCTAACCCCTCTCCCTATTTGTCTCTCGTCTCTGAGTTATTATTTATTTCATGTCACACTTTTTGCAGTTTCGATGCCAAAGTTTCATCACAGACATGACATTTCCAGCCTATTTTAGAACTTTTTTACAAACAATTTTGCTTGGCGATGAAAAGGATCACTAATTTCAAGCTTTGATTTCATATTGACATCATCTCCTTTGCTAGCTGGGTGGCTAGACTGGAGCCCGTGGAGCGACTGTGACGTTTGGTGTGACGACGGCTTCTCAGCACGCCACCGGAAGTGCATATGGGAAGATAATAGTTGCGCGGGAAATGCGACAGAGGAACGTGTTTGTTCCATGCCTCCATGCGTCGGTAATTCTTGGAGTCCCCCGGTGAAACATTTTCTTTGTCTCTTACATCTAACCATGTATTGAGCGTAAATTATAACAACATGAATAAATCATAAGCAACGTGTATTAATCAGTATCGTATACACCTATCATATCGTATTCATATTGTATTGACATAACGTTATTATATCTAATATCGTCAATTGGTCCACGATGCTTCAGGCGCTCTGAGTGTGTTATCCATATCGTATTAACTTACGTGATCTTTGACATAAACGTGAATAAAATCGATTCAGGAACTGTGTAATACAAACTAAGTGTCTGTATGTTGGATATTTAGGAGACGCCTGACGATAAAGACCGCCTATTTTAATATTTGACAGTTTCCGTAGATTTAAGGCACAAATATATTAACATTATTGAAGAGTTTCAATATATAAATTGGATAATTACCTCCAAGTTTGAGGCGAAACAGAAACAACATTTTCATTCCTTTATTTATAACACATTAAAGATTAAAATTTAATTACCTACTCTATAACTTTCATAAGGAAACTTGTGCTTAAATCAATCAGTCATAGAATATGGCATGAGGCCTATACTTTTGTTCCAAAATGTACACATGGACTAATAATACCTATGTGAATACATGTAATTACTTTGAGAAATGAGCAGATAAAGCTTTTATTTGAAGGCAATTTATTCTGTACTAGTGCTCGGTGGGATATCTTGATCTTTCATGTGACCGCATAAATCAAACATAAATAGGGAGGAGGAGGGAAGTGATGTCTCGAGGCTGAAGGAAGTGATATCTCGAGGCCAGACAAATAAGAAAGATGTTCTGAGGCCAGACAATAAAAAAGATGTCCCAAGGCCAGATAAATAAGATAAATGTCCCGACACCAGAAAGTTAAGTAAGATGTCCTGTGGCCAGAAAGTAAAGAAAGATGTCTTGAGGCCAGAAAGTTCAAAAAGTGATGTCCTGAGACCAACAAGTTCAAACAGTGATGTCACGAGGCCAGGAAGAAAAAAGATGTCTCAAGGCCAGGAAATTTAGAAATATGTCCAGAGGCCAGAAAGAAAAGAAAGATGTCCCGATGCTAGAAAGTTTAGAAAGATGTCCCGAGGCCAGGAAGTTAGAAAAGATGTTACAAGGCTAGAAAGTAAAGAAAGATGTCCAGTGGCCAGAAAGTTAAGAAAGATGTCTGGAGGCCAGAAAGTTAAGAAAGATGTCTGGAGGCTAGAAAGTAAAGAAAGATGTCCAATGGCCAGAAAGTTAAGAAAGATGTCTGGAGGCCAGGAAGTTAAGAAAGATGTCTCGAGGCCAGGATGTTAAGAAAACGATGTCCCGAGGCCAGGAAGTTAAGAAAATGATGTTCCGATGCCAGGAAGTCTCGAGGCCAGAAAGTTAAGAAAGATGTCTGGAGGCCAGGAAGTTAAGAAAATGATGTCCCGAGGCCAGGAAGTTAAGAAAGATGTCTGGAGGCCAGGAAGTTAAGAAAATGATGTCCCGAGGCCAGGTCGTTTGAAAATGGAAATAGGAGTTGAAAACGCAGGTGTCAACTTCTTCCGCGGTAGCCACATACTCTAAGAGGAAGCGACATAATTACAAGGAACAGAACACCTTTGACATAAACGTTATTGTCATAACACTAGAGTTATCTCTGAACACCTTTACGTTTTCATGTCGCATGTGCATGCATTGATATAGTGACAAGACACTTTCTAAAATAAAATGAAATCACTCATTTTTATAGTACACTTAATCATCTTTTTTTACTATAACGGAATGGGATTTTCTTTTTTACATTGGTATCTATATAACTATTAACTTTCGATCTTACTATGACATAAAGAAAAAGAAGAAAAAAAAAGACTAGGAAAGCAAAGAAAAAAACCAAACCAAATCGTTTCTCCTCCCCACCTCCCAGCGAAGAAATTCAACCTTCGACATGCACTTAAAATGCGGCGTCGGTGGCCGACCGGTTAGGTTGCCGGACTGGGATCATAATGTCCCAAGTTCAAATCCTAGAAAAGCTAGGTCCGACGTTGTGTTCCTTTGGAAAGACACTTAGTACGCATTGTCCCCACTCTACCTACGGGCAAATGGGTACAAGCACTAGATTGGGAATAAAGATCTGCGTCAGAGTAGCGTCCTGAGCCGGAAGCTATTGGAACCGGGATAGCATCCGGCTCTCTGTGTCATAACGGCATTGAAGGACCTTTACTTTGTTTAACAGGCACTTAAACGCCCTTTCGTGACATTTTAGATTCATTAGATTTCCATGGATGCAATATTGATATCCTGAACAGCACATTATTATATAGTTAACAGTATTCTGTTCTCACGTATAATCATAAAGACACTTAAAAATACAAGATCTCAGCTAAGTTAAAACGTTGTCTTGATTAGCTTTATGAAGCATGGTTGTCTGCACAATTTCTTTGATCATGTTGTTGTGGCATGCATGTTTTATTATAAAACAAAAGATGCAGAGGAAGCTAGAACGATGTTACTATCGAGGCTAGCACTGCAATTGCATCATGAATTCGATATTTTCTCACCTGCATCTGTTTCCTCACAGATAATCATCCACATTGACATATTTAGCTCATCTCTGCCTGGTTTAGTAAGTTGAAAGCTACTAAAATGTCACTATATATGGTTACATGAAGGTTAGAAAATTAGATTCATCGTTAATATAAAGTCTTACGATACATGTTATTGAAACTGGCTACACCTGATGTACTCTTAAAACATGTACACATGCACATACTTATATTATCATATTTCTCTATGTCACGTTTCATCCCATCACCCAATACCTACATATATTATACTCTATAACCATTTTTGTTATGTAGATATTATGTAAATGTGTAGTTAAGTCCTAAATGTTGTAAACCCTGCAATGTGAGCTTTTTAATGACGATGCAGTCGATGGTCAATGGAACCCGTGGGCTGATTGGGCCAGCTGCTCCGTTTCCTGCCAACGGAACCCAAACAAGAAACAGAACTTGCAATGGTCCCTACTTTGGTGGCATAAATTGTCAAGGCGACTGGACAAGCAGCCAAAGGTGTATGGATAGAGAATGCCCAGGTCAGTTTTTGATGTTGTCTAATTTCGTCTGTTCTTATGAGTAAAATGTTACAGT
>JAXRKP010000908.1:185372-195372 GCA_037039925.1 Doris montereyensis | reverse complement strand
TCGATCAGTGGGAATATCAATAGCGTTCATATTCAATTATTGGACGACACAATTCCGAATAAGGACATCTCTCGTTGTACCAGGTGACCGCTGAAACATTGAACCCAAAGATTTTTGTAATGCACTAATCTGCACCAAATGTGAACACAATCGGATTGGTTCCAATTTCAACAACAACAACAACACTGGAATAACTGAAAGTGTGGACACAGTGAAACAACATTACACTGTCCAGAAACGACTATTTATGCTACATTGACCTATATTGGAGACAAAATCGTTTAAACAAACCAGGGCTTTGTTTTCAAAGAGGTTTGGGATTTAAATTGAAATAGTTCGTAACTTCCAAGCACTTTAGGTCTTTTAGAAAAACAAGAAAAACGGGACACCCGACTTGAATGTACAGACTGTCGTCGAAAGTGTCGCAGCAGTTGGAAAATCAGTGCGTAATAACCCCAAGAAATTGATCTGTCATCAAAACGTGCAAGAGAATCTTTGAAAACAATGTTGAAAATTGATTTAAGCTAAACATGTTACAGAATTCAGGTCCACCGAAGACTGAGCATTGTGAATGCTGCAGATGGGTCACTATGAGTCGTCGGTTGCTTGCAAAAATTTAGGAAGGCGGTGTATTCATAGACAAAGTGTGGTTTAATGACGAAGCGCATTTTACATGAATGGGTGCATAAACATTAAGAAGTGCATATACTGGAGCGCATCTAAACCAGAGGAAGATTTCCAAAAAAATATTCATGACATAAAAGTCACCGGCTAGGTTGCTATGAGTCGCTAGGGAATAATTGCTCCTTATTTCTTCTTGGACGAAGATCAACACACAGTAACAGGACATCTGTTCGCTACAAAACCATCTTGAATTTATTATGGAGGGCCCTTGAAAAATGTTTATATGTCAGACAGAGAGGAAACCAGTGGTTAAAGCAAGATAGGGCCACTCCCCACACCGCAAATGCTGTCAGGAAAAATGGCGCGGAGATCATTTCGGAAGCAGAATCATCAGCCGCCGCAGCACGCACCAATGGGCGTCCCATAGTCCCGACTTCAACCCATTAGATTATCACCTGTGGGACTTCCTCGTGAATAAGATGTGTGGGGAACATATCGAATCCCTTCATGATTTGAGAAACACTATTACAAGATACGTGAGAGATATCTCAAAAGAACAGTGCAAGAACGTGATTAACAATTTCATTCTACGTTTTAAATAGTCAACCAGCCGGAATAGGAGACACATTAGACCACGTGTTGTACTTTCGAGGCAATTTCGAACATCTTGATAAGAATTTATCATAATCAATCCGAATGGCATTGGTCTCTGCTTGTAAGATTACTAATTGGTATCTCCATTTTTAACGATTGTATCGATATTTATTTGGGTTAAATGTTTTAGTGGTCTCCTGGTACCATGGACATTTCTAGATGATATTATGGCCGTTTTCAATGACATTGGTTTGTGTGAGCAATGGAGAATGTTCACCAAAAGAAGACCGAACAGTTTTGAAACAGTGCTAATTAGAGACTGGTGAACCCTTGAAAAAATAGTATAAACGTTGTTTATTATTATGTTATACTAAGGCCATGTTAAACGATTGATATCAGTCACGTCAGATATAAACATATCTTCAAAAATTAGGTGTATGTGGCGGGATGGGGGTAGGGATTCAATAGAATTGTCTTACTACATTGACATTCTTAAACCAAAGCCCCGAAAAAATTGTATAAACGTTGTTTATTACTATACCACACCATAGCCATAGTAAATGGGTGATGTAAGGCATGTCAGATACAAAGATATGTTCAAAAGTTGTATGTGAGTTGGGGGGGGGTGCTCAATAAAATTGTCTTATTTTATTGACATTCTTAAACCAAACATTAGTCTTATCGTCTTGGATACTTTTGTGAATGTTGACCCATTTCGATCCCGGCGCGCTGTTCTGGCCTTGAGTGTTAGGGGGCGAACTCTTCATCATCTCGTTATCCATTTCGCCGTACAGAGACGTCGGTGTGGACACCCGAGGAGGCCTGCCTCTGTTGCCACCAGACTGGGTCGGATTCGACCAGGTCCTGCCTCGGTTCCCGCCGCCAGAGTTGGCCTCATCCCAAGGGGCGCCTCGAGAGGACATGGGGCCACCAGGTGACGGAAAGACCGAGGAAGAACAGCAACGTTTGTACATCAGATACCCCAAGCCGGCTATGAGAAGGGGGCTGAACGCGCCAGTCAGGCCCCCAAAGACCTCGTAGCGTAGTGTGACGTCCTCGTCCTCAACATCGCCATCGGCCAGGTGAAATCCACAATCGCAGTGATGCTGACAACCCTGTGAGGAAAAAAAAATGTCGAACTGCTTCATTGAAAACACGAATAGACGTAAAATGACGATAAAAAAAGGGGGGGATATCTTTATTTTTTTAAATATTAAAAAACAAACAAACAAACTTTCAAAACACTGCTGTCTCAATATCCAAGAGAGGTAAATTTCAAACGCTACCTAATTTGAAAAAAAAATTAATAATTTCCAACTGCTGTGCTACGACTGATAAAGTATAAAGCAATAAAGGGTTGGGAAAGAAAGTATCACTTCCCTCATGTTCCCGAATTTACAACTAGGAAGAACTTGAGGAATAAAATATCCAATAAACCGCAAGTAGATAGTGCACCAAGGGCCCCACAAAATAATATTAATGCAGCGATTGCGAGTATCTGTGTGAGCATTCCTCTTCCATGTTAATTATGTATATTAATATGTCCATTTCGTTTTACAGGTGTACAGAAAACTGCTTTTCACGGACCCAAACCATGTGTGCGTGCGTGTGTGTATGGTGCGTGTAAGTATGATGCGTGCGTGTATGGTGCGTGTAAGTATAATGCGTGTGTATGGTGCGTGTAAGTATGATGCGTGCGTGTATGGTGCGTGTAAGTATGATGCGTGCGTGTATGGTGCGTGTAAGTATAATGCGTGTGTGTATAGTGCGTGTAAGTATGATGCGTGCGTTTATGGTGCGTGTAAGTATGATGCGTGTGTGTATGGTGCGTGTAAGTATGATGCGTGCGTGTATGGTGCGTGCAAGTATGATGCGTGTGTGTATGGTGCGTGTAAGTATGATGCGTGCGTGTATGGTGCGTGTAAGTATGATGCGTGTGTGTATGGTGCGTGTAAGTATGATGCGTGCGTGTATTGTGCGTGTAAGTATGATGCGTGCGTGTATGGTGCGTGTAAGTATGATGCGTGCGTGTATGGTGCGTGTAAGTATAATGCGTGTGTGTGTATAGTGCATTGTAAGTATGATGCGTGCGTGTATGGTGCGTGTAAGTATGATGCGTGTGTGTATGGTGCGTGTAAGTATAATGCGTGTGTGTATGGTGCGTGTAGAGGTATGATGCGTGTGTGTATGGTGCGTGTAAGTATGATGCGTGTGTGAGTGTATGTATGTATGTATGTATGAATGAATGTAAGAATGTATGTATGTATGTATGTATGTATGTATGTATGTATGTATGTATGTATGTATGTATGTATGTATGTATGTATGTATGTATGTATATAAGTATTATGTATGTATGTATGTATGTACGTATGTATGAACAAATGTTTATATGTATGTATGTAGGTGTGCGTGAATGTATATATGTATGTATGTTTGTATGTATGTATGTATGTATGTATGTATGCATGTTTGTAGTATGTATGTATGTATGTGATGTATGTATGTATGCATGCATGTATGTATATGTTTATGTGTGTATGTAGGTATGTATGTAATTGACTATGTATGTATGTATGTATGTATGTATGTATGTATGTATGTATGTATGTATGTATGTATGTATATGTATTGTATGTATGATGTATGTATGTATGTCTGTATGTATGTATGTATGTATGTATGTATGTATGTATGTAATTAACTATGTATATATGTATGTATTTATGTATGTATGTATTAGTTTATCACAAGCTAATTTGGAGAGAAAAAAAACAACCTACCGAACTATTGATACGATGACAAAGAAGCAAAATTAGAATGCATAGAACGACAACCCTGGTACCAGGAATCCATAGGATGACGTGTTTGTATTCTTTTCAGTCTGTGAGAAAAAGAATGGAATAAATTAAAGAGTTAAAATGAAATGCTACCTTCGCAAAGTCGCTTGGTTTACGTACAAATCTCTGAAACTGATATTAAAAATTGAACTAAAAAGCAAGAAAATGGATCAGGATTTGTTAGTTTTGTTTCTTTGAAATAAACACTGTGACTTATCTTGCTCAAAACAATTTAGGTGGGATATCAAAAACTTAAAAAAGACTTCCATCAAGTCTCGTAAATATTATTTAAAAAACTACAGTCAAGTGTTAAAAATTTAATTATACATATATCTAGATTTGAGGGTACATGGATGAAAGAGCTTTGACCAAGGGCGTGTGTCAGGGGGTCGGTTGTGTGTATGTGGGGGGGGTGGGGGGGGCTGCGGGAGGGCTCGAATGATGTTGTATATCTTCTGTGATGTATTAGTCATACTAATACTCTTATTATATTACATTACTGTTAAGCAATTTTAATAATGAATATATCTATGTATTATGATTTTTAAATTTACTTATGAGGAACAGAATGTAATTTCCTTTTTGGATGAATAAAGTATTATCATTATTATTATTATTATTATTATTATTATTATATTATTATTATTATTATTATTATTATTATTATTATTATTATTATTATTATTATTATTATTATTATTATTATTATTTTTATTATTATTATTATTATTATTATTATTATTTGTATTATTATCATTATTATTATTATTATTATTATTATTATTATTATTATTATTATTATTATTATTATTATTATTATTATTATTATTACAGTCCGGTTTCAAGCCATACCCATTTCAGTTTTAGATCATTCTCGAAAGAGTTTATAAATTTTTCATCAATCATAACAATCCTGTCGTTCTAGACCAGAGCGCTCTATTAAAATTAAAAGTATGTTTAAAGAACAATGCAATTTCAAGTGACGGCCCTCTTGGTCTGTCAACCAGTTCAAAAACATTTTCCTTAAGCTCCATCCCTGTCAGGCACTAGCCTGAAAGCGAAATTGTGATCTGACTTTAAACCATCCCATTCTCCATCAGTCTGTCTGTTTCTCAGGCTACCTTCTGTTTCAGGTAGTGTGATGTTAAAATGCATCTTTTTGTCCGGTCTCAGTAATTCAATATTCATATTAGCCCTTTCATCCGTACATTTTAATTTTGTTTAATATTTATCACAAACGTTGATATCTTGGAATTCCTAGAGCCTTTTGAAATCAAGAGAAGAATATCCCCCCCTACATATAAATGCGCTTTGAAACTTCCGCGATGAGGTTGACTTGGATGGCATTTTTGATAAAGGAAATAGTCTATGCTTTGAATAAAAGAAACTGCATCTCAATTAACTGTTGCTTTTAACTAACACGATTTAAAATCTCTCTCTTTTTCTCTTTCAAAAAAAGATACCCACTGTCTTGAACGTATTTCAACTTTAAATATTCCTTTTACATCTCTATAATTATCTAATGTTAAAGAGGTGGGTTTAAAAACATTTGCTTGATGTATATATACCAACAGTATCACAAAGCACATAATAATGTGGTATTGACTTTCGATCTCTTTACAATCCATTGCAAAATTAAAAGCTTCTCTCTGGTAATATTGTTTGTTTTGGTTTATTATATATTTGTTTGCTTTTGTTGGGGGTTTTTGTCTCGCTAATATTGTCTTTCAATGTTATAGAGCAATTAAAGTTTTAAAGCTGAATTCAGTACATGTCTAGATTTCAAATCACAAGCGAGTTAATGATCGGTGGTTAGATAACTGATCATAAGTCTCTTGTTGGTCTTACTCCGAACTCACGAAAATCACAGCACAAATAATGACATTGTACTATGTTCAACTAATTCTCTCTATTGTCAAAATGTCAAACAAAAACTCAAATGTACAAATTACATATTTATGTACAACCTCCCTTACATGAAATGTTAACTCTGCAACTTATGATTTTTATAAAGGAATAACTTACGATGTTTCCTTCTTCCAGTCTGTTTGGTAACTAAAGAAGCAGAGCAATGCTACACATAAGACACCAGAATCTATCTTGGGGTCGGTACGCTGTTCAGTGGTCAATACAGATACACCCTGTGTTCAATCTTAACCCTTTCAGATCCCATTTCATTCCACTAGTCACGTTAATCTCTGGTCAACCATTCAGTTATTGGAAGGATCCAGCATGACAATCTTTATCTTGATGTGTAGACTGTTGATTCGTGTTCAGAATCGCCAACGTCTTTGATAGATTGGGGGGTGGGGGGCTTTGGTGGAATTTAATCCTCCTATTGAAAACTCAGACATCTCTAAAGATGCACTTTACCGTGAGCAATCGAGGATCGGTGGGGTTATATTTAGGATGGAGAGCAATGACTGCACACCGGGTGACAGTGTTTAGTTCGAAAAAGGTTTTCAACTACGTTTCTACTTTTCCTTTCTTATTTATGTTATTCGGAAGGACAGCTATAACTTATGGAAGTAACTAGAGTTAGAATAAGACTATAACAGTGTGACATTAGTAAAATATGGAAGTGCCAAGCCAAATTAATGAAGACCATTAATGTTAATATTTCCATTGTGAAAGGTTCTACCAAGCTGATATGTGGTGTTTAAAAGTTTTTGCCCTTAGAATGTTACTATAACAGTGGTAGGAAAACAGTTAGGAATCAACTATAACAGTGTGAATGAGTAAAACTCATCCTTGACTATTATCTTTGTCAAGGCTAGAAGAAGTTGATATAGTTCCTGACTATAACAACATTTCAAGTTAAATTTTGCAAGTATGACCTAATGTTAATGAATTCCATTGATGCCCATCCTAATATATCTATCTATTTATCCATCCATCTATCTGTCTATCCATCTATCTATCTATCTATCTATCCATCCACCACTCACTATATACGTATCCCTTTATTTATCCATCTATCTATCCATCTATCTATCTATCTATATATACATCCATCCATCCCTCTATCTATCTATATATTTTATACATACATACATACATACACACACACACACATACATACATACAAACATACATATACATACATACACATACATATATATAGATACAAGTACATACATACATATACATATATAACATACATACATACATACATACATACATACATACATATGCATACATACATACATACATATATACATACATACATACACATACATATATACATACATACATACATACATACATACATACATACATACATACATACATACATACATACATACATACATACATACATACACACTATTACATACATACAAACAAACAAGCCTAAATAGCAATACAATCTAACGTCCTTATTTCCCAACCGATAAAGCTCAAACTTTCTTTAAAGGTTACAGTAAAAGATCAATAAAGGTGTCATTTGACCTTTAGAATATTTATTTTTTTGGTAACGAGCATTTAATTGATTCATTTTGCATTGTTTCACTGACATCTAACTTTATTAGTATTTTAAAAGCCAAAGTTTGTTTCAACCAAAAAGCTTCAATGGTTTCAACGATTTTGATTACATTTGAAATAATAATAATAATAATAATAATAATAATAATAATAATAATAATAATAATAATAATAATAATAATAATAATAATAATAATAATAATAATAATAATAATAATAATAACAATAATAATAATAATAATAATAATAATAATAATAATAATAATAAAAATAATAATAATACTAATAATAATAATAATAATAATAATAATAATAATAATAATAATAATAATAATAATAATAATAATAATAATGATAATAATAATAATAATAATAATAATATTAATAATAATAATAATAACACAGGTTTGACGATGTGAGTGAGTGATGTTTAGGTGTGTAGTGTGTCTCTGTCACCTATGTGTGGCTTTATCATCAGAATTCCAATGACATCAAAATTTTGTTTCAAGACAGACAGCGGACAACTATTTTTCACTGGCATTGTTGTGTATGCCTACAAACAGGTCTGTTTTAGTTTTATAGACAACATAAAACATATCTCTTGCAAGATCTCCACAAACCTTTTCAATGGGCCTTGAGTTGTCCGAAGCTCGCAGTCTGAACATCAGAAAACCCAAAGGGAAAACATGTTTACTATCATATCATTATCAATACTAAGAGACTATACTATTATCAATCCCCAGAAATCTGTGGGTTATCATCTAGGATATCATGTACATGTATTTAATCATGTTTGTACATGTATACTATAACATTATACATGTACTTGTATTATAATTTGTTGGTCCTCAAGGTTTTACCCGATTTAGTCTCATCATAATATTAGATCGAGGATTGAAAGTTGATTTCTGCTTATTTTGATTCTATTCCCCACCACCCCATGTTTGGAAGAGGTGTTGTTTTTGTTCTGTTTTTGCTAGAGTTTGTTCTTTTATATCGTTTCATTTTTCGTTCTCGCATTGGTGTCCCTCTTTACAGCGTTAGTTTTGTGTCCGTGTATGTGATTGAGCTTGGAGAACTATAAGAAGGGTGTTTCTGTTGATATGTTATTATTGCATTTTCTTTGTCCATGTCCCTTTTCGGGTTATGTCTCGTGATCTGATGTTAATGTCTATATTAATTCATTTTAAAAGCCGTGAGATTTGACTGCATTGTTATGGATTGCCTTAGTGTGACCAGGATAAGGATAAGGGGCTGGTGGATGACTTCTGCGTTCGTGATTGGTAGAACTTTGTATAAAGTAGGAGGGAAAAGGGTGTGGCGGGGGGTAGGGAGGAAGTGAAGGCAAAATAAATTTGTTGTTTATTCCCTTATCATCTCCGTTACCAATGTCACCATCTCATATCTTACCGACACCGGTCACAGTATCACGATTATCAAGTACGAATTCCGCCATAACGTGCCAATCACTTTTGATCTCCGATCTGCTCAGATTTCATTTGACAAACATACCGGAAAGCAGCGGACCTTAAACGTGTATTAATCTCCCTGACCGGAATTTTAAGGATTGATTTAATTTACCCACATCCACAACTAAGGTGATCTCGGGGTTTTTGGTAGGATTTTTCATTTTGCTCAGATTGCCCTGCAAGCAAACAAGGGATCCTTAACGTACACAGAGTGTTGTTATCTGCTCATGGGACCTCCTTTTTATCGTTCGGCTCCGATGGGACTAGGCGTCGATCCACCTACCTGGACCAGGAGGGTAGATTTTGCTCGAAAAAAACTCGAGAAAATTTGTCAACCGTTGGCGGGGCTCAAACTCACTACCGTTTGGTTAAAAGGCGCCTCGAACTCACTGCTTTTTGGCTGAGGGGCTGACGCCTTGCCTTTGGACTACCGAGTCCCCTCCCTAACCAGAAGTCCGTGATCCAAATCCAGGAAGTGGTCATACAAATATTAGTTTGGGCTTGGGTTGGTTTTAAAAAGGCTAAAACCTACCTCGTACTCCTAAATGAGCTGAGTCTAATACGTCTTAATGTGAAAACAGGAATCGGTAGTCCAGAGGCAAGGTGTCCGTCTCTCAACCAAGACGCAGTGAGTTTGAGCCCCGCTAACGGGTAAAACATTTTCTAGAGTTTTTTCGTGCAAGATCTAGGCCAATGTCACCATGATTTCAAATTTACAACATTGCCAGTTTCGCCTTAACGCCTTCTCATCAAAGGATAGTGAGAAAAGCAGAGAAGAGCAATAGCCAGAAAGAAGAAGCAATGACAAGATGCTTCTGTTGATGAAATCCATAAAATGATTTTGTCTTCCTCTACTAAATCATGTGAATTAGATCATGTTCCAACTAATGTATTGAAATTATGCCTGCATGAAATACTTCCTGCCATTGTCAATATCATTAATATGTCTTTGACCACAGGAACTGTACCAGACATTTTTTAAGTCGCCAT
>JAXRKP010000908.1:172872-180372 GCA_037039925.1 Doris montereyensis | reverse complement strand
CGCTATGCGATTGTTAAACCGTTCAGACGGTGTATTGTGTAACGTGGTTCGTCTTCACTGGGCACTCTATTTTTTAATTTTTGATATTCCAATATCACTTAATATGTTATATAATAATAATAATATGTTAAATTGTTATGTTCTATTTTATTCTATTTTATTCTATTTTATTCTATTCTATTCTATTATATCCCATGCTATTGTATTACATTACATTAAATTACATTGCATCATATTATATTGTATTCTATTACATGTATATTGTATTTTATTGCAATGTGTTTTTTATGTTATATTATACTATGCTATAGTATATTCTACTATATTACATCATAGTAAATCACATCACATCACATCATATCAAATCACATCACATCGCATCACATCACATCACTACAATTACATCATCACATCAAATCACATTACATGACATCAGATCACTATATAACATAACACACCATTACATTACATTACATTACTTACATTACATTACTTACATTACATTACTTACGTTATATTACTTACATTACATTACATTACATTACATTACGTTACATTACGTTACATTACATTACATTACGTTACGTTACATTACATTACATTACGTTACGTTACATTACGTTACGTTACGTTACTTACGTTACATTACTTACATTACATTACATTATATTATATTGTTATTCATTGACATTACATTACATTACATTACATTACGTTATTTACATTACATTACATTACATTACATTACTTACATTACATTACTTACATTACATGCGTTACATTACATTACATTATTTACATCACATTACTTACATCACATTACGTTACATTACATTACATTACATTACTTACGTTACATTACGTTACAATACATTACTTACATTACATTACTTACATTACATTACTTACATTACATTACATTATATTACATTACTTACATTACAGTACATTACATTACATTATATTCATATTACATTACGTTACATTACATTCATTACATTACACTATATTACTACATTACATTACATTATATTACTTAGATTACATTAATTACATTACATTATATTACGTTACATTATATTACATTAGATTACATTATATTATATTACATTATATTATATTACATTGTATTACTTAGATTACATTACGTTACATTACATTATATTACTTGTATTACATTATATTGTTACATTACATTATATTACATATATTATTACATTACATTACATTATTACACGTTACATTACTTTTACATTACATTATATTACTTACAGTACATTACATTACACTACTTTACATTACATTATATTACTTGCATTACATTATATTACATTACATTATATTATATTATTTACGTTACATTATATTACTTACATCACATAATATTACGTTACATTACATTACATTATATTACATTATATTACATTAATTACATTACTTACATTACATTACATTACTTACATTACATAACATTACATTATTATTACATTACATTATATTACATTACTTACATTACATTACATTACATTACATTATATTACATTACATTACATTACATTATATTATACATTACATTACATTATATTACATTACATTACATTACATTACATTACATTACATTACATTACATTACATTACATTACATTATATTTACATTACATTATATTACATTATTATATTACATTACGTTACATTACATTACATTACATTACATTACATTACATTACATTACATTACATTACATTATATATTACTTACATTACATTACATTATTTATGTTACATTATATCACATTACATCACATTACATTACTTACATTACATTACATTACATTACATTACATTACATTACATTATTACATTACATTACATTACATTACATTACATTACATTACATTACTTACAGTACATTATATTACTTACATTACATTACATAACTTACATTATATTACTTACATTGCATTACTTACATAACATTACTTACATTACCTTACTTACATCTCACTACTTACATTACATTACTTAAATTACATAACTTATATTACATTACTTACATTATATTACTTATATTATAACTTACATTACATTACTTACATTACATTACTTATATTACATTAATTATATTACATTACTTATATTACTTTTACATTATATTACTTACATTACATTATATTACACTACATCACATCACATCATATCACATCATATCACATCACATCACATCACATCACATCACATCACATGACTCCAGTTCAGCTTTATTTGATCTTCTCTATTTGCACCGCCCATCGTTTTAAACCATAATATGTGCATTATGTTGTACGTGACAATTTCACTAGTACTGAAATAAGCTTTATTTGATCTATTGTTTAACCGTGTGTCGTTTCCTAATACTGTATTCTTTGTCTCGTGATATACATATTAGAACTGACTCTTAGAGGATCAGACAATTCCTCACTCAAGGGAACTGGAGGACGAACATGGCCAGGAGGATTCGAGTAGACATTGGATTGGACATGTGGAACAATTGGAAACATTGACGTCATGAGCCTATTTCAAATCAGACCCTTCCTTTTTTTTCTTGTGGAATTGATTTCTCAACAATGGTATCTCTTGAAAAACGGCTGAATAAAATCTAAATGTACACTTTTAATGTCCACTTGCATATGAATTATTATGCCACATTCAATCTCTCAATACAGACATTTAATTTCTTTCCAAGCTTTCTTTCAAATAATTATGGATTCTCAAACTGTAATTAGATACAAGAAAGAAAAAAGAAAAGAATTGCATTGCATAACTACAGATCTTGTGTAACTGTATTTTCAGATTTGCCGATCAGGATTCGAATGTGACGGTAGTGTCGTTTCAAACCTATCAATACCCCCTCCCATATCACTCCTCATCGATAATTTTGAATATTTTGAAAACAAAGACAATGAAAAAACCTTCTGACCCCAAGACCAGGGGACTCGGTAGTCCAGAGGTAAGGTATCGGCACCTCAAACAAAAGGTCTTTGGGTTCCAAACCTCACCAACAGTTGAAACATTATCTCGATTTTTTTTTCGAGAAAAATCAACACTCCTCCCCCCCTCCCCTGGTCAGATCGGTGGATCGATAACTATTCCCATTGGAGACGGACGATGAGAAGGGGTCCCGTGTGCAGATTACAACACCACTGTGCACATTAGATATCTCTTGGCTGTTTACAAGGCATTCCGGCAAGTGCAAAATTAGGAAATGCTTCCAATCCCCCTCCCCCCCCGAGATCACCTGTAATTGTGGACGTGGGTAAAATCAAAGCACCCCCCCCCCCCCCAGAAAAAGACAAAAAGACATCGGTGTCGGGTGTGAAGTTTGCCGAAAGTGGTTTGTACGGCCATGTTTAGTGACAGTTGGTGACGAACTTCCAGTTACCTTTTGAACTTTGAACTCTTAGACACGTGCCTGCTATCGAGAGTAATGACGTATGTGCACTTTTAACCACAAAAATAAATTTATCCACTCACCTCAGAAATATGTCAGTGCCACAAAGATAATACAAATGTAATGTTTTGTCTGTATTCTTAATTACCATTTAAATAAGTATTTGAAAGTTGTTTTGGTTTGGTTTGGTTTGTTTGTTTGTTTGTGTGTCATATTGATGGGTTGTTGATTTTGTTTACCTTCCTTGTAGTTAGAAATATTCTTTTTTAGTGAAACATATTGAAATATATATGGGTTCTAAGAGTTTTTTCTTTCTTTATCAGTTCCATTCTACCTTTCGGTGTATGGATTCAGATGCCTGAGATGATCTTTCTCCAGAATGCCCTGTCCTGGCATTTTCTGTTTCCTTCCAAAAATGTTACATTTCTATGTTTCAATGCTTCTTTTATATCTTCTTCCCACTTTCTTCGAGATCTGCCTTTTGGTCTTTTACCTTGGGCTTTAGCACTGTATAGGGGTTTACCTATTATATTGTCATTCATTCTGTTTACATGCCCAAACCATCTCAATTGATTTGTTTCTATCTTAGTTTTTATGTCATCTGCTTTGGTTTGATCTCTTATTGTTGTGTTTCTGATTTTGTCTCTTTTAGTTTTCCCTACTACTCTTCTTAGATATTTCATTTCAGCTGCCTGTACTCTACTGTATTCTCTACTGTCTAAGGTCCAGGTTTCGCTGCCATAGAGGAGAGTAGAATAATACACTGAGTTGTATACAGCCATTTTGGTTTTTGTTGACAATTCTTGTTTACCTACAAATGCCTTTCCTAGATGGTTATATATTGCACTTTGCCTTTTGGATTCTCTGGCTGATTTCTTCTCTTAGTTTTCCCTCTGAGTTAATCATTACTCTAGGTAATTGTAGCTTTGAACTTTGTTCTAAATTCTCCTGCCCAATTAAATATTTTGTGTTTTAGCTTCCCTAATTACTAGCATTGTTTTGGTTTTCTTTGCATTTACTCTCATTCCTCTTTTATTTAGTTCATTGTTCATAATGTTGATATTCGACTGAAGGTCGCTTTCTGATTTTCCAAACAGAACTAAATCATCGGCAAATGAAAGCATTGATACATTTACTGGTTTGAGCTTCAACATACCTACATTCGTTTTCTTCATTTTTGAGGATGCCTTTTGCGACTGAATCCATAAATGTGATAAACAAAAAAGAGGACTTAGGATACAACCCTGTCTTACTCCTATATCTACATCAAATTCTTCAGATATGTTTCCAGCTACTCTCACTGCACATGTTGGTTTATTGTAAAAACTTTGTAATGGCTTCTATTAAATTTTGCTCTACATTGTGTTTTTTAAGGAATGCCATAGTTCGTCCCTCCTCACAGTGTCAAATGCCTTTTCTAAGTCAATAAAACACAGGTGCAAGTCAATGTTTCTCTCAAGGAATTTTTTCTATTATTTGTCTAATTGTAAATATGTGGTCTTGTACACTTCTTCCTGGTCTAAATCCACTCTGATGTTCTTCAATCTGATCCTCTACTCTTTTCCTTAGTCTCATTTCCAGTATCCTGGCATACACTTTTCCTGGAACGCTAAGTAGTGATATCCCTCTATAGTTTGAGCATTCCATAGTTGATCTTTTCTTATGTATTGGTACTACCGTTCCCTTTTTCCAGTCGTCTGGCACCTGTTTGGACTTCCATGCTTGTTGCACATTGCATTTGTTCATTTAGTAGTTTGTCTGCCTCTCTCCCTTGGTTTTTAATCATTTCTGGATAAACTTGATCTGCTCCTGGGGCTTTTCCTAATTTCACTTTTCTTATAGCTGTTTAGATTTCTTCCATTGATATATCTACATCTTCAGCTGTCTCCTCTGGATTACTTGTTACTCTTACTAATTGATCTTTACTCCTTGTTTCATATGTTTTGGAGGGATTATGTAATTGGTGAAAATGCTTTCTCCATGTTTCCATGATTTCGCTGTCTTCTTTCATTATTTCTCCTTTGGCGTTCTTAATTTGTCGTATTGAGCATGCTTTGGTCTTTCTCATGCTCTTCATTGCACCCCAGAACATATTTTGATTTCCTTGATAGCTTTCTTGAAGTCTTTGTCCAAACTCTTCCCGCTGTTCCTGTTTTGCTTTCCTAACTTCCTCTTTGGCGATAGTTCTTTTATTCACGTAATCTATCCTATCCTCTGGTCTCTTTGTTTGCAAGTATTTCTTCCAGGCATCCTTCTTTTCTTTGATCTTAGTCTTGACATTCTCATTCCACCATGCTGTTCTTTTCCTATCTCCTTTAATTTGTTTCCTACCACAGACCTCTTCAGTACAACTGAGGAGTGTTTCTTTATACACCTGCCACTTTTTTCTTCTATTGTGCTATCATTCAGATCCATCTGCCTTTCACTGATAAATATTTTTATCCTAGATTGGTATACTCTGTTTTACTATTGGTTTATTTAGTTCTTCTATTTTGAGTTTAGTAGCTTTCTTCTCTTTCCTTTTCTGTTTGTTTTCTTCAGTCAGTAATCTCATTTTGGCAATCACTAAGTGATAATCACTAAATATTTCTGCTCCTCTTTTTACTCTTGCATCCAATGTACTGTAAAAAGAGAGCTGCTAACTATTATGTAGTCTATCATTGATTTTTCACACCTGTCTTCATTTACTCTTGTATATTTGTGGATATCTTTATGAGGAAAAAATGTGTTAGCTATTTTCATGTTATTCTTTAGGCAAAAATCTATTAGTCTCTCTCCATTTGGAGAAGTTGTTGTCTCTCCTTCTTTACCTATTACTCCTCCTGGCGTTTCTACATTGTTACCTACTCTAGCATTTAAATCTCCTAAAAGCAATAGTTCCTGTTTGGGTTTAAGATTCTCTGCAGCTATTTGTAAATCGTTTTCGAAAATATCTTTTTCTTCTTTAGTTGCGTCTTCGTTTGGTCCATAAGCTATTAATAATTTAATTTCTCTTCCTTTTGGTTTAATATTTACCTCTAATAGCCGTGGGTTTATAAATTTCCAACTTTCTAGTAGCTTTTCATGTCTTTTATGCACTAGGTGACCAACTCCTGCTCTAGCTCTATCTTTGACATCTACTCCTGAGAAGATTAAAGTATGATTTGGTCCTACATTTTCTATTCCTTGTCCTTTTTCTTTGTTTCTGTAACGGCCAAAATATCTGCTTTGAATTTTTCCATTTCTTCAACTAATTTTAACTCTTTTCCATTTATTGCCCTAACGTTCCATGTTCCAAAAATCACAGTCCGTATTCATTTCCAAGTTCGTCTTGGAAAGATCAAGCCAGTTATATTATATTCATTTTTTTCTCTGAATCTGTTTGTTTTTGGATAAGCAGGGGATTAGTCCACTGTACCCTAGGTAGATGGTGGGGCTGCCACCTTGAGCCCCCTACCAGGCCTTGATATTTTCTGCCAGGGTTAACTCCCTTAGCCTTTAGTCATTCAAGACCAGCCTGCAGGGCAGCAGGTTGTTATTTTCTGTCAGGGTTAACTTCCTTAGCCTTTGGTCAGTCAAAACCCGCCTGCAAGGCAGCAGGTTGTTTTCTTTCAGGGTTAACCCTCTTAGCCTTGGATCAGCAAAGACATGCCTGCAAGGCTGCATGAGACTTATAGAGGACGGGATCTTCTACTACCCGTACAGGTGCCTACCTGTCCACTGCCGGGGGATCTTACGAAAAGTAAATGCAGATAAGATACTGAAAAGTAAAAGCAGTAGACAGAGTTGACAGGAGACATGACAGAAATTCAACCTAAACCCTCCTCAAGCCTAAAAGAAATGTAAACAAATAAATAAATAAACTAAGTAGAAGTTAACTCCAAAAAACACAGTCAAAACAAATCACGTACAACAAGTAGATTAAAAGACAGAGAAATAACAAGATTAATTTCATTTTATTGTTATAAATTTCATTTCCATTCAAATACATCATAATTTAAATTCTTATCAAATTTTCTCTGGATTCAATTTTTGACCTTACAACTTCTTCTAAGCCGTGACGGTTTTCTACTTTCTTTTTTTTAAAGAGAAATG
>JAXRKP010000908.1:160372-167872 GCA_037039925.1 Doris montereyensis | reverse complement strand
TAATACTAGTTACTGTGAAATAATGATATCGTTATTACATCATTGATGTCAATGTGTTTTATCCTGTAGAAACAGAGGTATGTCACGGGAAAGTGTCTTCCATTCATTAGATATTCAAAGTCCTCCTCCTCCCTTGTCTCTCTGTCTGTCTGTCTGTCTGTCTGTCTGACTGTCTGTCTGTCTGTCAGTCTGTCTGTCTGTATGTCTGTCTGTCTCTCTCTCTTTCTCTCTCTCTCTCTCTCTCTCTCTCTCTCTCTCTCTCTCTCTCTCTCTCTCTCTCTCTCTCTCTCTCTCTCTCTCTCTCTCTCTCTCTCTCTCTCTCTCTCTCTCTCTCTCTCTCTCTCTCTCTCTTCTCTCTCTCTCTCTCTCTCTCTCTCTCTCTCTCTCTCTCTCTCTCTCTCTCTCTCTCTCTCTCTCTCTCTTCTCTCTCTCTCTCTCTCTCTCTCTCTCTCTCTCTCTCTCTCTTTCGATTAATACTCGCACCGGTTCAGTGTATCCAACATTTTCATCTTACCCACGACGATCTTTCACAGTTCAAACCAAAGTAGTCATAAGAACTACATTGACACGAATAACTTTCGTCCTCTAGTGTACACTGGGCCTTGGCATCGACTTGACTGCAGGGGGATGACGAGCACATACTGGCAACTGATTACAACGGAAATAAGATGGTTTAGAAACGACCAACACATATCAGAATACAGCAAAGATGACATTATAAGCATCAGGATAACGGACATAGCCATTTCTGGCAGACTCACAAAACATCAATTTGGCCAAGTTGTGAAATACACAGATACGCATTTGATTTTTAACGTGCTTAAACAATTAATAGTCTGCCAGCATTGTTAGATAACCAGATATAACAAAGTCCTGAATTAATGACTACATCTATTTAAGAATAAGAACCAGAAGTGAGTATGTAAAAATCAACTTTCAAATATTAAAAAAAATATTGTTGTTACAAGCTGAAATTCCGCTCAATGAGCAGATTGTTATTAAATTATGACGATGCAGGCATAAAAAGCTGACATCCCACTCAATGAGCAAGTCATTATTCTCATCCAAGCCCACCCTCCGCTAAACAATATTTAGTATATCTAGAGTAGCTCTAGATCTATCCCTAGATCTAGATGTAGAGCTAGATCAAAGAGGAAAGATTTCCATAGTTGGGCACATCCTTTAATGTGCACTAATTAAGAGATCTGGAGATTGACCTGCTAGGAAAAAAAGAAAAAGAGCTAAGCTAGATTTAGGTTAGAATTTGAGCATTATCTGTTCAGCGGTGTACTATGGACAGTGGGCATGGATGGGTCAACGGCGGTCGAACTTTCGCGGATTTTGTGGGTTGCCGAAAAAGTGTGGGGTTCGGCAGCAATCGCAAATGAAAGGTGTAAACATCGTTTCAAAGAAAGAAACAGTCTTTCAAATTAAAGATATCTCTAAAACATGCACAGGTAATACACAAAAGTGGTGTAAAAATTTGAGCATTACCTGTTCAGCACTTTGAGAGCCTATTCTGACTGGATGAAAACACAATGTTGTAAAGTCTGCAATTGATATATATAGATTAACATCCTACTCCTACCCAACTCTTTAGAAATGTTCTCAAATGTATGTGCAAATATGTTTTGATCTTAGTGTTGTTTTGCTTGGGATTTGTTGGTTTTTGTTGTTGTTGTTATGTTTTGTTTTGTTTTGTTTGGGGAGGGGGTGTTGTTTTTTTGCAATGAATTTTGATAAACCTACATCTTCCTTTATTGGAAAATTGAAATTTACAAAAAGTCGTTTTTCTCAGAATGTCAAATTTGGACACAGTCACTTTTGGTTGTCAGTCGACGAATGATGCTTTATGTAGAGATAAAACAGCGAAAAGAAAAGGGACACATTCAGGCATGCTGAATGTTCTACATTAAAATAATAACAAAATCGATTACCTTTGTCACAATGTACGCCTTCGTAACCCATGTGACAGTCACATGTAGTCGGTACCCAGATCAACACAGTTGCCGTGGACACATGGATTTTTGTCACACTGTGACACATCTGGCAAAAATGATGATGACACCATTTGACAGCATGTGATAAATATCTTATAATGGGTAGATACTTAAATATGATTTGCCACCTCTTGTTCAATATGGGTCTCTCCCCCTCATACATTTCCACGTTATTTGCTTTCTTCAAACTTCTTTTTACTTTCTTATTCACTCTCATTGCACTTTCTCACATAATATGGAAAAAGATGTAGCCATCAAACAGCGTGACAGATGTTCTCATAATGCTCTATAATGGGTAGACTCTTAAAGATAACGTTTAACCTCTTGTCCAATTTGAGGATGCGGGGCGGGTCTCTTTCCCTCTGAATGTTCTTAGTCATTATCTCCGTTTGAATTTATTTCTGCTTTCTTACTCATCGCAATGATCAATGATGTTTTGTTTTGTCGTTATGTATGTATGGATTATCAACTGTCCATACACACTGATCATTGAAAGGTTCTTGGGTTATGAGCACAGCCCTGAAATCCTCTCTAAGAAGCCTTTACTTCTAACTACAACGAGTGAACGTAAAACACATGAACTGTGTTCATGGGACCTTCTACTTTTTACGTCCATCTCCATTAGGACTAAAAGATAACTCCAGCCTATCTAAGATTAAGTTAAGTCTCGACAGTAGAAAGTTCACACGAATATTTATGTCCGTGGCCCTGGCAAGTTTTCAACAACAGACAATTGTAACGGTGGTCTAGTAGCAGCCGTTGTGCTACGCTCAAACCTGGATCATAATTGAATACTTGCTTTAACGTGTTAACAATGACATTTTTGGATATAAGAAAAGAAACCGGGCAACAGACGGGTAGTAGATGTTGTCCACAGGTCTCCTTGGCTCTACAGACAGGTCTTAGTGACCAAGCCATGTTTCAAAAATCACAGTCTTCTTTTCCAGAGTCGTCTTCGAAAGTTCAAGCCAGGTATATCATTGTATATATTACTTTGAATCAGGTTGTTTTGGATAAGCAGGGGATTAGTCCACTGTACCCTAGGTAGATGGTGGGGTTGCCACCTTGAGGCCCCCTACGGGCCTTGTTATTTTCTGTCAGGGTTAACTCCCTAGCTTTTAGTCATTCAAGACCACCATGCAAGGCAGCAGGTTGTTATTTTCTGTCAGGATTAACTCCTTTAGCCTTTGGTCAGACAAGACAGCAGGTTGTTTTCTTTCATGGTTAAATCCCTTAGTCTTTGGTCAGCTAAGACCTGTCTGTAAGGCAGCAGGAGACCTGTGGAGGGCGTGAACATCTACTACCCGTATAGGTGCTTACCTGTTCACTGCCCGGTTTCTTTTCTGATATCCAAAAATGTCATTGTTAACACGTTAAAGCAAGTATTCAATTATGATCCAGGTTTGAGCGTAGCACAACGGCTGCTACTAGACCACCATTACAATTGTCTGTTGTTGAAAACTTGCCAGGGCCACGGACATAAATATTCGTGTGAACTTTCTACTGTCGAGACTTAACTTAATCTTAGATAGGCTGGAGTTATCTTTTAGTCCTAATGGAGATGGACGTAAAAGTAGAGGTCCCATGAACACAGTTCATGTGTTTTACGTTCACTCGTTGTAGTTAGAAGTAAAAGGCTTCTTAGAGAGGATTTCCAGGGCTGTGCTCATAACCCAAGAACCTTTCTAATGATCAGTGTGTATGGACAGTTGATAATCCATACATACATAACGACAAAACAAAACATCATTGATCATTGCGATGAGTAAGAAAGCAGAAATAAATTCAAACGGAGATAATGACTAAGAACATTCAGAGGAGAGAGACCCGCCCCGCATCCTCAAATTGGACAAGAGGTTAAACGTTATCTTTAAGAGTCTACCCATTATAGAGCATTATGAGAACATCTGTCACGCTGTTTGATGGCTACATCTTTTTCCATATTATGTGAGAAAAGTGCAATGAGAGTGAATAAGAAAGTAAAAAGAAGTTTGAAGAAAGCAAATAACGTGGAAACGTATGAGGGGGAGAGACCCATATTGAACAAGAGGTGACAAATCATATTTAAGTATCTACCCATTATAAGATATTTATCACATGCTGTCTAATGGTGTCATCATCATTTTTGCCAGATGTGTCACAGTGTGACAAAAATCCATGTGTCCACGGCAACTGTGTTGATCTGGGTACCGACTACATGTGTGACTGTCACATGGGTTACGAAGGCGTACATTGTGACAAAGGTAATCGATTTTGTTATTATTTTAATGTAGAACATTCAGCATGCCTGAATGTGTCCTTTTTCTTTTCGCTGTTTTATCTCTACATAAAGCATCATTCGTCGACTGACAACCAAAAGTGACTGTGTCCAAATTTGACATTCTGAGAAAAACGACTTTTTGTAAATTTCAATTTTCCAATAAAGGAAGATGTAGGTTTATCAAAATTCATTGCAAAAAAAACAACACCCCCTCCCCAAACAAAACAAAACAAAACATAACAACAACAACAAAAACCAACAAATCCCAAGCAAAACAACACTAAGATCAAAACATATTTGCACATACATTTGAGAACATTTCCTAAAGAGTTGGGTAGGAGTAGGATGTTAATCTATATATATCAATTGCAGACTTTACAACATTGTGTTTTCATCCAGTCAGAATAGGCTCTCAAAGTGCTGAACAGGTAATGCTCAAATTTTTACACCCCTTTTGTGTATTACCTGTGCCTGTTTTAGAGATATCTTTAATTTGAAGACTGTTTCTTTCTTGAAACGATGTTTTACACCTTTCATTTGCAATTGCTGCCGAACCCCACACTTTTCGGCAACCCACAAAGCCCGCGAAAGTTCGACCGCCGTTGACCCATCCATGCCCACTGTCCATAGTACACCGCTGAACAGATAATGCTCAAATTCTAACCTAAATCTAGCTTAGCTCTTTTCTCTTTTTTCCTAGCAGGTCAATCTCCAGATCTCTTAATTAGTGCACATTAAAGGATGTGCCCAACTATGGAAATCTTTCCTCTTTGATCTAGCTCTTCATCTAGATCTAGGGATAGATCTAGAGCTACTCTAGATATACTAAATATTGTTTAGCGGAGGGTGGGCTTGGATGAGAATAATGACTTGCTCATTGAGTGGGATGTCAGCTTTTTTATGCCTGCATCGTCATAATTTAATAACAATCTGCTCATTGAGCGGAATTTCAGCTTGTAACAACAATATTTTTTAAATATTTGAAAGTTGATTTTTTTACATACTCACTTCTGGTTCTTATTCTTAAATAGATATAGTCATTAATTCAGGACTTTGTCATATCTGGTTATCTAACAATGCTGGCAGACTATTAATTGTTTAAGCACGTTAAAAATCAATTGCGTATCTGTGTATTTCACAACTAGCCAAATTGATGTTTTGTGAGTCTGCCAGAAATGGCTATGTCCGTTATCCTGATGCTTATAATGTCATCTTTGCTGTATTCTGATATGTGTTGGTCGTTTCTAAACCATCTTATTTCCGTTGTAATCAGTTGCCAGTATGTGCTCGTCATCCCCCTGCAGTCAAGTCGATGCCAAGGCCCAGTGTACACTAGAGGACGAAAGTTATTCGTGTCAATGTAGTTCTTATGACTACTTTGGTTTGAACTGTGAAAGATCGTCGTGGGTAAGATGAAAATGTTGGATACACTGAACCGGTGCGAGTATTAATCGAAAGAGAGAGAGAGAGAGAGAGAGAGAGAGAGAGAGAGAGAGAGAGAGAGAGAGAGAGAGAGAGAGAGAGAGAGAGAGAGAGAGAGAGAGAGAGAGAGAGAGAGAGAGAGAGAGAGAGAGAGAGAGAGAGATAGAGAGAGATAAGAGAGAGAGAGAGAGAGAGAGAGAGAGAGAGAGAGAGAGAGAGAGAGAGAGAGAGAGAGAGAGAGAGAGAGAGAGAGAGAGAGAGAGAGAGAGAGAGAGAGAGAGAGAGAGAGAGAGAGAGAGAGAGAGAGAGACAGAGAGAGAGAGACAGAGAGAGAGAGAGAGAGAGAGAGAGAGAGAGAGAGAGAGAGAGAGAGAGAGAGAGAGAGAGAGAGAGAGAGAGGAGAGAGAGAGAGAGAGAGAAAGAGAGAGAGACATACAGACAGACAGACAGACAGACTGACAGACAGACAGTCAGACAGACAGACAGACAGACAGACAGACAGAGAGACAAGGGAGGGGAGGAGGACTTTGAATATCTAATGAATGGAAGACACTTTCCCGTGTTATACCTCTGTTTCTACAGGATAAAACACATTGACATCAATGATGTAATAACGATATCATTATTTCACAGTAACTAGTATTAACTGATCATTTATATTGATTGATTGACAGATAGGACCAATAACAACACAATCAATAATAATATGCTTTAATAAGACTTATTACTATTATTATACCATTCCTGCTCTCATCTCATTACCACTGTTACTCCTTTCCTTTTCTTTGTTGTATCTACGCTTACTGCAGAAATGCAGCCACCAAGAGGAATCATACTGTCTGTGCGTGGTCAACAACGTGCCCACCAAATTTTCCATACCGACGCCTAAGCCACACGTTGGTGCAGATACTCGTGACGTCATTGCAGGTATAACTGGAATCCTCTTGGGCTGGGTCATCGGAACGGCTCTCTTCGCTTTGTATCATTGCTGCTGTTCATCTGGCTATGGGTGGTATCCCGGAAGCGGAAGTCACAGAGAAGGAAAGGAAAGCCATTGAAGCGACCAACGTCAGACTCAAGGTTTGTTGGTTTGTTTGTTTGCTACTTTACTTGTTTATTTGTTTGTTTATTAAGTTCACTTACGCCATAGGTATCAATCTCAGGATTTGGGAAGGACTTGAACTTTGTCTTGCATTAGTATCACCCATCACCTCTTAAGTAAGCCCAAAGGTCAAGAGTAGTAAATACATGTCTTGCCAATGTAATATTACGTGATGAAGATAAAGATAAAAATTAATTTACAGCCCGTATCCCTGCACAAGTTCAGGCTCACCGACTGTACATCATTTATCCTCCAAAGGCCATTTCATTCAAAGTCCTTTTCAGCTCCCTGGGGAGCGTACAGTACAGCAACTTGTTAGACATCATACTTATACTCTCTACCTGTAGCTAGGTACTCATTCACACCTGATTCAAGTGAGGAAAGCAGAGTGAAGTACAATGTTGTGGAAAAAGCACATGGGCTAGCCATGGGGTTTGAGCCAATGTCGTGATTACAAGCTCAAAACACTACGGTTTCGCTACAACGCCTTCACATACAGCCTGTTTTATAGGTCCTCCTCGGTCATATCCATTAAGGCTAGATGATAAGTTTAGCAGACGTAGACGTGTGTGTGTGTGTGTGTGTATATATGTGTATGCGTGATTGTGTATGTGTGTATGTGTGTGTGTGTGTGTGTATGTGTGTGGACAACGTACGCGTGTGTACGAGTGTAATGGTCATCAACACAAAATTCCAAGTTAGCACAGATGTAATTT
>JAXRKP010000908.1:150372-157872 GCA_037039925.1 Doris montereyensis | reverse complement strand
ATAATAATAATAATAATAATAATAATAATAATAATAATTATACTAACAAAGATAATAGATGGTTATAAAACTTTCTGTATTTTGGACATTTATATATTTTGTCCACGTGGTTTGTCTTTATATTGCAGATTTCTTAGCCTTTGTTCATACTTATATTATTGACCACAATACTGCTATTATATCTGTAACTCTACTGTTGTCTTTTAGTTTTCTGCATTGTGTGTCCACCATCTACCGTCCAATGCCACTCACTATCTCATCCTACATCCGTCATAACATAATAGGTTATCTTACACTTTAGCGGTGTAAAATAAAGTGGGTCAAATTTGTACTCGTTGTCGGTGTCGGCTTGTTTAGTTCTACATTAAGAAATGAGACCAGGGGTGGGGTGGGGGGGGGGGGGGATGGATGGGAAGTGTTCAGGGTTGAGGACTGTGGATACATTTCTTCCGTCTCATCTCTAAATTTAGATTTAAACCGATACCGTCAACGAGCACAACTTTGACCCCACTTTATTTTATGCCGTCTAGGGTGTAAAATTACCACATTACACTACCACATTACACTACCACATTACACTACCACATTACACTACCACATTACACTACCACATTACACTACCACATTACACTACCTGTATTGGGTGGCGTCGGTGGCCGAGCGGTTAGGCTGCCGTACTGCGGATTTTGAGTTCCCGATGTTCGAATCCTAACAAAGCTAGATCCGACGTTGTGTTCCTTGGGAAAGACACTTAACACGCATTTCCCCCACCCTACCCAGGTGTAAATGGGTACAAGCACTAGGTTTGGAGTAAAAACCTGCATCATACAAGCGTCCTGGTCAGGAGGTGATTGTTATCACCTGTTCCGCTTCACGTCATTGAAACCGGGGTAAGCATCGGCTGTACGGGCCATAACGGTCTTAAAGAAACACTTACTACACGTATTAATTTATGATTGCAGTATGCGGACTGTATCCAGCGGACTGTCTTCTAGACCGTCAAGCGTCAACCAGATCCACCCGACAGTCCACACGCCCAAGGGAGAAACCAAGAACATGAACATCTACAGGGCTGGCTTTGTGGATGACATGGTCCACAAGGTGTCCGTTCGCAAATCTCAACTCACGTATCAGTCTGGCACTGTGGACTGGTAGCCATCGGGAATAACTACTTACGGAAACACACACGGTACATACACACACATACACACATACATACACACACACAGACACACACACATACATTTTAGCTAGCTGTCTACTGCGGCATTATTATTGTGGTTGTGATCAAAAGTATGTAAATAATGTTATGCCGAGTTCTCTGTAAAGATGAAGATGACAAAGTTCCTTGATTCATTTCTCTTTAAAAAAAGAAAGTAGAAAACCGTCACGGCTTAGAAGAAGTTGTAAGGTCAAAATTGAATCCAGAGAAAATTTGATAAGAATTTAAATTATGATGTATTTGAATGGAAATGAAATTTATAACAATAAAATGAAATTAATCTTGTTATTTCTCTGTCTTTTAATCTACTTGTTGTACGTGATTTGTTTTGACTGTGTTTTTTTAGTTAACTTCTACTTAGTTTATTTACTTATTTGTTTACATTTCTTTTAGGCTTGAGGAGGGTTTAGGTTGGAATTTCGGTCACATCTCCTGTCAACTCTGTCTATTGCTTTTACTTTTCAGTATCTTATCTGCATTTACTTTTCGTAGCCTCAGATCCCCCGGCAGTGGACAGGTAGGCACCTGTACGGGTAGTAGAAGATCCCGTCCTCTATAAGTCTCATGCAGCCTTGCAGGCATGTCTTTGCTGATCCAAGGCTAAGAGGGTTAACCCTGAAAGAAAACAACCTGCTGCCTTGCAGGCGGGTTTTGACTGACCAAAGGCTAAGGAAGTTAACCCTGACAGAAAATAACAACCTGCTGCCCTGCAGGCTGGTCTTGAATGACTAAAGGCTAAGGAGTTAACCCTGACAGAAAATATCAAGGCCTGGTAGGGGGGCTCAAGGTGGCAGCCCCACCATCTACCTAGGGTACAGTGGACTAATCCCCTGCTTATCCAAAAACAAACAGATTCAGAGAAAAAATGAATATAATATAACTGGCTTGATCTTTCCAAGACGAACTTGAAATGAACACGAACTGTGATTTTGGAACATGGAACGTTAGGGCAATAAATGGAAAAGAGTTAGAATTAGTTGAAGAAATGGAAAAATTCAAAGCAGACATTTTGGCCGTTACAGAAACAAAGAAAAAGGACAAGGAATAGAAAATGTAGGACCGAATCATACTTTAATCTTCTCAGGAGTAGATATCAAAGATAGAGCTAAAGCAGGGTTCTTCACCTAGTGCATAAAAGACATGAAAACCTCATAGAAAGTTGGAAATTTATAAGCCCACGGCTATTAGAGGTAAATATTAAACCAAAAGGACCAGAAATTAAATTATTAATAGCTTATGGACCAAACGAAGACGCAACTAAAAAAGAAAAAGATATTTTCGAAAACGATTTACAAATAGCTGCAGAGAATCTTAAACCCAAACAGGAACTATTGCTTTTAGGAGATTTAAATGCTAGAGTAGGTAACAATGTAGAAACGCCAGGAGGAGTAACAGGTAAAGAAGGAGAGACAACAACTTCTCCAAATGGAGAGAGACTAATAGATTTTTGCCTGAAGAATAACATGAAAATAGCTAACACCTTTTTTCCTCATAAAGATATCCATAAATATACAAGAGTAAATGAAGACAGGTGTGAAAAATTAATGATAGACTACATAATAGTTAGCAGCTCTCTTTTTTTTTTACAGTACATTGGCTGCAAGAGTAAAAAGCGGAGCAGAAATATTTAGTGATTATCACTTAGTGATTGCCAAAATGAGATAACTGACTGAAGAAAACAAACAGAAAAGGAAAGAGAATAAAGCTACTAAACTCAAAATAGAAGAACTAAATAAATCAGTAGTAACACAGGTATAGCAATCTAGGATAAAAATATTTATCAGTGAAAAGCAGAGGGATCTGAATGATAGCACAATAGACAATAGAAGAAAAGTGGCAGGTGTATAGAGAAACGCTCCTCAGTTGTACTGAAGAGGTCTGTGGTAGAAACAAATTAAAGGAGATGGGAAAAGAACAGCATGGTGGAATGAAAACGTCAAGACTAAGATCCATGAAAAAGAAGGATGCCTGGAAGAAATATTTGCAAATCACAGAGACTAGAGATAGGATAGATTACGTGAATAAGAGAACTATCGCCAAAGAGGGAGTTAGGAAAGCAAAACAGAAACAGCGGGAAGAGTTTGGACAAAGACTTCAAGAAAGTTATCAAGGAAATCAAAATATGTTCTGGGGTGCAATGAAGAGCATGAGAAAGACCAAAGCAGGCTCAATACGACAAATTAAGAACGCCAAAGGAGAAATAATAAAAGAAGACAGCGAAATCATGGAAACATAGAGAAAGCATTTTCACCAATTACATAATCCCTGTAAAACATATGAAACAAGGGTAAAGATCAATTAGTGAGAGTAACACGTAATCCAGCGGAGACAACAGAAGATGTAGATATATCAATGGAAGAAATCTAAACAGCTATAAGAAAAGTGAAATTAGGAAAAGCCCCAGGAGCAGATCAAGTTTATCCAGAAATTATTAAAAACCAAGGGAGAGAGGCAGACAAACTACTAAATGAACTAAATGCAATGTGCCAACAAGCATGGAAGTCCAAACAGATGCCAGACGACTGGAAAAAGGGAACGGTAGTACCAATACATAAGAAAAGATCAAGTATGGAATGCTCAAACTATAGAGGGATATCACTACTTAGCGTTCCAGGAAAAGTATATGCCAGGATACTGGAAATGAGACTAAGAAAAAGAGTAGAGGATCAGATTGAAGATTACCAGAGTGGGTTTAGACCAGGAAGAAGTGTACAAGACCACATATTTACAATTAAACGAATAATAGAAAAATTCCTTGAGAGAAACATTGACCTGCACCTGCGTTTTATTGACTTAGAAAAGGCATTTCACACTGTGAGGAGGGACGAACTATGGCATTCCTTAAAAGAACACAATGTAAAACAAAATTTAATAGAAGCCAAAACAAAGTTTTTAGAATAAATGTGCAGTGAGAGTAGCTGGAAACATATCTGCAGAATTTGATGTAGATATAGGAGTAAGACAGGGTTGTATCCTAAGTCCTCTTTTGTTTATCACATTTATGGATTCAGTCGCAAAGGCATCCTCAAACACGGAGAAAACGAATCTAGGTATGTTGAAGCTCACACCAGTAAATGTATCAATGCTTTCATTTGCCGATGCTTTAGTTCTGTTTGGAAAATCAGAAAGCGACCTTCAGTCGAATATCAACATTATGAACAATGAACTAAATAAAAGAGGAATGAGAGTAAATGCAAAGAAAACCAAAACAATGCTAGTAATTAGGGCAGCTAAAACACAAAATATTTAATTGGGCAGGGAGAATTTAGAACAAAGTCAAAGCTACAATCACCTAGGGGTAGTGATTAACTTAGAGGGAAAACTAAGAGAAGAAATCAGCCAGAGAATCAACAAGGCAAGTGCAATATAGAACCATCTAGGAAAGACATTTGTAGGTAAACAAGAATTGTCAACAAAAATCAAAATGGCTGTATACAACTCAGTGTATTGTCCTACTCTCCTCTATGGCAGCGAAACCTGGACCTTAGACAGTAGAGAATACAGTAGAGTACAGGCAGCTGAAAATGAAATATCTAAGAAGAGTAGTAGGGAAAACTAAAAGAGACAAAATCAGAAAGACAACAATAAGAGATCAAACCAAAGCAGATGACATAAAAACTAAGATATAAACAAATCAATTGAGATGGTGTGGGCATGTAAACAGAATGAATCACAATATAATAGGTAAACCCCTATACAGTGCTAAAGCCCAAGGTAAAAGACCAAAAGGCAGATCTCGAAGAAAGTGGGAAGAAGATATAAAAGAAGCATTGAAACATAGAAATGTAATGTGTTTGGAAGGAAACAGAAAATGCCAGGACAGAGCATTCTGGAGAAAGATCATCTCAGGCATCTGAATCCATACACCGAAAGGTAGAATGGGAACTGATAAAGAAAGAAAAAACTCTTAGAACCCATATATATATTTCAATATGTTTCACTAAAAAAGAATATTTCTAACTACAAGGAAGGTAAACAAAATCAACAACCCATCAATATGACACACAAACAAACAAACAAACCAAACCAAACCAAAACAACTTTCAAATACTTATTTAATGGTAATTAAGAATACAGACAAAACATTACATTTGTATTATCTTTGTGGCACTGACATATTTCTGAAAGGTGAGTGGATAAATTTATTTTTGTGGTTAAAAGTGCACATACGTCATTACTCTCGATAGCAGGCACGTGTCTAAGAGTTCAAAGTTCAAAAGGTAACTGGAAGTTCGTCACCAACTGTCACTAAACATGGCCGTACAAACCACTTTCGGCAAACTTCACACCCGACACCCGATGTCTTTGTCTTTTTCTGGGGGGGGGGGGGGGGGGGGGTTAACTTTGATTTTACCCACGTCCACAATTAAGGTGATCTCGGGGGGGGGGAGGGGGGGGTTGGAAGCATTTCTAATTTTGCCTTGCCCGGAATGCCTTGTAAACAGCCAAGAGATATCTAATGTGCACAGTGGTGTTGTAATCTGCACACGGGACCCCTTCTCATCGTCCGTCTCCAATGGGAATAGTTATCGATCCACCGATCTGGACCAGGGGTGGGGGGAGGGGGAGTGTTGATTTTCTCGAAAAAAAAAATCGAGATAATGTTTCAACTGTTGGTGAGGCTTGAACCCAAAGACCTTTTGTTTGAGGTGCCGATACTTTACCTCTGGACTACCGAGTCCCCTGGTCTTGGGGGTCAGAAAGTTTTTTCATTGTCTTTGTTTTCAAAATACTCAAAATTATCGATGAGGAGTGATATGGGGAGGGGGTATTGATAGGTTTGAAACGACACTACCGTCAGCATTCGAATCCTGATCGGCAAATCTGAAATACAGTTACACAAGATCTGTAGTTATGCAATGCAATTCTTTTCTTTTTTTTCTTTCTTGTATCTAATTACAGTTTAGAGGTAAATCCATAATTATTTGAAAGAAAGCTTGGAAAGAAATTAAATGTCTGTATTGAGAGATTGAATGTGGCATAATAATTCATACACAGTAAGGACATTAAAAAAAGGTACATTTAGATTTTATTCAGCCGTTTTTCAAGAGATACCATTGTTGAGAAATCAATTCCACAAGAAAAAAAAAGGAAGGGTCTGATTTGAAATAGGCTCATGACGTCAATGTTTCCAATTGTTCCACATGTCCAATCCAATGTCTACTCGAATCCTCCTGGCCATGTTCGTCCTCCAGTTCCCTTGAGTGAGGAATTGTCTGATCCTCTAGAGTCGGTTCTAATATGTATATCACGAGACAAAGAATACAGTATTAGGAAACGACACACGGTGCAAACAATAGATCAAATAAAGCTTATTTCAGTACTAGGTGAAATTGTCACGTACAACATAATGCACATATTATGGTTTAAAACGATGGGTGGTGCAAATAGAAGATCAAATAAAGCTGAACTGAGTCATGTGATGTGATGTGATGTGATGTGATGTGATGTGATATGATGTGATATGATGTGATGTGATGTAGTGTAATATAATGTAATGTAAGTAATATAATGTAAAGTAATATAAGTAATGTAATATAATTAATGTAATATAAGTAATGTAATGTAAGTAATGTAATGTAAGTTATGTAATATAAGTAATATAATGTAAGTAATGTAATATAAGTTATGTAATTTAAGTAATGTAATGTAAGTAGTGAGATGTAAGTAAGGTAATGTAAGTAATGTTATGTAAGTAATGCAATGTAAGTAATATAATGTAAGTTATGTAATGTAATGTAAGTAATATAATGTACTGTAAGTAATGTAATGTAATGTAAGTAATGTAATGTAATGTAACGTAAGGTAAGTAATGTAATATACTGTAATGTAAGCAATGTAATGTAATGTAAGTAATGTAATGTAATGTAAGTAATATAATGTAACATAAATAATATAATGTAATGTAAGTAATATATAATGTAATGTAAGTAATATAATATAATGTAATGTAATGTAATGTAATGTAATGTAATGTAATGTAATGTAATGTAAGTAATATAATATAATGTAATGTAATATAATGTAATGTAAGTAATATAATGTAATGTAATGTAATGTAATATAATGTAATGTAAGTAATATAATGTAATGTAATGTAATGTAATATAATGTAATGTAAGTAATATAATATAATATAATGTAATGTAATGTAATATAATGTAATGTAAGTAATATAATGTAATGTAATGTAATGTAATATAATGTAATGTAAGTAATATAATATAATGTTATGTAATGTAAGTAATGTAATGTAATGTAAGTAATGTAATTAATGT
>JAXRKP010000908.1:140372-145372 GCA_037039925.1 Doris montereyensis | reverse complement strand
GCTCAGAGAAATAGTGCGTTTTTAACTTTTTCTTGAAAATAGAAATATTATCTGCCTGTCTGATGGTTATTGGCAATGCGTTCCACGTACGTGGACCGAAAGAAGAAAGGACCGCTCGCCCATTTTTGTGCGTTTTAGAGGGGTAACTAAACGAGTAGAGTCTGCTGAGGATCTTAGTGATCTTGGCTGTGAGTATTTAGAAATCAGGTCGGAAAGATAGAGGGGGCTGATCCGTCAAGGCATCTATATACCAGAACTGATGCTTTGAACTTTATCCTTTGTCCAACTTTGAGCCAATGAAGCTCTGTCAAAAGAGGGATACATTTTCTCCTTTGCGTTTTGAAAATGAGCCTTGCAGCATGATTTTGGATGATTTGCAATTTTCTAATTTTATTATTAGGCAGGCCAAAAAGTAATGCATTGCAGTAATCTAACTTGGAAAATATTAAGGCAACAATAAGTTTCTTGGTCATTTCAGGGGATAAAAAGGGTCTTATTGCAGATATTTTCTTTAATTCAAATATCATAATCTTGCACACATAATTTAGTTGGCAGTCCGTGGATAGTGAACAATCAAGCATCGTCCCCAAATTTTTTACTATATCAACAGTGTAAACAATTATGTCACCCAAATACATTTTAAGATCTTGAGATTTTACTTCTTTTAGCTTCTTTTTATTACCAACAATCATTACTTCTGTCTTATCTTCATTTAGCTTGAGTTTATTTGCTTTCATCCAGTCTTTTATTTCCATGATACACATTTCACTAACATTTATTAAAGGGGATGGACTTGGGAAATGTTTATCAAAGTTGGTAACATAGAGTTGTGTATCATCTGCATACTGGTGATAGGAAATGTTGTGTTTAAGACACATTTCTGAAAGTGGTCCGATGTAGAGGACAAAAGGACAGGCCCTAGAACTGATCCCTGAGGAACCCCACAGGTTAGATGATATTCATTTGATTTCTTTTTGTTTGTGACTATAACTTGCTTTCTTTGTGACAGGTAAGATTTTAACCACTTTAGTACGTTACCAGACATTCCGTATGTAATTTTGAAGTCTTTTTATCAAAATTTCATGATCAATTGTGTCGAAAGCAGCTGATAAATCGAGTAAATTCAAGATCGATAGGGAACCTTTGTCAACGGTGTCCAGAAGGTCATTAATGACACGCACAAGAGCAGTCTCTGTGCTGTGGTTTGCCTTATAGGCTGACTGAAAGACCTCTTGGAGGCCATTGATCTCAAGATGTCTCATTATCTCTTTTAAGACTATCTTTTCAAGGATTTTGGATATAAATGGTAGATTAGAAACTGGCCTGAAATTTTTGAGGATATTTGGATCAAGATTTGACTTTTTTAATTGAGGTTTGACAATGGCGACTTAAAAACTGTCTGGTACAGTTCCTGTGGTCAAAGACATATTAATTATATTGACAATGGCAGGAAGTATTTCATGCAGGCATAATTTCAATACATTAGTTGGAACATGATCTAATTCACATGATTTAGTAGAGGAAGACAACATCATTTTATGGATTTCATCAACAGAAGCATCTTGTCATTGCTTCTCCTTTCTGGCTATAGCTCTTCTCTGCTTTTCTCACCATCCTTTGATGAGAAGGCGTCAAGGCGAAACTGGCAATGTTGTAAATTTGAAATCATGGTGACATTGGCCTAGGTCTTGCACGAAAAAACTTAAGAAAATGTTTTACCCGTTAGCGGGGCTCAAACTCACTGCCTCTTGGTTGAGAGGCGGACACCTTGCCTCTGGACTACCGAGTCCTGTTTTCACATTAAGACGTATTAGACCCAGCTCATTTAGGAGTACGAGGTAGGTTTTAGCATTTTTAAAACCAACCCAAGCCCAAACTAATATTTGCATGACCACTTCCTGGATTTGGATCACGGACTTCCGGTTAGGGAGGGACTCGGTAGTCCAGAGGCAAGGCGTCGGCTTCTCAGCCAAAAACAGTGAGTTCGAGGCGCATTTTAACCAATCGATAGTGAGTTTGAGCCTCGCCAACGGTTGACAAATTTTCTCGAGTTTTTTTCGAGCAAAACCTACCCTGCTGGTCCAGGTAGGTGGATCGACGCCTAGTCCCATCGGAGCCGAACGATAAAAAGGAGGTCCCATGAGCAGATAACAACACTCTGTGTACGTTAAAGATGCCTTGTTTGCTTGCAGGGCAATCTGAGCAAAATGAAAAATCCTACCAAAAACCCCAAGATCACCTTAGTTGTGGATGTGGGTAAATTAAATCAATCATTAAAATTCCGGTCAGGGAGATTAATACACGTTTAAGGTCCGCTGTTTTCCGGTATGTTTGTCAAATGAAATCTGAGCAGATCGGAGATCAAAAGTGATTGGCACGTTATGGCAGAATTCGTACTTGATAATCGTGATACTGTGACCGGTGTCGGTAAGATATGAGATGGTGACATTGGTAACGGAGATGATAAGTGAATAAACAACAAATCTATTTTGCCTTCACTTCCTCCCTACCCCCCGCCCCACCATTTCCCCTCCTACTTTATACAAATATTCTACCAATCACGAACGCAGAAGTCATCCACCAGCCCCTTGTCCTTATCCTGGTCACACTAAGGCAATCCATAACAATGCAGTCAAATCTCACGGCTTTTAAAATGAATTAATATAGACATTAACATCAGATCACGAGACATAACCCGAAAAGGGACATGGACAAAGAAAATGCAATAATAACATATCAACAGAAACACCCTTCTTATAGTTCTCCAAGCTCAATCACATACACGGACACAAAACTAACGCTGTAAAGAGGGACACCAATGCGAAAACGAAAAATGAAACGATATAAAAGAACAAACTCTAGCAAAAAAGAACAAAAACAATACATCTTCCAAACAAGGGGTGGTGGGGAATAGAATCAAAATAAGCAAAAATTAACTTTCAATCCTCGATCTAATATTATGATGAGACTAAATCGGGTAAAACCTTGATAACCAACAAATTATAATACAAGTACATGTATAATGTTACAGTATACATGTACAAACATGATTAAATACATGTACATGATATACTAGATGATAACCCACAGATTTCTGGGGATTGATAATAGTATAGTCTCTTAGTATTGATAATGATATGATAGTAAACATGTTTTTTTCCCTTTGGGTTTTCTGATGTTCAGACTGCGAGCTTCGGACAACTCAAGGCCCATTGAAAAGGTTTGTGGAGATCTTGCAAGAGATATGTTTTATGTTGTCTATAAAACTAAAACAGACCTGTTTGTAGGCATACAGAACAATGCCAGTGAAAATAGTTGTCCGCTGTCTGTCTTGAAACAAAATTTTGATGTCATTGAAATTCTGATGATAAAGCCACACATAGGTGACAGAGACACACTACACACCTAAACATCACTCACTCACATCGTCAAACCTGTGTTATTATTATTATTATTATTATTATTATTATTATTATTATTATTATTATTATTATTATTATTATTATTATTATTATTATTATTATTATTATTATTATTATTATTATTATTATTATTATTATTATTATTATTATTATTATTATTATTATTATTATTATTATTATTATTATTATTATTATTATTATTATTATTATTATTATTATTATTATTATTATTATTATTATTATTAATATTATTATTATTATTATTATTATTATTATTATTATTATTATTATTATTATTATTATTATTATTATTATTATTATTATTATTATTATTATTATTATTATTTCAAATGTAATCAAAATCGTTGAAACCATTGAAGCTTTTTGGTTGAGACAAACTTTGGCTTTTAAAATACCAAAAAAGTTAGATGTCAGTGAAACAATGCAAAATGAATCAATTAAATGCTCGTTACCAAAAAAATAAATATTCTAAAGGTCAAATGACACCTTTATTGATCTTTTACCTTTAAAGAAAGTTTGAGCTTTATCGGTTGGGAAATAAGGACGTTAGATTGTATTGTTATTTATGCTTGTTTGTTTGTATGTATGTAATAGTGTGTATGTATGTATGTATGTATGTATGTATGTATGTATGTATGTATGTATGTATGTATGTATGTATGTATGTATGTATGTATATATGTATGTATGTATGTATGTATGTATGTATGTATGTATGTATGTATGCATGTATGTATGTATGTATGTATGTATGTATGTATGTATGTTGGTAGGTATGTATGTATGTATGTATGTACTTTGTATCTATATATGTATGTATGTATGTATGTATATGTATGTTTGTATGTATGTATGTGTGTGTGTATGTATGTATGTATGTATAGATATATAGATAGATAGAGGGATGGATGGATGTATATATAGATAGATAGATAGATGGATAGATAAATCGGTAAATAAATAGATACGTATATATATATAGATAGATAGATAGATAGATAGATAGATAGATAGACAGATAGATGGATGGATAAATAGATAGATATATGGATGTTCATCATTTTGCATTCATTAACATTAGGTCATACTTGCAAAATTTAACTCTGAAATGTTTTTTTAAAAAGGAAACAATATCAACTTTCGTAGCCTTGACGAAAGATAATATCAAGGATGAGTTTTCTCATTCAGAGTTCTTGTAGTTGTTGCCAGTGTTTTCCTACCAAAGTAACTAAATATTATGAAGGGCAAAAACTTTTAAACACCACATATCAGCTTGGTAGAACCTTTCACAATGGAAATATTAACATTTTATGGTCTTCATTAATTTGGCTTGGCACTTCCATATTTTACTAATGTCTGTCACGTGTTTTATCATTGAAAAGAAAAAAGTTACTTACATAAGTTATTTGTCCCACCGAATAACATAAATAAGAAAGGAAAAGTAGAAACGTAGTTGAAAACCTTTTCGAACAAAACAATGTCACCCGGTGTGCAGTCATTTTGCGTTTACCCCAAATATAACCCCACCGGATCCTCGATTGCTCACGGTAAAAGTGC
>JAXRKP010000908.1:20000-110000 GCA_037039925.1 Doris montereyensis | reverse complement strand
GTAGTAGTAGTAGTAGTGGTGGTGGTAGTGGTAGGAGTAGGAGTGGCAAGTGGCACTATGCAATGGCAGTGGTAGTGATAGTACTAGGAGCAGTAGTAGCAACAGGAGCAGGAGCAGGACCAGGAGCAAGAAACAGTAGCGGTAGCGGTAGTGGTATCGATAGTGGTAGCGGTAACAGTGGCGGCAGTCGTAGCGGTAACGGTAGTGGTCGCGTCAAATTACGTGATACCTGGGATGGATAGTGGTAGTGGTAGTGGTAGTAGTAGTAGTAGTGGCTCACCGGGATAGTAGTACAAGTAGTAGTAGTAATAGTAGTAGTAGGAGTAGTAGACACTACTACTACAGCAGCAGTAGTAGTGGTAGTAGTAGTAGTAGTAGTAGTAGTAGTAGTAGTAGTAGTAGTGCGAGTAGTAGTAGTAGTAGTAGTAGTAGTAGTAGTAGTAGCAATAGTAGTAGTACTAGTAGTAGCAGTAGCAGTAGTAGTAGTAGTAGTAGTAGTAGTCGTAGTAGCAGCAGCAGCAGCAGCAGTAGTAGTAGTAGTAATAGTAGTAGTAGTAGTAGTAGTAGTAGTAGTAGTAGTAGTAGTAGTAGTAGTAGTAGTAGTAGTAGTAGTAGTAGTAGTAGTAGTAGTAGTAGTAGTAGTAGTAGTAGTAGTAGTAGTAGTAGTAGTAGTAGTAGTAGTAGTAGTAGTAGTAGTAGTAGTAGTAGTAGTAGTAGTAATACAGAGGACAGGATCTTTGCTGTGAGTATGAGTAAATGCAGAGACCAGAATGTCAACATAGATTTATTGATAACTTCCGTCAACCTCATAAGAGCTTTTGACCTCATAAAAGCTTTTGACACAGTGTCTCGGAGGGGGCATTTGGAAAACCATTGCAAAATTTGGCTACTCAGACAAATTCATAAAGATAGATAATTCTATGACGGCATGCAAAACACAAGCGCGAGTTCACGATACGGTAGAAGAATACGCATTCGATGTCCCTAATAGTAATAGCGTAAAACAAAGCTATGAGTTGTCCCTGAACCTGGTCGCATGATGTATTCGGCAATGCTGTATTCCGAGACGAAAATATTGGTACATTGTATTGACATCCGGTACAGAAGAGGTAGATCTAGATCTAGATCTAGTGAAGAAGAATTGATCAGTCTTGGAAAGAAATGGTATCAAACGTCGATAAAATACAACATGGAGATTAACGCCGATAAAAACGAAACTGATGAGGAAATGTGACGAAAACGTCAAGAAAAGCATCCTGGTAAACGGACAACAGCTTGAAAGTGTGAAACAATTCAAGTATCTTGTCTCCATCATTGGCCAAGCGAGGTACAAACCTGAAAATAATAGTATCAGAACAAAGCTGAGACTCTTAAATTCTAAATTATATATCCTCTTAAACAATGTACATTATACTAGTACTGTACGCCTGCGAATCATGGACTGTAACAACTAATAGTAGATCTACAAAGAAAAATAACATGTGGCTGTAGTGTAATTGAAATGCGTTGCTACAGAAGACTCATTCTTAGGAATCTCCCATAGAGATGACATCAACAACGAAGAAGTGAAGAGACGAGTGCTGCAATTAGTGTAAAGTGCAATACACCAAGCACTATGCTGGTAGTCGTGAAGAAAAGGAAATTTGGGTTTTGTTTTGTTTTTTGGCAGGGAGGGGGGGGGGGGGGAGGGGGTAAATTTCTTAATTGAGTTTTCCAGAAGTTTTACAATAGTAAATATCATTATAATTTTATATAATCAGGGCAGTGGACAAGTAAGCACCTGTACGGGGTTAGGCGGTCCCGCCTCCACGAGTCTCCTGCTGTCTTGTTGCAGGCGGGTCTTGATTGACCAAAAGCTAAGGGAGTTAACCTGACAGAAAATAACAACCTGCTGCCTTGCAGGCTGGTTTGAGCAACAGAAGGCTAAGGAGTTAACCCTGACAGAAATTTACAAGACCTTGTTGGGTGCCTCAAGGTGGCATAGTGTCCCATAAGATTATTTTTTTTAATTTCGAAACTGCAAATTCGCATTTTTCGGTGTTTTCCAATGCGCTTAAGGTTTTTGGGGGCGCTTATTTCAAAAATAAAGATTAAAATGTTCTTAATGTCAATTTAATTAACTAAACATTTTGATTTTCATCACCCGGCTAGGATCTCCCGTAACCGGATGTACTGGCGCCATCATGTCGCCCAGGTGTTCACCGGCTTGACGGATCAAGAATGAACCCAACAATTGTTTCTTCCGTCGACGGCTGGTAAGAAACACTGAAGCAGTCGTAGCATGGACATCAATCTGTGATTCTCTGTTGTAGTAAGTAAAATGAATTGTCACAATCAACAATCCGTTGAACAACGTAACATTTGCGACGACAGGAAGACCCAGCATAACCCTGTAGGGTTATGCTGGGACTTGTCGTCGAAAATTTAAGATAATCAATGCCTCCAGAGAGCCACCCGTCTCTGAGATAGAACATTTTTAAAAAGTAAAAGTTTGATTCCCATGGTTTCGAAATTTGATGACTTGGAAAGGATGGAATTTCAGAGAGACGTCCCAGATCTCATAATAAGATACAGAAAACGTCATCAAAATATGAATGAATATCAGCCAAGGCGGATTCATCAAGTGTCATTGCCTGGTGAATATGTCAGAGATTACTATGAGGCGACTGCCACAAGGAAGAGTTACTACACCTCTGACACGAATTTGAATTGATTATATTATTATGGTGTTGTCATAACAAAAATAAACAAAAATGTTTCTGGTTTTACAAAGCTATGTTTATGCATTTCGTCTGTCTGTCTGTACTGGCATGTCTGTTTGTGTATGCATGCACGTATGTATGTATGTATGTATATATGTATGTATGCATGTATGTATGTATGTATGTATGTATGTATGTATGTATGTATGTATGTATGTAGGTATGTATTATGTATGTATGTATGTATGTATGTATGTATGTATGTATGTATGTATGTATGTATGTATTGTATTTATTTATGCAGGAATGTATGTTTATATAAATAATTATATTTTTATTTATATTATATATATATATATATATATATATATATATATATATATATATATATATATATATATATATATATATATATATATATATATATATATATATATATGTGTGTGTGTGTGTGTGTGTGTATGTGTAATCGTAAAAAGTCATATGAATTTCCACATTTTCATGAATGAGGGTATATCTATCAATTATGTTCGGATGGATGATTTATAGAAAGTATTAATAAAACTTTAACTTTACTTTAACTTTAAGATCCAACAAAAAATCTACTAAGCTGCTTGGTTTCATCCTTAAATCACTCACAAACCTCTGTCCATCTTTTTCTTAACTGTGAAATCAAATGATGATATTGATATATACCGTGAATTTGTCTCATTTTTTTGATGGGATGAACCCTAGCCACACGATGAGCGACGTCTATGTCTGTTTTGTTGATTAGATTTTTAACTCCTCAGTTTTGAATTCACTAGGTCCACAAATCTACATGTATTTTCACATTTTTCTGCCGTCTCTCATACATTTTACATTTTCTCTCACGCCAAAGACACCAGTGAATTCCTTCTGCTGTATTATTTATCATCAACAGATCTCCAATAAACCAGCTTTAGTGAGTCTTTTATTTCTAATCTTTATTCTCCTCTTCTACTTCTCTAGCCTACTGATAACCTGTCTGCGTGCTATGTATCCACTTCCTTTCTCAGTTTCTAGTTTTCAAATTATTGATCAAATAAGACTGCCTTTATTTTATTTCTTCAAACTTCAATTTGAATAGAGAAATGGCCTATGACAGTAGTACTAGTACTAGTACTAGTAGTAGTATACTATGAGTATATCTTCTTTCACTTTGTTAATATTTCGAAGTCTTTTTTCTCCATTATAAATTATAGTTATAGGAATGTCAGTAGATGAATCACTTCATAAATTGGATAATTTTAGATTGACTTATTAATATTAGAAGTAGTTAGTAGATTTGTTTTCTAAAGAGTCATCACTACTCATACTCATACTCATGCGTTTTGACACGCTTTTTCGCTTGATTGGCATAACTCTTAAAACACATTTCTGGGCTATAATTATTAATCATTCTCTTTACACTCACATTACAAATCTAGATTTTTTTAAAATCCATACCACACAAGCACGAATAACTTTCTACATGACCGTGAATTCATTAATTTTCAAGGAAGTTGTCTTGATTTGGCCATGTTACAATACAAGTACAAGTACAAGATCAAATAACGTTTCCAATCACACTCACAGCTTACAAGGCATCGCGAAGGGAAAAGGAGAAGAGAAAGGCGGAGAAAGATATGGAAAGACAGCATCACGGAATGGACAGGGAAGACCTTCGTCTAAACCCAAACCTTGGCTCATGACCGAGAAAGGTGGGAGAGACTAATGCGACAGTCCAGTCCATAGTGCAGCGCCCTTAAACAAGGAAAGTAACAACCCTGGAGGGTTACACTTAGGATGCGTGAGACAGAACAGATGTAAATCACTAAATGTAAAGCGTTTCAGTTTCAGTAATTCTAGTAATAGTAAGTAGTAATGTAATACATGTAATATTAAAATCGACGACAGCCCTAAATAAGTATTTTATTTTTGGTGACTAAAAACTGAATGAAAGTAGGGGGAAAGGAAAAATATATATTTTAATTAAAATGAAAACCTCAAATAATCTGAAATCAGGAAATCTGAAAGATTTACATCCCGATATTCTTACTAATCTAAGTTACACAAGTTACGACTGTCCACATATTATATTTACTTAGTTAAGACTTGTGGCTGGTGGTTCCAAACATCGTACCTGCTGGGTTTTTTTTATCATTCGATGTTCTTAAAATACAAACTGGTTGGTAATGGTATGGATTAGCAAGTTCTGCAAGTTACGGCCAGACACCGGACTGAGACAGTGTCTTTCCATCAAATTCAAATACTTCGATGCGATGGGTTTAAAAATTAAAGTGGCAGCCTTGGGTGGGATTGAATTCTTGTTTAGAGATGGAGCCGGTGGAGCTCTCTTACTTAACTACTCGTCAAAAACGCTCTTCTGTAAGTGTAAGAAATTTAGATGATTTGCATTGTCTAAATGTTGTGGACAACATGTACTCATGTAGACTGGATTTTGAAATTCATGTACTCAATAAGTGAATTAATCAAGACAAGTGATGAAACAAGTTTTTTTTTACATACGTCAATTGTATAGGGGCAATGGTGCCCATCTTTTTTAAGTACAAACTAGATGGACTTCCATTACATAACTAACTCAACACTCAAACTAACTCCATTTCTGAGTTGAAATAAGTACATGTGTACAATACATCCAATATTTGTACTGTGGTGACTATACTATAAAATGGGTTGATGGGACATTAAAAATTATAGACTAGCATTACTAGCAAGGCTATCCGCCTACATCAAATAGCATGTCCTGATATGATAAGATTGAGCGACATGGGTGAAGAGGGGATTTCCCGGTCCGTCCTGGAATACTTAGTTAAGTTATAATATATTATCATTATACTTATACTATAGTGATTATTTCCCTTATTACTTATTGCATTAATTGCAATACTAAAAAGAGATGTTTTCGTTATGACACCCAAGTTACCACTGGCTCTGGCAGTGTCAAAAACTGTCACGACAGGGTAATACGAGGTTCTATTATAATTATAAATTCTAGTTATAGGCTATAGAGGAGAGGGATTTTATCTCACTACAGTTCAACTAGCACTACAGTACTACTAGTACTAGTACAGCCACTGCCACTGATGTACTAGTCATTACAACTGTCTAATTTTCATAGAGGTTTAATCATTGACATCTTGCCCAGTTCTACTACTACTAACTACTACTAGTATAGGGAAAGAGATCAATGCATTCAAGATCATTACAACTGACTTCACTACACACAAGTGCAAGTGGAGTCGCCTGTACATTTAAAACCTATAATTTCTGGCAATGGGTTCCATCTTGTTGCAATGGGACATGATTTTAACTAGGTTAATCTTTTGAAACACTAGGAGCCCATTTGGGACAAACAATTTTTTTCCTGTCCTGTGTGTAGTGATCTAGGGTGAAGGTTTGGCTAGAGTAAATTTACAACATACCCACCATACATGTGACCTCAGAGCATATATGTGACCTGAGTGCGTTTGATTGCAACATATCCCAATCCCATCCACCACATGCAGTGATTTCAGAGTGATTAAGAGGAGACAGCAAGATGAAAAAGACACCCATCAAGTCCCACTGAAATTTGATTTAGTCCATTGCATTATGCAGCCACATCAGACGAAATAGCAAGAATTTGAATGACTTTGAACTATCCAGCAGCACCTGCTAACTGACCACTCAAGGGTAAAGGAAATAGCAAGATAAAAGAAATATAAAGTGACAGGAAAGAAGATTGATTAATTACACAGTTCATGTGTATGTGCGTCAGTGTTTGTGGAATATGAATCCATGAGTTTTTTTACTCTATTCTTCGTCCTGTTTGCAGTGTCGATTTACTTTGTCATAAATTGCAGTCTTCTTATGCTGCATTCATGTAGCTCGATGTACGAGATTCATATTGTGGATATGTGTAATATATTTCTTTTTCTTAAATACATAATGCGCTTAGTCATACCCTTGTAGGGATCAGTGCGCATTGTAATATATGATGCGAATATCTCAGGGTTAATTGAAAGGGTGGCGTTTTTCCACGAACTGTCGTGGATCTACCTTTCAAGCGTAAATTCACGACCTGTTTGATATTCCCTGAAATGCTTGCAAATCAAATGCAGGTGGTTAAACTCCCATTCCAGGGGCTAGTGGTTGGCCTCGTTTTTAATTAACTTGTTTTTGCTGGCAATTGTTTTTGACTTCTTGCTGAAGACATACTTCTCGCCACAGTATGCCTTAAATGTAGAGTTAAAGTCAGCATACGATGGAAAAACATCACCAACTTTAAAAGGAGGCTCCTCAAAAGGGGTAACCTCATCTATTGTCGCGGCCATGCAGAAAATAGGCCGTATTATGACTCGCCTAGACAATGACTGGACTGGACTATGCCTATAGCCTAGTGTTTAGACTTAGGTGCCTCGACAAAGGCTAGGCTAGGCCTATTGTGATTGTGCCGATAGACCTAGATTTTTTTTAGATCTAGAGCCAGTCCCGCCACGCAGCAAAGTCAGTGGCTGTCGCTGATTGGTCAGAACTCAAATGAGTCGTGAATTTACTCTTCATGGGTAAATTCACGACCGGTCATGAAAAAACATTATCCCTAATTGAAAAGAAGCACAAGATGAAAAATAAATGAAATAACGAAATAACAGCAGCGGTCTCAAACCACCCTGCATCATGGCAAAATAATTGTAAATCACAAGAACAACCATGTATTCTACTCAAACTATCGCACAAAACTAAACAAAAGAGCAAATAATACTAACAAAACAAAATAATGTCATTGAAAACACTCAACATTTATTGGAAAGTTATTTAGCATAAAATTTAAATGTCAATATATCTGAATGAGCAAATCAGTATGTACACTCAACTGGATGTAGCTAATATGTGAAGATTACAATGCATGATGTATATTATATGTAAAAGCTAAAACTGAAATGACCAATGAAATCAATGCTTCTTTTTCATACCCCACTCACATGAAATCAAATCTCATTCACAATCTTTCATTCTCATATTCAATCATCAGTCCTGTCACCATCATCATCATGTTCACCATTTTCTTTGTCAGGGGACCTTGAGCGAGAACGAGAGTGTGAAGGGGAACGAGATCGGGAACGAGAACGAGATTTCTTTCTTTGAGGACTGTGAGATCTGCTCTTGGATTTCTTGTCTTTACTGTTACTGCGAGATCTGCTGTGTGAGCCACTCCTGCTTCTGGAATGACTAGCACTCCTGGAGTGACTTCTGTATCGACGTCTACTCCGTGATCTGGAGCGGCTGTGTGATCGGCTAAGAGAGTAAAACAGAAAAAGGGGCATTGAAAGGAGTTGTAAAGCTCAACTTTGGCCTTCTCAGGCTATAACAATAAATAATCATAAAATATCCATTACTAAAAAGGCTTGAAAGCAGGCGTCGAGCCAGACCTTGCTCGCCCGGCTAACAATACAGTAGTGTTGACACGGGGCGGCGCAGAAAATTGTGCGCTGTCAGTCTTTTATTGCCCGCCTTATCCTACAATCGCAAGGGTGGACACAGGGAGATTTAAAGACCCACCATGGCTTCTTGATTACGTGTCTTATCTATGAAACGTCCAAGGAAGATCGATTGTAGTGTGATTGACATCTTTGATGAATGCCATCTTCATTTTGATCAACTGTTACTGTGGCTACTTGTTCGTTTAAATTTTTATGTTACCATTCACAGAAGGCCTTAGGTACTTCAAATTGCAAAGGGAAACAAAAAATCCCCAGCAAATCGGGACGATTTTACAATCCACTGAGACTTCCCAATTAGAGAGGTTCCACTGTATATGTATGTCATTTAAATTGTATGCAATAAAGAACTGCCAGAGTGGGTTAAAATAGTAAAACCAGGATACCTATTTATGGTGGAGGGGGCCCCAGAAGCTTTGTTTCTTTGAAATTTGCCATGTCCACCATCGCGATGAACTCAGGGTGAATTAAGAGTAAACAGCAAGGTGAAAAATAAGAGAAAAAGGAAAGGAAAGAAGTAAGATGTAGCTCCCGCCAACCGCCCAGAAGCAAAACTTGTTACAAGTCAGGGATTGGGGAAAGACTGCGTATTTCAAAATTAATCAGAATTCAAAGCACTCCCTAGTTTGCAAAACAACAATAATTAACTGAAGCTATATTTATCATATCTACCCTCTCTCAGACACACACACACAAGGTACCACAAAGTGACGCACATGAGCAGTTTGAAAACATGGGAAAGCCGATCGGCCTTATTTTGGTCGATTTGTTATCAGCTACTATCCACTCTATTAGAACCAATTTACTAACAACATGTATATCAACAAACGCGTAATTCTCTCATCTATGCTTTCGTTTTTATTGTTTAATGTGGTAAAGAATTAAATTTCATGCGAGAAAGCAGTTATGGTCTGTCTCACTAACCCTCGGTGCGGTGAATGTTACACCCAAAAAATGCGGAAGTGAATTGCTTAAAATACGCTCTTCAACCGAAAAAGTTGGATTGGCACCTAATATGCATCAATGGAAAGACCGGAAATTGACCTTTCAAACCATGTAACACAAGCCCAAAATTAGTTGAAGATAAACAAAATTAGTTGAAGATAAACAATCATTCCAGCGAAGTGAAAATTAATTTTTCAAATTTTCACGCCAGAGTATTTATATTAAATTCCCGGTGTTGTATTTTCTGATGGAAAAATCTCATCTTTTTCATCATGTAATCATTTTTTTTTGTACAGCGAGCCTTGGTTGAGATCGAACATACCTCCCTTTAATCTATTTTCACCCTGGCAAGCATCACTGAACCGCCAAGTGGATCTAGATCTAGTGGCGTTCCAATCGACATGGTCCAGAATGTCACTTACGGCAATGATCCCTTTGACATTTTACTTCTAATCGACTTGGTCCATAGAGAATTCAAGCCATATCAATCATTATTCATCATGAAATTCATGTATTTCTATCATAAAACTGCTCTTCCGTGAATATTTGTACTGAAAGTTGGAACACTCAAAATGGCGGCCATGGCTACAGGATTTTATGTTGCACCGAAAGTCTTTGTAGGTGTTAGCCAAGACTGTTTGTCAGGATTAAATGGATGTTACAAATGTTATAAATAGCTAGAACTATTTTTGTGTAATGTTCTCTTTTTGTCGTTAATATTATTATTTCTATTTGAAAAAGAATATAAATGCCACTGCTGAGCTGTAGATAAAGAAATATACATAGAAAGTGTAGAAGCTCAACAATAGCAAATACAGAACAGACAAGCGTGCAAAAAATCCTTCCTTATGCGACCGCAAACAATTACAGAATTCAAACATACAACCTAGCATCAACCCTAGATCTAACATCCAGATTAAAGATGAACAAATCTTGGGTTCTTATATTTCTATTTGATTGTATTATTCACTGTATTATCTAATGGTATCTTTCACTGTAGTCTTATTTTGTTTCGCATTTCAGGGGAACCTCATGATTACAAGAAACTAGCTGGGCATTTCCTGAAGATGGGGCGTGGGAGAAGACCTGCTATTCCTCAACTAGGAACCCCTACAAAGTCCTGCTTCAGCTCTACTGTCTGAAGAATAACGAGAATGCAGTGATTATAGCTATGGCGGTTCTTTTTCTTTTCAGCTAAAAAAAAACTAGGCTCGTTTGTGACTTTCCCCGGATCTTAACTATTCAAACAGAATTGAATAAAAATTCCACTGCCAGCTGACGACCATCCCTATGATTGAAAGAGAGAGAGAGAGAGAGTTTACCTGTATTTCCTTGGCCTGTCTTCAAGCAGTTTGATTTTTTTTCGACCATTGATTTCAGTGCCATCCAGCTTGTCAATTGCATTACGAAGATCAGAACTTGATGCAAATTCAATAATTCTGTTTGAGGGTGGGGGAAAAAAGAAAGCAAAATAAAAACGAGCACAAAGAACGTGATAGGACAAATAAGCCTCCTTTACAATATAAAAAACTCATATGCCTTTCATTTACAAGATTTTTGAATGACTTTTAAAAAGGAATGCAACCCTACTGGCCTCACACATATCACATCCCTTCCTCAGACTGCTCTTAAGTGACTCAGTCGATTCTAGAATAAATTCTGACGGTTTTATCTCGGAAATGATGGAATAACCAAATCAATGGAGTCCACATGGCATTCTCTAGATCCACGAAATATCAAGTCTCTTTGTCTACAAAGTTCCGTCAAGGCCTTACAGCCCACAGAACCCGAGCCTATTCTGGTTATAAGCACCCCTGGACAGGACCCTAGTCACATCTTTACTCCCAAGATATTAGTTCTGGCAACACTTGATTGCATAAAATTGGTAGAAATGGGAAACACTTGGATGTCATAAAATGACAGGGCAATTAATATTAAATTCGGGCAGTGGACAGGTAAGCACCTGTACGGGGAGTAGATGATCCCACCCTCCACGAGTCTCCTGCTGCCTTGCAGGCAGGTTCTGGCTGACCAAAGGCTAAGTTAGTTAACCCTAAAGAAAACCTGCTGCCTTGCATGCCAGTTTTGACTGACCAAAGGCTAAGGGAGTTAACCCTGACAGAAAATAACAAGGCCCGGCAGGGGGCCTCAGGGCAGCCCCACCATCTACCTAGGGTACAGTGGGCTAATCACCTGCTTATCCAAAACAATCTGATTCAAAGTAATAATATATACAATGATATACCAGGCTTGAACTTTCAAAGATGACTCTGGAAAAGAAAACGGACTGATTTTTGGAACATGAATTGTTAGGGCAATTAATGGAAAGGAGTTAGAATTAGCTGAAGAAATGGAACAATTCAAAGTAGATATTTTGGCTATTACAGAAACAAAGAAAAAAGGACAAGGAATGGAAAATGTAGGACCAAATCATACTTTAATCTTCTCAGGAGTAGATGTCAAAGATAGAGCAAGAGCAGGAGTAGGCCACCTAATGCATAAAAGGTAAGAAATGCTACAAGAATGTTGGAAATTTGTAAGCCCCCGCCTATTAGAGGTAAATATTAAACCAAAATAACCAGAAATTAAATTATTAATAACTTATGGACCAAACGAAGATGCCACCAAACAAGAAAAAGATGTCTTCGAAAATGATTTACAAATAGCTGCAGAAAATCTCAAACCCAAACAGGAATTAATGGTTTTAGAAAATTTAAACGCTAGAGTAGGCAACAATGTAGAAACCTTAGGAGGAGTAATAGGTAAAGAAGGAGAGACATCAACTTCTCCAAATGGAGAGACTAGATTTTTGCCTAAAGAATTACATGAAAATAGCTAACACATTTCTCATTAAGATATTCACAAACAGAGTAAATGAAGACAGGTGTGAAAAGTCAATCATAGACTACATAATAGTTAGCAGTTCTCTATTTTACAGTACAATGGATGCTAGAATAAGCAGAGGAGCTAAAATATTTAGTGATCATCACCTAGTGATAGCCAATGTGAGATTATCAACTGATGAAAACAAACAGAAAAGGAAAGAGAAGAAAGCTTCTAAACTTAAAATAAAAGAACTAAATAAACCAATAGTACAACAGATATACCAATCAGGATAAACAGATCTATCAGTGAAAGGCAGATAGATCTGAAAGAAAAACACAATAGAAGAAAAGTGGCAAATATATAAGGAAACACTCCTCAGTTGTACTGCAGAGGTCTGAGGTAGGACACAAATTAAAGGAGATAGGAAAAAGAACAGCATGGTGGAATGAGAATGTCAAGACTAAAATCAAAGAAATGAAGGATGCCTGGAAGAAATACTTGCAAACAAAGAGACCAGAGGATAGGATAGATTACGTGAGTAAAAGAACTATCGCCAAAGAGGAAGTCAGGAAAGCAAAACAGAAACAGTGGGAAGAGTTTGGACAAAGACTCCAAGAAAGCTATCAAGGAAATCAAAAGCTATTCTGGGGAGCAATAAAGAGCATGAGAAAGACCAAAGCATGCCCAATACACAAATTAGGAACGCCAAAGGAGAGATAATGAAAGGAGACAGCGAAATCATGGAAACGTGGAGAAAGTATTTTCAACAATTACATAATCCCTCCAGAACATATGAAACAAGGAGTGCAGATCAATTATTAAGAATAACAAGTAATCGAGATGAGACAGCTGAAAATGTAGATATCTCAATGGAAGAACTTCAAACAGCTATAAGAAAAGTGAAATTAGGAAAAGCCCCAGGAGCAGATCAAATTTATCCAGAAAAGATTAAAAACCAAGGGAGAGAGGCAGACAAACTACTACATGCAATATGCCAACAAGCATGGAAGTCTAAACAAGTGCCAGACGACTGGAATAAGGGAACAGTAGTACCAATACACAAGAAAGGGTCAACTATAGAATTTCAAACCATAGAGGGATATCACTACTTAGCGTACCAGGAAAACTGTATGCCAGGATTCTGGAAATGAGACTACGGGAAAGAGTACAGGATCAGATTGAAGAAGAGTGGATTTACACCAGGAAGAAGTGTACAAGATAACATATTTACAATTAGACAAATAATAGAAAAATTCCTTGAGAGAAACATGACTTGCACCTGTGTTTTATTGACTTAGAAAAGGCATTTGACACTGAGGAGGACGAACTATGGCATTCCTTAAAAGAACACAATGTAGAGCAAAATTTAATAGAAGCTATTAAAAGTTTTTACAATAAACCAACATGTGCATTGAAAATAACTGGAAATGTATCTACTCTCCTCTATGGCAGTGAAACCTGGACCTTAGACAGTAGGGAATACAATAGAGCACAGACAGCCGAAATGAAATATCTAAGAAGAGTAGTAGGGAAAACTAAAAGAGACCAAATCAGAAACACAACAATAAGAGATCAAACCAAAGCAGATAGCATAAAAACTAAGATCGAAATGAATCAACTGAGATGTTTTGGACATGTTAACAGAATGAATGACAATAGAATAGCAAAATCAGTATACAGTGCTAAAACTCCAGGTAAAATACCAAAAGGCAGACCTCAGAGAAAATGGGAAGATATAAAAAAGGCATTAACACAAAGAAATTTAACTTTCACGGAAGGAAACAGAAATATCAAGACAAGGCAGCCTGGAGAAGGATCATTTCGGGCATCTAAAACCCATACACCGAAAGGTAGAATAGGAGCTGAAAAAGAAAGAAAGAAAGAAACTAATATTAAACTGTGCCAAAGCAACACAATTGATAGGCCGATCATACCAAAGCAATTTATGATCAATTTTTGTTATTATTTCTGTGGTAAGAACTATTGGCCATGAAATAACAGTGCCTGATATCCAAGTGTATAAATTATAAATGGTTACAAAAGTATTTTGTTCATTTTGTGCTCACTCAACGCCTAAAATAAGTATTAAAAAGACTCATATAATCAAACCATTGTGAGAAACAACGTCAAACAAACATATAGTGAAACAAAATAGACAATGAAGTGATCTGATTTCGTCCCGTAAAATGTTAAAATTATTTCAACCAATCATGGAAGATATTGACTGTAGAATCTCCAATTCTTGTTTAAATGCTTAGGTTTTGATATTTTTCATAAAAGATATGCTTTTAAATAAGAAAATAGCGCCCCTAAACAGCCACATTTTTTGAAAGATCTGGAGCTGCCAGCCGAAGGAATGTGAAACTACTGGTCTAAAAAGCATTGATAATTGAACTCAAACTAACTCGCCTATGAGGTAAATATATTAAAAGTCCATAAATTGCTGGCCAGTCTATCAAAACATGACAATAATTTTGTGAACTCAGATTGGGGTCTCCGGACCTTCACTTAATTACTCAAAGAGTCTCTGCCGTTTAAAGCCTCAAATAAAGATGTGCAGACTGAAAGCATAACAAACAAACCACCACAACAAACAAATAGTTCTTAATATGTATTTCACATACTGGTTGTATATAATTTGCAAATAGCAACTTTTGTCAATTTATTTTTCCAAGCATGTTAGCAATCCTCAATCAAAATTGTTTTTAAGTACAAAATACATTAAATGATTTAGAGCAAGAGCATAAGATGCCATTTTAAGACTTGAAGGAAGAATCCTTTTGAGAGAATATTATATTTAAACCACAAATCCTCATCAACAAATTGTTTTGCACAGCATTCAGGAAAAATTTGACATCAGGTTTCAGCCCCGAAAGATGGTATAACATCATTATGCTGCTCAAGAAAAGAAAATAGAAATGGTGTTACAAAACTTACCCCTCGTTTCTATGTTTTTTATGTGCATCAGCATATGTCACTTCTCCAGCCTGCCGCATGTAATCCTTCAAGTCCTTTGAAAGCAACACATGAAAAGATAAAAATCATAGGTAATGAATTACCATCTTCCGAGCTCATGAAATGTTAATCATTCATATCAACACACATCTCTAACCAAAACAGACACTTTAGCACAGAGATGCTAGACAAAGCCAGACAGCAGCTACATTTAATGAAAAAATATATATGAATAAATAAGTAAAAAAAAACAACCTAACCCACAACCGTAATAAAGTGCAGCAAGGAATTGTAGTTCGAACTTTTACTTGAGTATGCTCCTTTATCTACATGATCACATATTAGGCTTAATGTGTTCATTACTTGAAGGGCACTTCACGGAAAACTTAACTTCCCCCCATAGTTAAATGGTAAATGCTCTCTCAAACTATACGGTATATAATGAGAGGAGCAAAAGTGATTTTTTTTTACCTCTAAAGGCCGACAACCTGAAAGCAAGCATCTCTCCCCTATAGAACATCAATGTCACAGGACTGCCAGAGGATGATCTTTAAGCACGTCATACAGATATTTGAAAAGCGTTTTCTTTCTTCTCACAGCCCTCTTCTTCTAACATGTCATCTTTAAACATCAGTGCAACCCCATTGTCATCGGGAGATGATCCTACTCAAGGCTGGACATCAGCGAGGAGCCAAATTGGATCTGTCATCATCTCCCCAACCCTTCCATCAAGCACCTCGAGAGGTCCACTATGGAGGATTGCGAGAGAACCCTCCGGCTAGCAATGCTGTAAAAAATGAAGGCAGGCGCAGGTCCCCCACCCCGGTAGTGGGAGACGACCTGGACGACAGGCCATCGTACTTCTGACTGAGTGGAACAGAACGGAACCCGAGACAGCCACACACAGCCAGCAAATAGTGAAGACCTTTGGTCATCGTCATCTTCTCAATGAGCTAGTTTAAGCCTGGACATCTTAGAGTGCCCTTGATTTCTCTCATCTCTCATCTTTGAAGTGGAGGCTTTAAAGGGGAAGGAGAATAATACTGACAATTAAATAAAGAAGACAAATTTTTTAGATATGGGTTGAGCCTAAAATGTTACAGGAATACTCCAGTATACCCAAGCTGACAAATTAAAGCCCAAGATAACCACTGATCGATTTTCAATAAAATCAATCCATAATGAGCTGAGGAAAGAATAAAATGACACACGCCCAAAAAACAAAATAGAAGTATCACCTACCTGCCAACTAACACGAGATGAAAGATTTTCCACAATCAAACGATGCTCTGTTCGTGTAGGAGGCCCATACCTTGAAGGAAATACAAATTATTTATAGCAAGAATTATAAACATATTGAATAATAAATCAAATTTATCTTTTGACTCCAAACCTAAGTTTTAATTTCACATTTGTGCTATTTAATTTGAGTAATCAGAAGAAAAGTGAAAATCAACCCCATCAAAAATGTCTACAATGGTTTAACTATTACAATAAAACACTGTAATAATTGCCCCCATGCAGATCCATTAATGGGTCAGTTGACACGCATGAAGTTTCATCATTTTACTCATTTAACATGTAAATAGAGATATGTTGATAAATGCAACACAAAGCTCATGTCACTAGGTGACAAAATGAAAATGCAATTCAACAACCAAATTAATCAATGAAAAAGTTTTCCGTTTTCTTTCTGACGTCGGTGTCATCAGCAAGTAGGTTAGACATGACATCTCATCTTCAGGGGGAAACATGAGGAACACTTCCAAGCTAGAAAACAATTTATTTTCAATGAATAAAAAACCAAACATAAGGGATAAATTCCACCAAGATGCTTACTTGTCTCGCCTACCACCGCTGCGACGTCCTCTAAAACCACGATCTCGAAACGAATCATCACTCCGCGGCCCTCGTGCATGCTCAACACTCACTCTGAAGGAAAACAGACAAGTGGAAACAGATTGACATTTGGTGAAAACCCTTACTTGTCTAACCAGGCTGAAAAGCACCTATCTATTTAAAACAATACAATAAAATAAATTCACATTTAATCTACCAATTTGCAACCTGAGAACAATATGGTTCTATCTCCAACGAGAATCGTTTAGCATTACTCAACTTTGTATTATTATATAAATTTGCAAATGAAGTTTGGTTTTATTATTTCATGCTTATGGTGAAAAAGATAATAATTTACAAACTTGCATAAAATATGTTTAAGCAAAAGTTGAATAACGAAATGACGCTCAGTAGAGATAGCATCTTATTGTTCTTAAGTTGCATATTCTATGATAAATCGTTTTGGGTTTTTTAAAGTTGAAACATAATTCAGGTATAAACTGACTGGCAAATAATAAAGGTGACAGAATAAAAAGAATTGTTTCAATGCAATACCTTTCCCACAGAGCTCTTTGCCGTTCAGTTCATACACAGCATCATCTGCATCTCTGTAATCATCAAACTCCTGTGAAAAAAAACCCATTGATGTTCTTAAAGAAAGTCATATGAAGAAAAAGGGGAGGATTTTCATAATCAGGCATACATCCAGGGACATTTAACTGAACAATAGTTGCTTACAATTGATGCAATATTTTGAGACTAGTGTCAAATCATTTTCACCAATCTTAGTCTGATACTAAAATAACCAACATTTTATTTGAACACATGCAGTTCAAATGTCATTGACTGGTCAGTGTGATATATCTGACTGAGACTAGACACATTTTAACATGAAACTTAATAATTATTTCATTTGCATAACACTGCATTATGACAGATTTACCAATTGAAAAACATATCACAATGCCTCAAAAGTTGAACCCTCCTCCACATCCAACCAAGGTCAGATCCCTCAAGTATCTCATCCCAACAGCTGTTGTGTGCCTGTCAAATATCCAGTTTTAATTAATTAACCATATATGACAAGAGTGACAATAAACAAAACAGTCACCATTCTAAGTTTTTAGGGGCAATGAATTCTTGACATTTGGCTTTCATATATTTTATGATTTCTGTAGATATGAGTAGCTGCCAAATTCTTAAAAATCAGATTGACTGGGCAAACTAACACTAACATGAACGACAACCTGTAACATTCCATAAACATTGATAATTTGATTGCATAAACATTGATAATTTGATTGCACTTGAATTAATCCTTTTTAAGAGAAGTTTTTATTCTCAAGAATCGCGTAAAATATTAGGCTTACTTTTTGAATTATCAATCTTCGGTTTTCATAATATGCAGGATAGATAGCTGCTAAATCGATCTAGCTAAGTCTCAATATCCAAAAATGACAGCAAAACTTCAAATTGATCTCAAAGTGAGTGAGGTTTGATCAATTTTGAGCAAGAAATACATAAAATGCCCTTGATAACGGGTTTCATAGAAGGCTAACTAGGCATCAAACCATATACATCGTTGGAATCGGCAGTTCAAGAGCAGTTCGATGGGTCACCTTTACCAACAATTTTTCTGTGTTTTCTAACATGATTTAGCCGTTTAATATGATTCATAAGGGCCTTCTTTCCGCTGCTTCCATAATTAAGTCTATCCTCAAAACTATTCAGTACACAAAGCCTCCTTCCTTAAATTTCCTGAAACAATCTGAGAAATAACCTCCATCCAGAATTTTTTCTTGCAGCCACTCCAATGTAAATCTGTTTTCCGCACTCTTCTCTAAATCCTTAATACATTCACATCTTTTTACGAAATTTTCCTCACGCGGCTCCATCTTGCTATCTTCACTTTACATTAAAATCTTCAACTTCACACTAGATCTACAGGTTTGAATTCAGTACTGAAATAGTGAAAGGAAGTAAACAGGGCAACGCGCACGTCAGCAAAGAAATGTCTAGATTCCCGGTAAACCGGCTGACGGTGGCACCCAAAATTTAAGTCCAGCCAAAAAAGTTCCAGCTCGCGCGAATCGGCGAAAACGATGAAGTCGGTAAGTGAGGAGCCGGAAACTCCGGCTCAGAATCTGCTGGTGGCGAAAAGGTCGGATTTCCGGTTAACGTCAGAAAAGTGGCATCACTGGATGGTGATACTAATACAAGAGGGCAGCTGAAAGATACAGGTGTGGTGATTGAGAAGAGGGAATGTGTCAAGCATGTGGCTAAGGGGTTAGGAACAGCACTTAGGAAGACCAGAGAATAAGAAGGTGAAGGTGACTTCAGGTGGTAATGGAAAAGGGAAGTCGGCACGGGAAGATAATGAAGTTGCAGAAGTATTATACAAAGGCGGTCAGATCAAGTGACACTGACGATATGAAGCGCGCTATCTGGGTATCCTTCAAGCACAGCACGTCCTGGTGCTTTTACCAGAAAGCTATTTCTAAAGGAATGTCAAAACCTGATCATGACAAGCTTATGACCACATTTCTCAGTCCTCTTGTGGCTGAACACATCTGGGACGCGCATGTTCAGCTCTCCGATGATGATCTTTTGAGATGCCTTGATGGAAAGACTCAATGCAAACGAGAGCATCCACGCTTTGATCTGGTCTCGATGCACTAAGCATAAGTTTGTAGGTAGACAGCGTTCAGAGATTTCTGTAGGATTAGGTGTAGGAGAATTCAACCAAGGGGGAAGGGCATCGCAACATTTTATTTCGGCGCTAAGATCAGATGTAGAACATTCATTCTGGAAGTACGGAGCTAGGAGAGATAATGTTAGGAAGAGGAATCAGGGACAGCTTGTGAAGCTACGTCCAAGAGGAGAGAGATCAGGAGAATAGCACAGACAAGAAAAGAGGAACGACTTCAACAGCTGGAGGGCGGAGAGCAGTATGTTGTGGGCAGCTTTTGAAATGAATTTACGTCAGATGTTGAATTGGTTTACACCGCACTCGTTATCTCTCCACAGGACTCTGATTGCTGTGAATACTTTTTGTTGTGGTGTACCAAGTGTTTATAAGTTGTATGTCAATTATGTGAGATTATGTCATGTAAAATATCAAGTTACCCTGTATACTAGAAGCATGTTTGAAAGCAAATTTTAAGCTTTCCACAGGTATTGGATTGTATTTTGGATAAACATATAGTACTGGGGGTTTGAATGAATTCTATTTTTTAAACCAATGATTTTTTCAAGTTTTCTCAAAACGCATTTATTTTTAGGGGGTGGGGTTACATTGTATAGATTTTCTCAATACCTTTCATACTTGTTTGCAAGTAGTTTGTCTCTATATCATATTGAACGTTTTGTTTAAAAATAATATTTTTTTTTAATGTAAATGGATTTCCCCAGAAATAATCTGAGAAAATAGGAAATTCTGCCGCGACCTGTCTTTCACTCATTTATAAAAAAGCTTCTTTTTGGCATCAGCACTGTATTCATACTTACCTTCACAGCAAATTTCAATGAATTCTTTTATGGATAAGGAAGAAATCATTTTCTTTAGATTGTATCAATTTAGGGCTCTTTGACCCTGAGTTATGCCCGCCACGCAAAAAATTCACCTCTAAAAACAGCAGTTAAATATGGCACACTGATGCCTATCTGCCTTGTATAAAACATAAGACACCTAAAGGTTTGTAAATAAAAAAAAAAGTGGTTTGAGAGTCTCCCTGAAAGCCATTCAGAATGTAATATTACATAATAAATACAAATTCTCATAAAGAACAAGTTTGTTTTGAACAGCATTCAGGAAAATTTTGACATCAGGTTTCAGCCCCGAAAGATGGTATAACATCATTATGCTGCTCATTAACTTAGAATTTCTTTAAAAGGAAAAATAGTTAACCCTCATATTAATACTTTTTAAGGTAAATAGACGTAGACTAAAAACAAGAGGATCTACATTTTTACGTATTGGCTGGGAGCTTTACATACATGTTATATTCACTTATTGCTGAATTTTGATGACTAACAAAAATTAAAGTGTACCAGACTGGAAATCCTATTAAAAAAAAACACGTGACAGCTTGTTAGAAACACGTTCAAAAGAAACAAAAAATAAGAAATCGTTTAAATTACAACCATGTTTTAGTAAAAACGCTGAATGATGAGCTTTACACGCTCTGAAAATATCACTAAATGTTTAAAATTTTCTGGCTGTGTGGCTAAAACATGGGACAGTATGACAGAGATTTGCAACAATTTTCTTAAAGAACAAAATTTACAAAATTAAAGTCTTACCACAAATCCATAGCCATTTTTCAACATGACATCTCTGATTCTCCCATATCCTCTGAAGAACCTGTCAATGTCTTTTTCCCGGGCATGGTAAGAGAGGCGACCAATATAAACTCTAGTGCCCATCCTGCTGAACATAACACAAAATAGGTTGAACAATCTTTGACACTACAAAGAGTCCGTAAAATTTGTTATTTTGAGCAGTAATGCAAAACATAACGAGTTGGATATTAATCCATGTGAAGTGTAGCAGGAAAATAATCTTTGTTGGTTATGGATGAAAGGTATTGAAATCTATAGAATTATGACATTTCAACATTCAATTTAGTAATTTTCACCAAAAGCGACTCACTCAGCCAGCAGAATGGTGGCCACACACGTGTTTGGCACCCATTGCGCTGGCTTAGCAAGCCGCTTTTCTAGTATTAATTGAAAAAAGCATTTTAACAGAGAATCTACATCTAGATCTAGAATCCATATAAGGCAGGTTTCACAAAACTAGATTACTGAGGTAACAAATTTTATCCATTGCCAGTTTCAAGCCCAATTTCGTGATACAAATTATATATGGCAGGTTTCACAAAATGGGTGTAAGAGACCTCCTCTCATTACAAAAAATATATGCCAACAATATTGTACATATTATATACCAAATTAAAGCTCTTAATCTCAGGGTCTTGAATATGAAATTTTCAGAGATAGCAGACCCTTGTACGGTGAGTAATCTTGTGTTGAATTTTAGTCTAATTTCCCCACATTTAAGGGATATAACTGTACCTTCGGAGTTTTACAAAATGCATAAATAACAATAAATTATACAATTTACAACCACAACTGACTAAGCAATGTTTGGGGAATGACAAAAAAATCTAATCTTCGGCCAATTTGAAGTATTTTGTCACTGTCAAAACAAACAAAAATTCAATGTCTTAACATATATAGATCTAGATCTATATATACCTGTGGCCTATTTATGTTCTTAAAATTAAAATATGTGTGATTTATACATTTGATGACTGATTTGCATAAAAATGATGTATGTCGTGTTTTTCCAACTTGAATATAACATTTTTCATTGGATTGTGTCCCAAAAGGTAAATTAAAGTGACCTATATTTTCTTAATTATTTGTGGATACCAATATTATACGGGACCCAATCAAGAACTGACACCGGTGAACTTGACTCTATATGTTTACTGTGTTTGAATACTTCTGAGTAGTGCCGAGCGGTTCCAAGTTTTTTCGGAACCGCGGTTCTACGGTTCTTTGGAACTGAGAATCGCGAGAATCGGGTTTCCGATTCGGTTCCGGTTCTGTTTTCGAACCGCGAACTGTGAGAACCGCTGGGACCTACGCGACAGTCAGTGCTGTGCTGTAGAGTCCAGAGAGAGAGAGAGAGAGAGAGAGAGAGAGAGAGAGTGAGAGGGAAAGTGATGTGTGCGTGTGCTTTACACTCAAGCATTGATCACGTCATGTGTGTGGCTGTTTGTATGCGTGGGTGGGTTGGCGGGTGGGGGTGTAATTTAAGAAATTTACCCCACTTAATGGAGATAATGGAATTGTCCAAAGCGTTGATGAATGACACGCGATCCTCACCTCCCCATCCCCGCATAATAATATTATGACAGGGCAGCGAGTGATGAGGGGAGAGCGATTGTCGTGCGTGGCGTAACGTTATAACAAGACGGGGTGGGTGAAGTAAAAGTGCGTGTGTAATAACGGGGTGGGTGGGAGTGGTGGGAGTAAGCAAAAGAAACGTAGAACCGCTGGAAGGTAAATTGAAACTGAGAACCGAGGACAGTCAGCGGTTCCGAGAACCGCCAGCGGTCCTAGAACTGCCAAACCGCCAGCAGTCCTAGAACTGCCAAACCGGCGGTTCTGAGAACCGCCAGCGGTGAGAACCGCCGGCGGTTCTCCTAATTGGAATCGGTTCTTAGATCTCAAACCAAGAATCGGAGAACCGGTTCTGGGAACCGGTTCTCGCCGGCACTACTACTGAGCAGTCGCTTCCTCCGGTCTACCGACTGGCTCACTTTTATCAACAGCTTAAATAAAATTGGTTTTGAATTCTAAATGCCTTCTGTTATGTCCTTCGAGCTTGCTACATTGGTGGCACCGACGTGATCCAATGTAGCAAGCTCGAAGGACACAACAGAAAGTCTGAACGCATCCTTTTACTAAATGGTTGACCAATCAGAAAGCATTATTTAGGAATGATCAAAAGAGAATGAGCGTAAGACGGTAATAAGGAGGACTATTCAGGCCTCTCTTGACCCGTCCTTCCTTCCTGGCATCGCGCTGAGAAGTTTGTAGCAGGCAACCCGGTAAATCCAACAGAGTGCTGTAACACCCTGGCATTTACCGGTCACAGCCTTACCAGTGTTTTAGGGGTACCTGGCAAATCTAGATCTGACAAATGCTGCTGAATTGAAAACTAGATTCTAGATCTAGATGAATGTTTAGTGGATGCAATATAAAGCTACATCTAGATCTACATCTAGTCTGAATTCTAGTTGTTAGGCCACATGCTGACCATGCCATGTGGTTAGGCCAACATCCGGTCTCCAGCGCAGGCAAATGATACCAATGATCTCAAATTCATAAGACAATATATTGCACGTTTCTTCTTTTATGGACTGGATACAATATAAATGTACCCTTACATCTAAAGAATTGATGAAGTCTATTAACCCGGCCCATAGCCTAACATTATGGAAGCATGTTTGATAAATGATCCTAGAATTAGTAAGCATTCAAAATTTCTCTTCTTACCATTCAATCTCATTCTCATCTTTATTTCGTTCAAAGAGCAACCTAACAATGTTATGTATTCAACACAATGGGCATTTTGCATAATAAGAGAAGCACAGATCTACATGTCTGTGTGCTTTTTTATAAGAATGAAAACATGAAAGAATAAATTTCGGTCCTACCTTGGCGGTTCTGACGGTTTGGCTCGGTACCTAAATGGCGTCTGACGACACTAGCGTCTGTCTTACGACTCGTTGTCGGCAGAAAGGTCAGTATTTGTCTAGGCCAAGTCATTCAGATCTCCTTGTTTTTGGTATCGAATACATGTTCTTAGTATCATAAAAGTGAATAGACCGATTCTCATCTCTTCTCGTTCTGTTTCTTCATTCCTGTTCTTTAAGCCTCTAATCTACTTTGGCAAGGGTCTTCTAACGATTTACATTTTTATTATTATTTTCATCAACTTCACACTCTTTTTCCCTGTTCTTTGCTTGCCCATATCATCGTCTTCTGATTCATCAACGATTAAGGATATAATTGTTTTTATCATTATTGGGTATGCATCGAATTCATAATACAATTGTACATGTATTCTTTTTTTTTTACCCTGTTCTTTTCTAGCCTATTTCATCACTTACAAAAATACACTTCCCCTCGAGTTCTTTTCGTTACCTTCTGCCTCCTGGCATTCGCCATTGCGAATGTAATCTTGGTAAATTCACCTAGGGAGATAACCTTAGACTTAGACACATAAGCTGCCTGTGTAATTTTCTTTGTTGTAGCATGAAAGTATTGAAAACCATGTGGATATGGCATGTATTGGAGTTATGTATTGGAGATGCCACCCTTTTTTGTGCTAAGCGGGTTTAAACTCATTAACAATAATAATAATAACATTGTAGCCATGTTGAGACGACATACGTGGCTCACAATGACCAATAATGACCGTACTACACATAGATCACTCGACGTCATTTTATTAGTACATGGAGTATTAGACGAACATCTTTAGAGCCACCAATTTTCAGTCATATTGGCATCCATGATGACGGAAATATCGAATGCCCCATGATAGAATGTCTTCCACTAAATTTACCATCTTATTTCTATATGTATTTCTTCTTTCCTGCCTTAAGTTACTATATTTGTTTCTTCCTCTTGGTAGTCTTAGCTGATTTACCAATAAATCGTCCACATCTTACAAACTTACTGACAATGAATCATGATGTATAGATTTGCATTGGATTGGGGGCTCTTGGTACCCAATATATTTGAGGTCTCCCAATCACCATAGAAAAGATCTAGAGGACTACCAAGAATAACCTGGAGGAGAGTAGCAGACGTTGACGCAGAATAGGGATGTCTGGCGGCTCTTTGTTGATGGCCTGTGCTCCACAGGAGCTAAGAGGCAATGAGTAAAGAAAATCGCCATAGAACCCCCTCCCCTCTACCCAAACTCATCGTATGTCATCAGTAAACGTGATGGTCACGGTTTCAATGGCTCTCTCGGAGCTCAAAACAATCCAGGCCCATCAAAAACAAAAGATACATGGATTAGACATAAACTATTCGCTATCTGAAAGATTGTTACAATATCACATGATGATAAAGAAAGCGACAAATGAAGATTTCGTCCCATCTTTTTTATTGTAGGGGTCTATCTATACATTAAACTTGAATGTACCGCTATACTGCAAACTTTCCAAGAATCCTTTACTTGTAATAGAGTATCTTTCCATGGCTGGAAACTTAATAATCTAAGATATGCCGATGATATCGATCTGATTGAATTACTTGAAGCACTGCAAGAAAGTAATATAATAGTAGGCCCTATGCAAGGAAGCTAAACGATAGTCTACAGTCACGACTCTAGATATAAATGTTTGAAAGACTAAATTATTATGCCGATCGGGACACACGCCACAACAGATGAAAAAATTGTAATAACAGTTCAAGACGAATCCATATAAACATTAGAAACGTTTGATTGCCTTGGTAGTACGACATCACCTGATGGAAATTATAGTATATATTATGTAAATGTAACGTGAAATTAATGTGTAAACTGAGAGTAAATTTAACATATATGGCATTCTTGGTTGGAGGATTTCAAAAATTATAGAATAGCAAAACAAGTAATTTTTCGAACACTTGTTGTCGGCATATTGCTTTAATCCTATGAAACATGGACCCTGCCTGCCGAGGACTGGCGAAGGCTGGAATCATTCGAACTTGCCATGGACGTCTACTCAACATCAAATTGCACAACAAGACAGTGTTGACATACGGTATGTCAAAAGGGCAACATTTGAAAGACATTTTTAGTGGTGATGTCCATGAAGTTAGAACTTTTGGGCACGTCTGCATAATGTCAAACGACCGAATAACCAAGACAGCATTAGCCGGCATTGTTGAATACAAGAATAGGAAAAGAAGGCCAAAGAGAGTATGGATTGACGATTCACAGACTGGACAAAACTAAATCTATAAAATGTGGTTGCAAGGACAAGAGACAGGCATGAATGGAAGTCAACAGCAAGGAGAATCATCGACACCGACGGACAGGAACAGGAAACTGCCCATGGAAATTAAGACAAATAAGTCAAAATGAGCGGTACCCGCCGTTTATTGTTGTACTCTCATCTATGGCAATGAAACATGGAAAGTAGAGAATACTGTAGAGTACAGGCAGCTGAAATTAAATACCTTAGAAGAGTAGTAGGGAAAACTAAAAAGAGACAAAATCAGAAACACGACAATAAGAGATCAAACCAAAATAGATGGCATAAAAACTCAGATAGAAATAAATCAACTCTGATAGTTTGGGCATGTAAATAGATTGAATGATAATAGAAAAGCGAAATCAATATCCAATGCACCTAGTTAAAATATCAAAAGGCAGACCTCAAAGAAAGTGGGCATAAGGTGTAACAGTAAAAGAGGCATTAAAGCAAAGAAATTTAACTTTCACGGAAGGGAACAGAAAATATCAGACGGGGCAACTGGCAGAAAGCTCATGAGTCATTTCGACGCGACAACAACAATAGAATACAATACAAACAAACAAAAACAAAAGGAGGACGCAGAAGAATTGTTAAGAGTAAGTGATTGAGTTGCATCCTAAATGAAAATGAGGACATCGGAAACAAAACTTGTACATCATCGCAGTTCTCTCTTTATTGATTTAAGAAAAAACAAGACAGAAATACAAAACATGGAAGCGTACTCATTACTTATAACGATAGGGTTCTTTTGTTGTTGTTTTCCCCGTTTTTGTTGTTGTTTTGTGGAGGTTGTTTTTGTATACCACAAATGCATGACATGGATTCTTGCAAAATAGTTGACACACTAAGCTTTAAAACTGTAGTATAGTTGCAGGTGTATGTAGAAAATATTCCAAATTGTATCTTTCAGGATATGATGGCATGGTCATTTTATTGCAAAATGTACAATATAGGCCACTACTATCAATAATATTTAAATTAGATCCAATACGCGACAGATCTCCGACCACGTTCAAGGAAGTTACTTGGAAATTCGATACTACAATCTCCAGTTACGAATACTGACAATATATTGTAATCGTACAGCTTTCTATGAACATGTTCGATTATATGAAGGTCAACCACTGAATTCTGGGGTTGTCTCACGTGACAAAGAACACGGGTTTTATCGGTTTGCAGTTGCAGTGTCTAAACACACGGTCCCGAATCGAAGAAAAGAACAGTAAAGAAGCGTGGTTGTGAACACATTACGTGTATCATAATAGTACAACAAAATACATGTACTATTACTACTTTAATACAGCTACCACTTCCACCACCACTACTGCTTGTGTCAGGCCAGTGGATGCCAATGAAATGATAGTTCGCACGTGTTTCTTGTAAATGATGTCTAGATCTAGATATTCTAGGTTTATTTTAGTTAGACCCTAAGTTCCGCTATTATTGTGTGTCAGGATTGGAATGACAAGTAGACAAAGGTTTCGCAGAGTTAGGTTATGCGTTGGTGCTTGATTATATTTTTTTCTTGACCAGACTTCGTTCAGTTCAAGTAAAGCATTTTGTGCTAGTATCTTTCTTCTTTTGATGTCTTCATTTTCATTTATAAGGTTGCCAATTTTCAGACGCTCTCCATTCTGCTTCGTGTCTTTCTGCTGAAACAATCATTGACAGCGATGTATACAACCACTGACAAATTAGGCATATTATTTAAATGGTCAAAGAACAGCGGACGATCTTATTTGGACACATCCTCAGGAGAGATGAAAAAATACCAGCTCAAATAGCATTGCATGCGTACTTTAGTGAGGGACCGAAAAACGAGGAAGAACACCGACACTCAATCATGACTAACAAAACTACACAAATTACGTGGGTAATTTTACGGTTTAGCGGCGTGAAAGAAAGTGGGTCAAATTTGTACTCGATGTCAGTATTGGCTTAGATGTACAATTAGAGGTGAGAATAAAGAAATGTATCCACAATCCCTTACTCTGAACCCCCTACCCCTACACCACATTGGGGCGAGTGGGAGTGGGGAGGGGCGTTCTGGGTAAGGGATTGTGGATACATATCTTCATTCTCACCTTTAAATATATATATCTTGGCCGATATCGAGTACAAATTTGACTCACTTTCTTTTGCGCCCCTAAACCATAAAATTACCAACACATGTACTAACATCCAGTCTTTGGAACACCCGAACCCAAATGGAGAAAACACATACATGTACATACCAACCCAACTAAAACAGAAAGACACATACTTGCATTGAGAGACGTTACAAAACAAATAATCAACACTGAGATTCTTTAGGACCAGCATTATGTCAGAATACGCTGCATTATAGTCTACACGTAGTACAAGTAATGGGCAAACGTCTTTATTGACTACGGGACCATCCTACTACGTATCATACTGCTACTACTATTACTACCACTAACTGTCTGTCTATTTGTCTCTGTCTGTCTGTCTGTCTGTCTGTCTGTCTGTCTGTCTGTCTCTCTCTCTCTCTCTCTCTCTCTCTCTCTCTCTCTCTCTCTCTCTCTCTCTCTCTCTCTGCAATCCATGATTATTTTCAAATTCTTCCTTCGCTGGCTCTACCTTTATCTTGGTTTCCCATTCGAAAGAAAATATCGGTACCGTGCTAAATCTAGTCTTGTCATAATACATATTATAAGACAAAAGAAACAAATTGAACTGAATGGAACGAGGCCTGAGGCCATCGAAAATTATCAGTGGCTTAGAGTGAAATCAAAAGTGGTAAACGACAATAAGGGACAACTTCACCAAGGGAGACGGAATGAACACGACATGTGACGTGTCGGGATATATAATGAATTAATATACCCGATAACCCTTCGTCAGCCAAGAAACGAGGAATATCTACACACTTATACAGGCACCACCTAGTGTGATGTCAGAAGAACAAGAGGACGGGCAGAGAGGAGAAGAAACACGAATGGGGAGACGATGATAGTTAGGATGAGTAGAAGTAGAAGGGGAAATAAGGGGGGTAAGAAAAGTCAAGAGAGAGAGAGAGAGAGAGAGAGAGAGAGAGAGAGAGAGAGAGAGAGAGAGAGAGAGAGAGAGAGAGAGAGAGAGAGAGAGAGAGAGAGAGACAGACAGACAGACAGACAGAGAGAGAGAGAGACAGAGAGAGAGAGAGAGAGAGAGAGGGAGAGAGAAAAGGGATGAAATGAAGTATCAACAAGGTGAAAAATGTACAATAAAGAAATGAAAAGTATACAAGTGTTAAATATATAGATAATTATTATCTTAAGATGCAAAAGTAGGCTAAGCCAAATCGTGTACAGTATGTCTCAAACAATTTGTTATAATAATACTAATAATAATATTAATAATAATTAAATAATAATAATAATGATGATAAAAATAATAATAATAATATTAATAGCAATAATAATAATAATAATAATGATAATAATAATAATAATAATAATAATAATAATAAAAATAATAGTAATAATAATAATGATGATGATAATCTTTATTGTCCAAAGGAGACAATTTTTCTTTTGATTTACGTTACTTCTTTCTTTTCTTTATCAGTTCCCATTCTACCTTCCGGTGTATGGGTTTAAACGCTAGAAATGATCGTTCTCCAGACTGCCATGTCCTGACTTTTTCTGTTTCCTTCCAGAAAAGTTACATTTCTTTGCTTTAATGCCTCTTTTGTATCTTCTTCCCACTTTCTACGAGGTCCGCCTTTTGGGCTTTTACCTTGGGCTTTAGCACTGATTACTGATTTAGCTATTCTATTGTCATTCATTCTGTTTACATGCCCAAACCATCTCTGTTGATTTATTTATATCTTAGTTTTTATGCCATCTGTTTTGGTTTGATCTCTTAAAGAGTCTTATTGTTGTGTTACATTGCTCATGTTACAAAATACATTTAGTACATAAGTTTGCACATAATATGTTATTCAAACCATCGTTGACCTGCACCATCATATAACACAATTGAACATAATATAACCATGATTAACATTTACACACACGCGCATCCATACTCACACCGCCCTGCTAACCCATTTGTTGCGAATCCATTTGGCAGGACGGTCGACGATCAATAAATGCAAAATAATTATACGGTATCCAAATCGTGACTTGTCTGTTCTGTCTTCCTTGATGGCGTTGCCACTTATTGTCGTTTACCACTCATTTGTCAAAATAATTCCTTAGAAAAGTTATTTTGCTTTTAAAACCTTCATTCAGAGTATAGGCCCACTAGTATCGAAGCAGAACAATACTTGATTTGATGATGATGTTTATGTATTCCATTAATGAATGTCCAAGACATTTTTACAACATTCTTAATATGTCTCCTGATTGTCATACATTGACGCACAATTCCTTAAGTAACAGAAGGGGCGATTGATTCAGAAGAAATTATGACATAGGCATGCTTTGCGCATAGACAGACAAGTGAAAGGAGGGAAGGAAAGGTGTAGAACGTGGAAACAGAGATGACCCCATTTACATGGAGACATGTGGCCCACTCAGTCCGAGAATAATTCCAGGAGGTGTTGGCAAAGTGCTCAAATTGAGTTTAAGATTTCTAATCTCCTTGGGTAAATTCATTAATGTGTTGATTTTTCTACGTCAAAGTCCTTTCCCTGAAAGAACTACAGTTAATTGCCTGATACGTTTATATACTTTTTGCTATCGGAAATGTTACCCGTGCCGTCAGTGACTTTCAAATGTATACCTCCATACGATTCGTTTCGATATCCATCCTTTGAAAACTTATGTCTTGTCAAGTCTTTTTTGTGAACAACTTTGGATAGCTATTTGGTTAATTGATTAATACAAAACATATACTTGTCTCAACACAGGCGACAATAAGCCAACAACGAACAAAAGTGAACGCAACAACACTACGCAAGCAAAGACCAACAACACACACAAAACAACAAAAATACTCCACCCACACAAAAATGAAAACTACCCCCTCCACCCCCATTATATTATTATATGAACTTCTCAACTACTACTGTTGCTTACTACTAGCTACTACTACTACTACTACTACTACTACTACTACTACTACTACTACCACTATTACTACTACTATTACTACTGTTGCTAATACTACTACTACTGTTGCTACTACTACTACTACTACTACTACTACTACTACTACTACTACTACTACTACTACTACTAGTAGTAGAGAGGAAATACAAAATTGAATATGAAGTCTAATAGGTAGAACAGAGACAGTTACAAAGACAGAAAAGTTTCGGGCAAAACTGCCTTTCCTCAGTCACACAATAACGATACAAGAATGATTTAGTGGTCGTGGGTGACACAATATGGCGCCAAAAGGTGGCCAGTCATGTGATGACCCATCACGTAGATTCCATGTGTAAGCCTCATAACAATAGAAACCAAATGCATATATGTAATAAAAAATAATAAAGAAAGTGAAAAAGAAAAAAATGAAAAGAGGAAAAAGAAAAGGGGAAATAAGGGAATGATGAATGAGGTAAAGCCACTAATGAGCAGAGACAGACAGATAAATAGACGGGAAGAGAGAGAGAGAGAGAGAGAAAAACAAACACACACACACACACACGCATATATATATATATATATATATATATATATATATATATATATATATATATATATATATATATATATATATATATATATATATATATATATATATATATATATATATATAGAGAGAGAGAGAGAGAGAGAGAGAGAGAGAGAGAGAGAGAGAGAGAGAGAGAGAGAGAGAGAGAGAGAGAGAGAGAGAGAGAGAGAGAGAGAGAGAGAGAGAGAGAGAGAGAGAGAGAGAGAGAGAGAGAGAGAGAGAGAGACAGAGACAGAGACAGAGACAGAGACAGAGACAGAGACAGAGACAGAGAGGGGGGAAATCATACTGCTATTGCAATGATGAATTAATGATATTGTAGTTTGCTGTTGAGGCCATGAGGGTGGCACGTAACACATTGATTTAAAAGGCCCTGTTCCGCGTGGAATCTGTCGCGCCAAGTAGGTCTACCATAGCATCTTTGCGGACAGCAGTAACTGATATGTCTAGGATATCCTGATAGTCACTGGAGTTAAAGTGAGAAGGAACAAGTTTGGAGTGACAGTTTCTGATGTCGGTGAGATGTTGGGTAAAGCAGTCAGCCAAACGAAGACCAGTTTCCCCAATGTATCTCATAGGACATCGTTTACAAGAAATGGTGTAAACGATGTTTCTGCTGACACATGTAAAGGCTGAAGTTCATGGTTGGGGATGGATATGGATACCACTTCCTCAACGTATGGGCAGGTATTACAAGGTCTCCTGCCACTCTGGCAAGTACCTGTAGGAAGGAGTATGTAGCCTGATGTCGACCAGGAGATCACGAAGATTCCTGCCACGCCTGTTAACAAAAAAAGGCGGATCACAGAATACATCTCTTGAGGTGGGATCATTTTGAAGGATGAATAATAATTTGAAACCAAATCCTTTATGTGTTTATTGACATACCATTCTTACAATAAACATATAAAGGACTTGGTTTCAAAACATTATTCTACTACTACTACTACTACTACTACTACTACTACTACTACTACTACTACTACTACTACTACTACTACTACTACTACTACTACTACTACTACTACTACTACTACTACTAGTAGTACTACTACTACTAAAGACAAACAGTGAGGCAAGGGGCATGTTGAAGTGAAGGTGAGGACACAAGATAATATGAAAGCCCCATAGGGACAATGACGAGACAAATACAAGGAATAGACAGAAAAACTTTAGGGAGCGTAGTTAGCTCGGTTGGTAGCACGCTTTCTTTTCTGGGGCTTTCATATTATCTTGTGTCATTACCTTTAATACTACTACTACTACTACTACTACTACTACTACTACTACTACTACTACTACTACTACTACTATTACTTCAGCTGGCAGTTCAATTACACGGTACACTAAAAATTGTACACATACAGTATTGCCATGCCATTATTTAACGAACTCTAATTTATGTACGCACGGAAAATAATTTATTTCCGTATATACCGAGGTCAAATTATTTTAAGATAATAGCCTCTAAACTCCACGCAAATACAAGTCAAAATATTAGATCCAAAGAGCAAACTTTCAAAATTAGTAGGATTTTTATAAATATTATATATTGTTAAATCGAATTATGGCAGATATCTGAGTCAACTACATCGAATTAACACAAAATAAAAAATACTGTTTTGTTCGAGATTATTATAAATGATGGCGGTTTCCTCGATTCGCGAGATGAAAGTCATGCTACCGTCGGTATTGTGGCTGCCAACCGAAGGCGTCTCCGTTCGCGTGTTCGCCATATTGGCAATGCAGAGGAGCATTGGCACTGCGCAGTGTCATAGATATAGGTAATTGACTGTTCAGACGTTATAAAGTGTGATATATATGCTTACTGGAAGCTGGTTCTTGCATCTCAAGCCATGTTCGATCGGTTGAAAATTAGTGATTGACTGGTGGGTGCAACCTGTCATGAACTAACAAAAGGTTTTTAATAGAAATGAAAAGCATCATGGGTTAATTATTACCAAGAAGGATCTTCTTGTGGATATTTATACTAATCCTAGGTTCAGGTTTCGATCTGAGCTACAGGTGTGGTAAAGTAAATTATGCTCACAAACCCTGCTAATTTCTACTTTATTCCTGTCCTTAGCCAAGTTCTAGCTCTATATTACTCTTATTTTCAATCCAGTAGGCCTACAATTTGTATCTTTCCAATGCAAAAGCATGCCGATTTCTCAGATATTCTGCTTGTGTTGATAACAACCATCGATCCTCCTGTCCCCAACAAGCAGTTTATTTTTTTCATAGACATGAATCTAGATCTAGTAATATTAATTAATGAGGCCTACTTCCCCAGTAATACTTCCATAAATGGGACCTCATAAATTGATCACCAATAAAGCAATCATAAAAGACAACACTAATAGTAACACTAACAGATTAGATCTAGATCTAGATAGATCTTGGTCTAAGGAGGAGCTTGTTAACAAGTGATCAGCATTCCAACCAAATTTCTAGATTGAATAGATTACAACCAATGTCACTAAATCTACAATTACCAGCATGGATCTCTTCTCTACATGATTCAAAATACATCATTTATAATGTATCTGTGAGAGAATCGAAAATGTTGGGGCTCGGGTTTTCTGGGAAAGAAAGTAATTGAATGGGTTATGTCTCTCTTGCCTTATCTCTCTCTCTCTCTCTCTCTCTCTCTCTCTCTCTCTCTCTCTCTCTCTCTCTCTCTGTGATTTTGATTTGATTTACCCACATCCATAACTATGTTGATCTCAGGGTTTTTGGTATGATTTAAAATTTTGCCCGGACTGGCCTATAAACGTATGGAGTGTTGTGATATGCACGCATGACCTCCTTTTTTATTGTATGTCTCCGATGGGACTAGGTGTCAATCCATCTACCTGGACAAGGGGGTAGATTGAACTTGAAAACACTTGTGGGGCTCGAACCCATGACCTTTGGGGTGAGAGGCTGACACCGTGCCTCCGGACTACAGTCTCCCGACTTGGTGTGAAATTAAGACATAGATATAGTAGTATTAGTAGACTGTGCGACAAGAGACTGAGACATCTAGGATGAGACTTGGAAATTGACACCTTTCGTAAACTGAGGCAAGGAAATTGAGACATCAAACAGTGTAACAGTAGGACATGAAGTCTACCATCCCTTACCCCTCCTCTGTTTAATATATTTAATGAAGCAGCTATTTAAAACCATGACAAATTATAAGTTATATTATATTAAAATAAATGATGCATTTAATCCTATTTTTTTCACTTTTCCGTAGTATATTTGTTGATGGTGTACTGCACTGATGCTCCAATGTTTTGATTTCAAGATTGCCACTTGCATTGTGACATGTTACTCAGCTCTGAACAAGAATTTTTGCTCAAGAATTTGACATCTTTATTGAAGTTCATTCTCTTAGCTGTCCCGTCTTCAATATGTAACAAAGGTTACAATACGTAAGTAAGAAACCATTTTATTTTCAGATGATCATATGATTTTACTGTTATTGTTAACATAATAAATTATAGTATGACTTTTCACTGTTGAAAGTCAAGAACAAGCAGAAAGTTAGTTGAAAGCTGAAAAACCACCGAAATTTGTTTTATTTTCTAGTCTTGATCTTGTCTGTAAAAGTGGCAGATCACTCAGGAACATTATGGTGATGACTTGGACAGGTGGTCACTATGGAGAGAGACTAAAATATATAAAAAAAGCAAGGGAGTCTATTGACGGTAGTCGTTAAGACAGGTGGTAGTAAGAGCAGGTTGGACTACTTAATTGATATGGTCCTTCCTTCCTGCTTATGGCAGGTTTCACAAAAATGGGACCCAATGATAACTTGAACTCTTCAATTAATCTTTCTCAAAGTCCCTTTTAACATTTGGTCCATGTATAGCTTTGACATCGCAGATATAAAAAACATAATATTGTGAAATTTGCTTTCAATTTATGTTTTGTGAATATTTTATGGGTGCTAACGTCAGCAATTGAGACAGATGGCATTTCCCTCTTTTCAATAAGTCTTTTTTCACCTTAAGGTAGGTGAGATCAACGACCTTTTATTCTGTTTTCTTTAATTCCATGTGAAAGAGAATTGTTCAAAGAAAATTTGGCGAGTTCTAAATTTAAAAATCTTTTGCAGTGATCACGTGAGGCAGGTTTCAGATTTTCGTTATTATGGAACAATTGTGGTCTACAAATGAACATACAGTAAGAGCTGAAAAAAACAGTTGAAAAATACATAAAAGCGCCGTTTTATGATCTAGAGTGAAAGAAAACGTATTCCTATGGCCATATATCCTGTAAAAGACACGAAAAAAATCATAGGTAACTCTAAATGAGAGTAAGAATACCATGAGACTACTATCAGTCTCGTAGCCTCACGGTCGGACAAAATTTTTTTTTTCGATCTGGGATCTAATAACGGTAATATCACGTCGAGCTATTTTCTCGTAGTTCATCTTGTCTAAGACTTTTGAGAAATCATGAATTTTTTTTTTTAAAATTGTCCGGTCGGCTTTGCGTAATATTTTGTCTTTGGATGTCCCTTACGGCCATGGCTGACGGCCACCCGCTGACGTCCGCACAAAATGTAGATGATGATCGGCCATCAGAAAGGAGACTGATCAGGTTAGATTCGGTTGCATTAGCAAAACTTGCTTTGGCTTATCGTGAGTGAAACTTATGTAAAGAAGTCCGGCAATCAATAGGCTTTTATGATTTATTACTTTTTTAATAAATAAAGACAAGATAATTGGCAATACGGGAGGTTTAGAGGTCCATTACAACGTACGAGGGAAAAAGAACCATTGTCGTCAAAAGCGTTTTCTTTTCGGTGAGGGTTTTGTTGCTGGTGCATTTCTCTCTCTCCACCTCTCTTTTTCTTTCCCTCCCTCCCTCTCTATTAGCACATATCGGCCTATACGTATCGCATCCTCACTCGTTATATAAGTCGTGAAGTTTACCGTACCGGTTTCAGCAGAATGGTACACACGACAAACCCGCAACACATAATAGGAATAGTATAAAGGTGTACAATCAGAGAATTTTACCAAAAAACGGGACAAAAAAGCATCGGTTTTCATCCATCCACACGATCCGGAACGCGTGAGTCATCTGATCAATGGTAAGGCACCGGTCGTAAACTCCACGCCCGAGATGTTGGGAAACACAAACACAGACTTCACATCTTATTGAGAACCACGGAAAAGTCAGGGAACTCTCCAAACCAGATGTCCAAGCGTTACGTCACTAAATAAACGCCAGGAAACCTCGGTCGACTGACCCGTGCAATTCGCGTAACATTACGTCTTTGGCATCGGACCTAGAATTTTCACAGTTATGCTACTTGACTGAAAAACATGACTTTTGAAAGTTAATTTACTTGCCTCACAGTCCTTTGCTATCTCTTAAAGTCATATATCTGGAATCCTAAGGTTCTAAGCTTTAACATGGTAATGTACATTTTGACAAAAGAGGGAAATGGGGATGGACCATTTTGTGAAACCTGTCTTATATGTCCAGTGAATTTCATTTGCCTCTTTTTAACATTTCTTACAAGTTGCTCTTTTTTGCACTGTAAGGGCCATGACCTCCTCATTTGACTTCCTATCTTTCTATGATATTCTCAGTATTCCACTACGACCACCACCCAAAAACCCCTGAGAAATGTCTTTAAATGCTTTGATTTCTTTTTAACAGAAAAGGGGTAAGAAAACTTTGAGGAGTGGAAAGATGACCACTGAAAAGCCAGCCATTGAACACAATTATGGCCAGATGTTGGCTAAGCCTTTGCACATTCAGCAGCTTGAGGCAGCTCTCAATTTGGAACCTTTCATGAAATATGTGGAGACTGCGGTCTCGGAAAACTTGGATGAATTGTGCTTATCATAGTTACCATTACGTTTTTTTTCAAGTTATTTTTTATGTGAATGGAAGTGAAAATATTTTAATGTTATATAATTATTGATATATTAACCATTTGATGACAATGTGTGTTTGTTTTTATATTTTGATTTTTTGTGGTTATGGCTGTTTGGTTTGAATTCACACGATAGGATATGTGTTACTTATTTTTAAAAAAAGGTGAGTTCGTCGCTGAAAGGTTTTTGAAATTTTAATTTTTAGACTATAATGCCTATAACATCTTTCTTCTTTTCTCATATAGAGATGAAAGCGATACTTCAGACTCGGAGACAAACATTTTCAAAGCAAGCCTGAAGGAGGGTGATGACAATAAAACAGTCAATGGCATTACAATTTCAAAATATGGTAAACTGTTTGCGATCTTTTGTTTTAGGGGGAAAGAGATTTACCTCATTCATTATAGAGATACAAGACAGCTATCAAGGAAGTGACTGTGTGTCCACACACATACATAAAATTAAAGAAATACTTGTAAAGGGAATAAAGACAGGAATCTTATTGTCAGCAGTTTTCGTTTCAGAATTGTAGTCTACCATATGCATCTCAATAAGTTATTGCTCCAATTTTATGGTCCTTCAATAACTTTTGACTTATATTAAAAATGTAATCCCTCTTTCATGCTTCAAATTTTATTTCTGTCACAGAGAGGAAGGCAGACAAGACTAGGCTCTATAATTTCAGCAAAGTTAAAAGTCGTCATTGGATAAGGGTATGTAGATTTTAAATATATATTTCATTTACATATGTTCTGTTTCAAATTCAAGGGGTAACAATATATACTGATTAGGGAAATTATTTGTACGGGTAAATCTTTGATCAGGATAGTCAGGCTCACAATTGAGAGCGAAGATGATGACAGTTCATGTTTTAACTTTCCGGGAAGGAAACAGAAAATGTCAGGACATGGCAGCCGGGAGGAAGATCATTTCGGCATCTAATAAACCCATACTGATAAAGAAAGAACGCATTGGTCGGTCGGCATGTTGCAAATGAATGAGAAGATATGATGTGCCAAGCTTATTTATTAGGATACTTAGCTAGACTATTGGTCGCTGCTTCATCTTCAACGTGATTCTGATTATTAGCAGTGGTACCGGTATATTAGCTAGACTATTGGCTGATGCTTCATTTAAAAAAACAATCATAAGCACATGTTCTTTAGGACAAAGCCTGCACATCACTGCCATGCCAACATATTTTTTTGGATTAAACAAATATGTTGATATTACCAGGCTTTTGATGTAGGTGAAGGAAACTAGTTGTTATGAGCACTGACGTGGCACCAATCACATATTCAAATGTACTGAGTTACTAAAAAAAGGAGAAAAATTTGGTAGATTTAGCTTTTTTATAAATATTAATAAACAAAGTTTTTGTTTTAACAGGGGACCTTCCTGGGTCCATTACAGTATTGTGAAACATACAAAAATATATTAAGAACAACATTGGTATGGACATATTCAGAGACTAATGTGTGCTGTAATCAAGTAGTATAGGTTGGTAATAAGGGTTTATATATTCAGTTTCATTTGTATAACCCATAGCTTTTGATAATAATATATATTTGAGGGCAAACCAAAACAGTATATTAGTTTTTATTAAGCTGTGTATGTGCAATAAAAGGTAGCATTTTTGTCTTACAAAATACAGACTAGAAATTTTGACGTTGCCATTTTGATCTTTGACTTAGGTAAACCTCCAAAATTTTCTTACCATTTCGTTTCTACAGAACATCTTATTGAGTGACACGTCATCTGAAGATGAAAATGAAGATACCGTGCCATTGGACGATGTTAACTTTATGCTTAGTAAACATAAATATATTAAAAAGCATAGGCACAAATTTTATCAAGATCCTGAGGTAAGTGTTGTTTAAAAGAACTCGCCTCTAACCCCCCTCCCCAAAAGCCAACAAAACAAAGACCAACCAACAACCGACAGAAAGCATTTGCAAATTATAACAATCACAGCTTTCTATTTTTAGCTGATATTTCCTTTGCCTTATTTCTTTTTTCTATACTTACCGTATCAGTTTTTTCCTATGTAAGATACATCTTAACTCTCTCGGGTTCTAAGGTTTTATAGAATAAGTTGCCAAATTATGGACTGCTTTTGATTAGTCCCTTATTAAGGTCCAAAGAACCACACAAATGTAGACATGTTTTGTATGGATTTGTTTGGAATGAATTGGTCTTTCTAGTGACACAATACAAATTTTGTTTGAATTAATGTCAACGACAACAGTGACCTATTTCTGTTCCTATTTTTAGACAAAAATGCACAAATTTTACATGCAAAGAGGAACAGTATGAAGGGAAAAGAAATTTGTACATAGAATTGAAATATTTGTTTATTCTATTGATGACTAGAGACTTTTACATCTTCTGTCCAAATTTGAACGAAAAGGAGTACAAATACAAATAATGATTTTGCAAATATTTTTCATACACGATAAGAAAGTGGAAAAACGGTAAAGAAAATTAGGTGACTTAGAGAGTCGTGCAAAAATAGGAGTGAAAATTGACATGAACTGATGCTTTTTATATTCCAACTTGCTTTAGTGGGATGTTACAAAAGAAGTGGATCATAAATAGTCCTTTCAATCAATAGAGACATATAAAACTGTTATGTAACAAATCACACGTTGGGAAAACAATGCATGTCCATGAAGACAAACTTTGAAAATAAATTGAAAAAAAAAAAGAGAGCTACCCATAATGACTATTTTTTGTCATTGTTCTTTTACAAAAGGATCAATTTGACACTATTAACTATGTGAAAGGAAATAGCCCCTTGAAAAAGGAGAAAAAAATCAAAGTGTAATAATCAAATGAACAGGATTTGAATTGTGCTGGTCAACAAAGGAAAGAACAACTAGTTATAATAGTCTTCCAGTATAGTTACAATAATCTAAAAGATATCTAAAAGTACTGCATTTTGATTCCTTCGTATTGAATAATTTAGAAACATTTACACATAAATAATTAAATGAGAGAAAAAAAAAAACGCTGTTATAATATTAATTACTTTATTATCTTTCCACTGAATAAACCCTACATTTCCCTTTCCAATATATCTCATACCCCCCCTTTCACTATCTTTATTAAATTGTTTGTGATTTTTTAATTCCACCGGAAAACCTTTCCTACTTGCCAAAATTGTACCACATGCAAGAACGCCTTCTTTCACTAAATCAACGAATAACAAAACAGATGTATAAAAATTATCTAAAAATAATTTGTAACCTTGTCTAAACAGACCTCTACATAGATTCATTACAACAGTATAATCTGAGCTAAATCTAGTGTTTTCTTTCCTTCCTAGGTAAACATCAAAATTGTATGTGTATCCCGTAATCGAACCTTCTAAAACCTAGTTTCATTCCCCACTTAGTTGGTTTATCTCTAATATATTGCCTAAAACTATATCTTCCCTTATTAGCCACCATCCTTTCATCTATACTAATCTGTTCATGTGGTTGCCATAGCTTCATATATCTTCTTCTAATAAACTTGGTCAGAAATCAAACTTTGTAATTTTATCCTTCCTATTCTCCGTATGGGGTCGGAGACTTTGAGAAAAGACATAAAAGCCCTTCCCCACAGACTATGGAAAATTTTTGTTGTTGACCAGTACAATTCAATTCTTGAAACTTGAATCAAGCATAAAAAGAGCAAAAAAATTGTACAGTTCTTGAGGGGTCAGGTCTACCCAGTAACATGCCAGGGACGGCTTATTGGCTGCCTGTGTCTCATGATACGTGTTTGTATAATGACAGAGCATTTCCATGAGCGTTGCTGTGAAGAACAGTTTGAAGAATGAGCCTGCAAAAAGAAAAATACAAAACAAAATACCCTCTAAGTTTATTGTATATCATATGTATCAACATCTGTAAACAAAGAAATGAACGACAAAATCCTGCAAATGATAAAAAAGGATTCAGCTGCATATGTACATACAATATCAATAACAAAAATGACATCATAATTTCTTATGATATTATAATTGTTTTAGCGGTCTTGTCGAGCCCATTGTATAAATGACAGGCCCCAAGGAAATTTCAGAGCAGAAGAATTTTATAATAGTATGTCAAATATCAAATAAGAGTTCTTCTGCTAAACAACTGAGATTGTCTCAAAGGCTAACTTCAGAAACGTAATGTTTAATCAGACATTCCATTTATTTTCCCAACCAAAATTTTAACAAACCCTCCCCTTTCCAATAGAATACCTATGAAGTGGCATCGGACCCCGTCAGAAAAGGAATAATGTGAACCTTAGTTTCAACCAGAATCAGGAATAGCATCAACGTGATAGAGGTTGACTTCTTATAAAAAATAACTAATCAATAAATAATATTATAATGTAATGAAACCAAATTATAATTATGCCCTTGAGCATCTATCCAGACCCTTTTTTTTTTACTGGGATACATTATTTTACCTGGAGTCATGTAATCACCCGTGTCTCCTCTAGTCCAGTTTTCTGGCAATAGAAGGCCTGGGGGTTCTCGGGACAAAAGGCAGGAATTGGCAAATCAGGTCCTCTGTCCTCGTCACCATACCTCATTGCTATTATTTACTTGAGCCTGTAGGGGACTGAACAAAAAGAGGAAATTTCAAGTAAAAAGCTATTTAGGAAACTACAGTATTATAGGCTGCTCAATACATGTAGATTTATCATTCAAATATTACAGAGAAATGGGTTAAAACCTAGATCTACATAAAAATGTTGATTTAGATCTAGCAGCTAGGGCCAACCACATGTATCAGTTTCTAGAGCAAGAAAAAGAGTAGGCCTAAACTGATCTAGTTCTAACACACACATCTGATAAGGTGGGCATGACCCTGACCTGACTTTGAGGTCAAATTTCATAAGTAGGCCACCCTAGTTCAGTAGATAGATCTAATCTATAAATCTAAATTATGATGCAGATACACATCTTTCCCACAGTATTTTATCTCAAAATGTAGCTAAATGTGAAGAAATAATGGATTCTACCCACAATAACCTAATAATATGTATCAGAACGCATCACAACCACACTATAGACATTGAGAATACTTATGCTTGGGACGCGTTCAGTAGGCCTCTCAACGGCGGATCATTTTCCTCCCCCTACTGGTCAGATAAACCTGAACCAGAGGTCCAGACTTCCTCTGAATCACTAGAGGAGTCATCTAAATCAAAATTATCCCATGTTTTCATTGGGAGAGAAAATTTTGAAGCAGCAGTTTGATTTCACGTCGTCAGATAGGTAAAAAGAAATGACGGCCGATGCGATGCAGTCTTGAAGAAACGCGTCATGTTTACACACTATTGTTTTCTTTCAAAAGTGATTTTATGTACATTTTTGTTATAAACCATAAATTTAGACCCATTTTATCACTTCTGGGGCAAAAACAATACAAAACTCAAATTTATAATGAAAATACTGACAATGTCAATGAGCCACTTGTCATCGTTCAAATACGCTCGAATCTTCTGTAGTCGGACTCGAGAGAGTTAAAGAGATCAGACGTTGACTATGACTACTCTTAAGTCAATTCAGATTTGTTTTTGGTCAGAGCCATATTCACCAATGCTAATAATTTTTATTTTATTGACATTTCAGTTTCGTCAGTACCAATATTACAGTACAGGACTGCTCAAATTGTGATAAATATCCAGAACATAGCAAATCTATCATAGGTCACAAGAAAAAGATCTCAAAGGAGCAGAAAAAACAGGAGAAGAAAGCTAAAGGTAAACCTTTTACTGAATAATTTTCGAAGCTTTTCCAGATTATTGCCTTGACTTTGAGATGTTTATATTAATATTATGTACGGGTATCTCTCTTTTGTTGTTATGGTTATTGTTTATAAATGAGCTGACCTTGAGTCCGTAAGTCTGTATTCACCTTGAAAAGTATGTTGTGAGGGTTACCTTTTTTCTTTTAAAAACCCATAGTTAACAATACTTACTCCGAGATATTATGGTGGAAGTTTGGAGACGCTATTCTAAGTTCGCTGGAAAGGCCAACGATCGGCAGACTTCTTCTCAAGTCACTTCAAGGGTGTTAATTTCAGTTAAAGTATCAATGATTTCCAGAAAATGATAGGCCGTCAGGCAAATTAGAACTAGTTTGCACGGTCAGAGTCTGTCTTTCAATTTGAAAATGTTGGCAGCTATGCATGTGTTTTTCTGATTTTTGTCAATTTAGTTTTCCAAGATTTTTAACACTTGCTTGGAAGTGAAAACAGATTTCATGTGATAAAAATAAACAACCCTTGAAACGTTACATAATAAAATGTGTTACTTTCTCCGGTTTAATATTTTGATTGTTTTCTTCACCCCAGCTAAATTAAAGAAATTGAAGAAAGAGCTCCTCGATGAAGATGGCGGGGTAAGGCATTTGTTTTGGAAATGATTTATCTAGAAAAAATTTAAACATCAAGAATAAGCTCATTTTACTTGGAAGATATTTTTCATTTTCCCAAATTCTTATTCAAAATTTAAGAAAATTAAATCTTTTGTTACTGCTTATGAACAGCCACTAAAATAAGGTAAAAGATCAAGCCTACATATCCATCAACAATTGTTTTAATTTGTCCAAATTAGACAACTCGCTGAGATAACTCATATTATTTATTTATTACCTTGTAGGAATTAGATCCATCTGTTTTGGAAGCAATTTTGGCTAAGCGACATTCAACAAAAGAGAAAAAGCCAAAGAAATTGACACCTGAGCAAGCTGATGCCAAAAGGAGGAAACTATGGATATCAATTGCGAAGAAAGAAATACCAAGGGTAAATTTTTGTCTTTTTTTTCTTTCCTTTTTCATATAACTGATGTCAACCGTGTCAGCCGTATGCAAATTTTTGTTAAGTGTGAGATGTTCATAGATTTTAAAACAGGCATTTGACCTCTCTATGTGTTTACAAAGTGTTGTGTGTAAATGAGTTGTTCACTTCGTATCTTTTCTTTTTGGTTATATTTTGACGGAAATCAAAAGTTAACTACTCAAAGAAACTTATTACAAACAGAAAATGAACAGAGGAAAAATGTTGGCTACCTTAGATGAATCACGGATAAATGCTTTTTAAGAAATGTGAAAGTAAAGAAGCATTATTATTGTACAGATGACACAATATATGTTTGCATTTTAAGAACAATGTGGAAAAACAATGCACTTTAAATGTATTAAATCGCTTGAAATTGCAAGCTGAAATGCTTTACTCATGGCCGTTTGTGCCTTCAAAATGTAACAAGAAATAGGATGATTTATTCAATGTCACATGATCAAGCTGCCAAGGCATAGTAACAAAGAAAAGAAAAAAGGCATGACATTGGTCTCAGAGCCTAAGAGCAAAATTTTCTTCAGTGTGTATTTTTCATTAACAAAAATTTTTCATGTTAATTACAGGCCCAGAAACAGAAGGCATCAGCAAGAAAGGAAATGTTGGCTACCCTAAAGAAGGTAATATCAAGACAGAAATTCATCGTCCATCACTGTTTATGGATTCACTGTTAACATACATTTCTGATTTAGATTAAATATTCACTTCTTGGAATCACAGGTGCCTAATTGACTGACATATTTTCCAATTAAGCTGTGTTGTTATGAATCCATTATTTTGTGACAATTTGTATTTATACTTAAATATTTTCATCTATGTATTTCTGCTTTTTATGCTTTTTGGGATGTGATTGTTTTTGATGACATCCTTGTGGCTGTTAGGTGGATCTGTTGGTCCAAGTACAGGCGTACCAACTTTCTGTCACTTACTTCTTTGCGAGCCATTTCATTCAAGGCCTTGTCAACTCCCAGGAGTATACAGCATAGCCCTCTGCACAGGGCCTCATATGAACTCTCTTGCAAGATCTTTCTGCCTATAGCTGGTACTCATTCACACCTGGGTCAAGTGAAGAAAGCAGATTGAAGTATCTTTCCTAAGAGCATAATATCGTGGGAGAAAAAAATGATTGAAGATGCCTTAAGACACTCTGTTAACATAGTTTATCTTTAAAAAAACTCGCAATTTTGTTCTCAGATTTCCACACAGTCAATGAGAGAATGTAGAAGAGCAGCAATCCAGTCTCAGAAAACAATGAAGGAAACTCCGTCAAGAGCTCGGAGATTGACCAGAGAGATGCTTATTTATTGGAAACGATTTGAGAAGGTGGAGAAGGAGCATCGAAAGAGAGCCGAGAAGGAAGCTTTGGAGCAACGTAAATTAGACATTGAATTGAGAGAGGTACAGTTCATTATTTGTTGCTTGTCATTTGAAGTTAAATATTGTAACAGATAAATGGTAAATAAACCTTGCTAAGATCTTTTTTTCTATATCTTTAAAAAAAATGAAGAAATAAGTTTCCGATTAGAAGTGTCTCTTGTTTTTTCCTATTATTATTTCCTTGTCATTGACCTGTGAACCAAGTTGTCTTGTTTTAAATAAAATATCTATCCATCATCTTAGCCAAGCTTTCATTTTGTGAAACAACACAGATAATATACTCATTTTATGTTTATCTGTCGTAAAGGCCAAGAGGCAGCAACGCAAGCTGAATTTCCTGATTACACAAACGGAATTGTATGCACATTTCATGGCAAGGAAAATAACAGGCGAGGGAATGAAAGGAAGGAGAAGATTTTAAAACAGTTGGATGACCGCAGTCGCAGCAGTGGATCTCGTCACGTGAATGGTGGTGTGCTGGAGGATGAAATGGAGGAGGATAATTATGGTAACAATTTCATTGATTTTTTAAACTGGAAATCTGGTTTTGTTATATCCCAGTTTATAGATGAAAGAAAAACCATCATCTTTTGAAGGCATTCACATGCTCAAAGAGGGTGTTGTGGTCAGACACACCTCAGTGTCTAGTACTGTGTACTCATGAAATTTGAGTTTTTAGTAATTGTAACATTTATTCTTCTCTTCTGAATGAAAATTAAGTCATACACATGCGAATGGTTTGAATCAATTTGCTTAAGTTTTCATATGGGTAAACTTTCTTTTAGAAGAAATTTGTGATTGAACCATACTAAAAATATCTTTGTGTCTTAAACTAAAAATACTGTTTATCTGATTACATACCTTAAGTAAATTCCTTGCATCTTTTTGCATTGCTGTGTAAATCATTTATTGAATACATTTTGTCATTCACTGAGGTGTTTACTCTTGCTCCATTTAGATTGTGATGCCTTAAAGAAATTGGCTGTAGAAAATGCAGAATCAGCCTTTACTAAACACAAATCTAAGGTAAACTTATGTTTTATCAAATGCTTTACTGTTAATAAAATTGTTGACAATGATGTTAAATCAGATCAAGACTGTTGTGTTATGTTTAAAGACTTGGAACATTTGTAAATAAGTTATGGGTAAAATCATGTTATTTAGTAGTGCAAAAAATAAAGAAACAAGAGTTAAGAACAAGCTTATTGCATGACCCGTCTACACTTTGATGGATGACGGACATTACTTCAATTATGTTAATAAATTGGCAGTGATTGATTGGTTTATGTTTGATTACATTTCTTCTTGAAGAAACTGAGAATTGTCATCTTATCTTTTCAGAGAAGAGCCTTTGATTCAAATTCTTGTAAGTATAGGGCGATTTTAATTTAAGATTACATTTTGTTTGAATTGAGAAATGAAAAGAAAATGTTTTCCATGTTTATTATCTCCTTTCTTTCATAGTTTTTAGTATTTTAATTTCAAAACTCCCAAACATTTTATGTTGCAAATCTATTCTGTATTAAGGTCTGTTTCGCCCTGTAAATCCTTTCTCAGTCCTCAAAGTAAGTAATTTTAATTATCAAATGACTTAAGTACCATAGAATCCTACATGTAAAGGTTAGCATTAATATACAAAATGTAATTTTTTTTCTTGACTTGCGTTTCAAAAAAAATATTTACATGATGTGATCTTATTACATTATGAATATAATAATATGGACTATATCTCATTACGTGTATCTCATATCAACTGGAGGGATTAATGGATCACATACTGATGTTTCTTATTTTTATAGGTAATATTATATAATGACGGTGAAAGTCACAAACCGTGTCAGTCTAAAATGAGTAACACCTTTTCTCGCTTTTTAATATTACGAAGCCCCTATGCTTCGTCTAGTAAGGATTCCGCGGTACAAGAACCAATAGAAACCTGTATAATAACCATATGAGCAATCTGTGTATCCCTATTGGGTCTAGTTTTTGACACTTTCAAACTGTGTGTCTGAAAATTAAAAAGAGCAGCATCTTTTTCTTTGATTTTATTAAAAACCATCCAAAATTGGACTCACACGGTTTGGGACTTTCACTGTCGACTAGCTTCTCAAGGCCCTTTGAATTTTTAGTAGTTATGTCAGCTTGTAAATTGTTAGTTGGAATTGTGTTGAATGTCCAAAATTTTATCTTGATTTTAAAACAAGTTCAGTTAAAGTCAAGAAACGCTCATACAAAATAGAAAAAACAAGAACAAAGAATAATGTCTTTTTTTTTTTTACAGAATGTGATAATTTGAGATAAACAATGTAATGCCTGTGAATTATCACCGTTTCAACATTTTTTTCTTCGGCTTCAGTGAATCAAGTCTTGGCTGAGCCTTCCTTGAACGAAGATGCCCAATTTGCTCAACCAAATATGTTTTGTGGCAAGCTCAAGGGATACCAGTTGAAGGTAAATCGTCAATTTTTTCTTATTGTGCTTACCTCATTAGAATTTCATGACCCTGATATTATGGTACAGGCCTGTGTAAGCAAAAGGCCATGAGTGGGGAAGGAAAGGGGTTAATTTGAGTCTGCAGCTATGAAGTGTTTTAGTTGATACAATATTAATCAGAGGTATGCTGGATCAAATGGCATTAGAGATTGTCAAAATGATCATCTGTAAAATTTGGCTTAACCCTTTGAGAGCGGATTTTTCTCTCTCAAAAATTGTGAATTTTTTCAGCTCATCAAAAAACATGAGAAACGTTATGATTGAAAACGGCCTCTGGTACAATCTATTTACATAGATATACCTAAGTGTTTGGTATCAAAATGAAGATAAATGATGGGTGAATTAATCTATGTATAAAAATCCAACTGATAAGAAATTGTAGATGAGAGAAAGAGAGAAATTGGGGGGGGAAAAATTATATATTTTCAGACATTTTACTTACATAACTTGACACAACTGATCAGTTAAATCCTTAATCCAAATAAAAAGTCCCGAAGCTCACTAAAATACACAAAAAGTGACTCAAATGGTAAAAATGTTGCAAGTAATGCCTACAGATTTACGCAATTTATAAAATAAAAATTTCAATCTTTCAACACCTCCCTCTCCCACTACTATCTTACACTATGTACAACTACAACTGTATCAATTTTGAAGCACTCTTTTGGGTGAAGATGGGGCTGGTTGGGGCAGTCAGGGCAGATGAAGTGTGTACGAGCAGGCTTTTGCGGAGCACCGTCTGTCCTGTTTGACATATTCTATTAAATGATTGGCCCCTTGTAGTCTAAGAAGAGGGTTTATTGGTGGCCGAATCACTCTTTCTATTGACCATATTCCTCTCCTCCTCTGGAATGATGGTGGCCGCTTGGTCAGGAGGCTGATGATCAAATCCAATTTGAATTTTTTCAAGCTCTGCTTTTTGTGGCATCAGGCCGACTCATCACAAAGAGAATATGAGCATTTATGCAGGCTATTTCGACTATCCAGTGAAACAGTTTCTTCTACCACTTTTTGCTCTTTCGATTCTGCACACCATAGTAGCCTACTTTTTGATCCGCTCGATCACATCCTCCCATGCTGGTATTGTAGGAATGGATGACGGCGGGTTTTTCTTTTTCTCCGATGATCACATTTTCAGCTGTTGCATGGGTTGAGACAATGATCACTGACTTTTTCGCTTTCTTGTCTTTCTTTGAGGCTACTAGAATTTTGTTGTCCTTTTCCATCCAGTACTTGGATTCTCTGTGGCGAAGGAAAGTTTCTTGATGGCGAGTGGAAAGCCACAGCGATTTACCATCAACGTTCCAGTGTAAAAATGTCTCTCTCTGAGCAGGTAGTCCACAAGATTCCTTGTCGTGTAATACCTATCAGCAAAAATGTGATATCCTTTGCCAATACGCTTCAGTAACGTGTGGAATACCTGCACAGCATGTCCTCCCTGTTCATTAGTGGTGAGATCGTATGATGTGTTCTTCCCGTAATATGTCAGTAAATCTAGAACGTATCCGGTTGAACTGTCCACCAGACCGAAGCTCTTGATATGGTACTTCGAAGGCTTTGAGGGTTGAACTGCTTGTACATCCATCTGCCTTTGAAGCCCACAATCATCTCACAATGGAAACATTTTGGAAAGGTATAAAGGCATTGTTGAACTTATCCAGAAGTTTGTTTATAAATGGCTCAATTTTTGCTTTACCCTCAGCATTTGCTTCTCAGCAATGTAACATTGAAGAGTACATCAAAAGAAACTCATCTCTTGAAAAAATATCAGAGTAGAATGGAGTGCAAAAAACAATGTGCTTAGAGAAATGATCTACAAGAGCTGGTCTGTCATCAATTCCCATGGCCATGGTGATTGCTGCCAACTTCAGCATATGGTATTTTGATATTGGTTTCCAGTTCCTGAACCGTGACCGCCTAGAAAGAGGTGTTCCACCATTGGTCATTGAAGAAATTCTCTTGTCTGCATATTCATTTATAGCTTGAATAAGGAGATCCATTACTTCATCATCAAACAGCAGCCTAAAACAGTCCCAGACAGATGAGTTTTCTGATACTAGATCACCATTTATTCCAGGATCACCGTGAGGCAAAAATCTAAACGTGTTGTTAGTTTGGTGTTGACCAGCTCCAACCCTCACCTCATTCCAATCATCATTGTCATTAGTGACATTAGCTCTAGGCCTGTTGAAAGAGGGATTCTAGATCTAGATCTATCTTCTTGACCATGATATCCTGAATCATCAACTCTGTAGGCTGACGTTTTCTTTTCTTCCCCCTACTATTTCTGACTGCATTTGCCACGCCCCTAAAACATGAGCCTAATGAGGAGCCCACAGACACATTAGAATCATCTGAGTCACTTTCACTACTATCAATCTCTAGATCTAGATCTGAAGAGTCATTGTTATCACTATCATTCAGATTTTGAAACAAATCTAGGGCTCTCAAAGGGTTAATGGAGGTCTTATGATGCTAGTATGTGATACATAAATAGCTTGCTAGATATGTGGCATGTACATGTGATGTTGAGTGTAGATCTTGAGACTCATTTTCTGGAGGTAGTGTTTAATTCTTTGGTTCATATGTGAAGCTAGTACTTGAAATATTTCTGGTATAAAAACCCTCATGGTCCCCACTTGGTGTGATGTGCTACTTAGTTCTGTCTGAGATCTTTGCGACAGTAGAATATCGCAAAAAAAATTGCCCCCTTTCCCAATAAAACCGAGGACTTAAAAGAACACTCAGGCAGACGCTTTTCCTCTTTACAGACAAGAAATTCGGAAAGAAAAGCTTAAAAATGAACAAAAAGAAGAAAGGAAAACATTAACAATAATGGAATAAGCAATAATAGGCACACACATGCTAATTTTCTCAGTGGGTTCCAAGACTTGTTCTTGCCATCTTTTCTGAACTATCAATGAATGTTTCATTACTTTTCCTTTGCAGGGCATGAATTGGATTGCTAATTTATACAATCAAGGCATCAATGGCATTCTTGCAGATGAGATGGGTTTAGGCAAAACAGTGCAGAGTATTGCCTTTTGGCATATCTTTCAGAAGTAAGTTGCATTTTAGTACTGTGACTAAAAGAAATATCAATTGAAATTTATTGCATCATTGATAGTTTAGGTGGGTTAGGGTTGAGCTGAAAAGCTTTCTTGTTTTTTGTGTGTTCCCATACTTATATCACTTGAACTTTTGTAAAAGATAAAGAAGAAAAAACATATGCCAGTAAACGTGACAGCAGATTTTTCATGTTGTTGAACTTGTAATGTTGTAAATAAACCTTCGCTTATCTGAAAGACATGTAAATTTATTTGATCTTTTTTTATTTTCAATAGCTATATCTGGTAAGAGTATTGTCGTTATGAGTAATTCTAACTACGTCACCATTGTTATAAATGCCACCCTTTGATCAACACCACTAATGGAATTATAACTATAATTTGCTTTCAGGTTCAGTCAATCTGGGGTCCATTTCTTGTCATTGCACCAGCATCAACCCTTCACAACTGGCAACAAGAGGTTTCAAGATTCGCTCCAAAATTTAAGGTAGAGCGCTTTTCCATTCAAACAGTAATCTTGAACACTCAATTAGAAATAAGCAGTGGTACTGAAGATTTTAGAAATAGAATTAAACACATCAGTTAAAAATCAAAATTGAAATAATCAAATTTAAATTAGAAATCATACATGCCGACAGTAATACTCAGGGATTGAATTAGTGAGGCTTTATGAAGACAGTAGAGGGAAAAAATAACGGGTGAGACAGGTGGGATTTGAAACAATAAAATATATCAATAAAATTTTAAGAGGTTGAAGACGATCATTGTTATTTATCCCTAGACACAATTTTTACATACAATTGACAAGGTATATTATCCTTCAAAGTATATTAGGTGCCTTGTTATGCTTCCTAGCTCCTTATTCTAGTAATACACTTGTAGTGTTGATCGTAGAATGCTGATCATTAGATTAATCATGTTTAATTTAGGCAAGTAACATCTAAAACCTATTATATGAGTAAATTATATAGTTGTGTTTTATATACTCAAATGTTTATTTGTAATTTGCTCTATGTTTGTTAAAGGGTTATTTACATTGTAGCTTTAATCAAGAATCCATAACGTTTTTCTGTGGTTTGGATGACTTGACTTTGCAGACTGACCTATTAATGTCAATTACAGATACACTGTCAGCTTTGAATGAAACTCAAATGGAAATTTTATTGGTATTGACTTAGGCTTAGGGTCAATTCGATTGACATGAATTAAAAGAAGATGGTCTATTAATAAATTTATAAAATCGTGAATGTCTGTTTTTGTCCTTCAGGTTGTCCCATATTGGGGAAATACTCAGGATCGTAAAATACTGCGGAAGTTTTGGGATCAGAAAAGTCTTCATACAGAGGAAGCATCCTTTCATGTGGTCATTACTTCATACCAACTAGTCATTCAAGATGTCAAATACTTTCAACGTATTAAGTGGCAATACATGGTTCTTGATGAAGCTCAGGCCATCAAGAGCACGTCTAGGTGAGATTAAATTTCAGCAAGAAACTGTTCTTATTATTTAAAGTAAAGTAACCTGGTAATGAACAATAAATTTGCAGAAAGCATCATCATAATATCTCTTACCAAAAAAAGAAGAGGTTGATACATACGTTTGGTGATATTAATGTTTATTTCACATGCAAAAATCCCACCCTAATTCAGGATCATGATAGTCATACTTTTCTGATGTGGATACAGGGACACAGTGGTAAGGTGTCAGCCTCTTAACCAAAGGTCACGGGTCAAGCCCTGGCAGGTTGAAAAATTTTCTCAACTTTCTCCTGACTACCGTTACCATGGCAACTAAAATGTTGAGCAATATAACAACTAGTCTATGTTTAAAGTTGGAACATTATATGTCAAGTATGAATGATTTTGGGTCTGAGGTTTACTGAACTATTGTTTTTATTTCTCTTCTTGTGTTGCAAAGTGTGAGGTGGAAGATTCTGCTTGGTTTCAATTGTAGAAACAGACTCTTGCTGACAGGAACTCCGATCCAGAATAGCATGGCAGAGGTAATTATTATTTTAACAATTTTCACAAGGTGTACTAAATGCAGGGTTCCCACTCATCTTAGAAAACTGAAAAGTCTTGGAATATGGTTGGAGAAATTACAACTTGGAAAAAATCTTGTAATTTTAAATTCCTTCAAGTCTTGGAAAAGTTTGAATTTTTATGAAATATCAGTAGTTTATTTTAGCGCTATTCACATACTCTTGGTAGAAAATTTCGGGCTTGACTTTGACTAGGAAAGTTTGACTTTTCCTCTTTCATTGATTGTCTTTTATCTTACTGTTTTCTCTTAATTCACCCTTTCCATTTCTTTTCTTTATTTCCTTTTTTATTTTTTTTTTTTTTTTTTGCTTTCTTTTTTTCTACCCAATTTTACTATTTTATATTTCATAATCTAAGAGTGGCAGGGCTGTTTCAAATGTCTCAGAAAATGTGATGTTTGCATGGAAAACTGTTAGAAATTTTTTTCTGAAAATGAGTGGAAACCGTACAAATAATGATAGAGGGAAGACAAATCACTATAAGTACAAGATCATTCTCTTATCGATTGCTGTCAGTTCTTTCAAGAAAATTCTTTTAAATAGGTGGAAGAATTTAAATAAAGATTTTTTTCCTGGTTTATTTATTTGTGGAAAGGCACATTTTTAATAAGCATTTTTATCTATTGCCCAAATTCTAGAACTTGAAAAAGTAAATTATGTAAAATCAGAGCTTCTTTCGTTTTTTCAGCTGTGGGGTTTTACTTCACTTTATCATGCCAACACTTTTTGATTCACATGATGAGTTCAACGAGTGGTTTTCTAAGGACATTGAGAGTCATGTAGAGAAACAGTCTGGCATTGATGAAAGTAAGTGAATTACTGTCATTGACTATATTCGTATGAAGGACCTATCTTTTAACCCTAGTAGCGATCCCCATTTTACTGGAAGTGACCTCCTGGGATGTGGCGTTGCCACAGCCGCTTGAGTGGAAAAATTAGCGTGTGGCAAAGGGAAAAGCCAAAATTTTGACTAGGTAGAAAAAGGACTGTGTTATATAAGTGATACTAGACATATAAAACCATATATTTTCTGAAAGCTGATAACATGACGCATATATATTTTGATATTAGACAAATTAAATTCATTGATTATTTGTCTTTTAGACCAGGAAGGAAAAGGGGGATTTCTTCCTCTGATAACTCTATCTCGACATCTACATCATTATGATTCGTCGATTCATTCATGAATGACATTTAACTAGGGCCACTGTTGTCAGTTTACATCAACTATCTAACAATACTCAGATCACTTAGGTCAATGACCTTCATTGTGTTGACAAACAATGATACGCTGAACAAAAGGGTGTGATTACACAGTGAACACTACTCAGTGAAATGCATCACTTCGCTGATTGATAACAAGGCCCCTAGGAACATTATGAGCTTAAAATAAACGATGTTTTCATTGGCTGTTACTTCACTATGTACTTGAGCATTTACTACGCATTTTACCTTAAAAGGACTGGAATTTTCCGTTTACAGAAGGTCAAACAAGGTATATCTTATATATAGGGCTGTGGCTCTTCCCCGTCCAATGATGGCATGCCCTTTATAATTGAGCTGCTGATAGGTTCTTTCTTTCGTTTCTTCTTTCAGTTATCTTTCATCTAGTTATATTGTACACAGGGTAAATTTCGGTGAAACCTCTGTCTGTCTGTCTGTCTGTTCTCTCTTCTCTCTCTCTCTCTATCTCTCTCTCTCTCTCTCTCTCTCTCTCTCTCTCTCTCTCTCTCTCTCTCTCTCTCTCTCTCTCTCTCTCTCTCTCTTTCTTCCTCTCTCTATTTATCCATTACATAAAATATAATACTCCACAGAGCTTTTTGATGTAGTTATTCTTATTTCAATTCCACTGCATCATTTCCTAGATCAACTATCAAGATTGCACATGATTCTCAAGCCATTCATGTTGAGAAGAGTGAAGAAAGATGTTGAAAATGAACTCTCAGACAAGGTAAAGTAATTGCAGTTTTGTTCTTAAGTACAATTTTACATACAGGATCCCCCACAATATTAAAACAGTTTTTATGTATTTAATGACTTAATAAATGCAATGAGCGTAATATTTATACATATATATGTTTTTGTCTCTACAGATTGAGATTTTAGTCTACTGTCCCTTGACATCTCGCCAAAAGCTTCTTTATCAAGGCATCAAAAAATAAAATCTCCATTGAAGATCTCCTTCGATCATCATCTTCTTCTCACTGGCCATCACAGTCAACAACAAGTAGCCTAATGAATATTGTCATGCAGTTCCGAAAGGTATGTGGTTTCATATTAACCGTTATTGCAATTCAGAGATTCAACAGTTGTACTGCCCCTGTAGTTTCTTTTAATAGGGTTGTTACAAGAAATCATGTCTTTTGTCTTCAAAGTCTTATTTTGAAATAAGTACCTTAGTTATAAATTAAAAGAATACTCATACTCTATTTCATTTATACAAGAGGATTTTATTGTGAGAAATGATATGTGTCAATATTTTCTCAATATTTTGTGGTGCATCTAGATTATTTGTACATTTTCAAATTTTATCTGTACAACCAACTTGACCTCTTCTTTTTCTTTGCTTGTTTTATATGTCGTGAAAGCTCGCAAACTTATGAAAGCTATATGAGGTTCTGCTTAAATGTAAATGTTTTATTCTTTTTAAGGTGTGCAATCATCCTGAGTTGTTTGAAAGAAATGAACCAAAGTCGCCATTCTTTCTTCCCATTCAACCCTTTACCCTTCCAAAGCTGATCCACAGAGAAGGTAAATATTTACGGCAAAGCAAAAAATACATTATACACTCATGTCTCGATAATCCGACACCTCTGTTCCAAGTAATTTGTCTGGATATCGAGACATCCGGATTATCGATTTGCCGCTTCAAAAGTGATACATTGTGAATCAGCGAAAGGCCTCAGAACTTACAGTAGTGGAGGTCTAGTACATTTTACCTGGCACTGAGCACTACAATGCTTTTGTCACTGGCCAGATCTTTACCGAGACTCAGTTGAAATTGTTTGTGATGCGCACATGAGACAAGCGAAGAGGTATTCTAAAATTTACATTTTATACTCACGTTTGAGGAAGGATTGGTATCCTCCCAATTGATTTCTACGGCAAAATGAAACCCCATCAAATATGTTTGATACAATTGTTTCATCTCTTCTTTTCCCCTGCGTAATCATTTGAATGATATCATCATTGATAAGTGACGGTGCATTGTGTCTGGAGCAACCGACACCACTTGGGCTGTTTATCTGCCTGGTCAATGTGCCACACCAGTCAATTGATTGTGACACCTTGTTGCTAAATTGTATGGCTGAAGTGGTGTTAGGAAAATCGAGCTGGTGGCAGTGATGTGCCGTCAGCGGACTGGTTAGACTATCGCGACCAGTTGAGTGTTGGTTTATCACATAAACTCTCTATATTGTGGTAACTCATTCCAGAATTAGGGATTATCGTGTACAAATAAAAAGAAATAATTTGTCCCAGCTCATCTGTGCAGATTATCAAGACATCCAGATTATTGAAGTCCAGACTATCAAGACGCGATTGTATGTGTGGAAAGTTAGCCATTGTTATTGTTCTGCTTTTTAACTTTAAAATTTTTTTTCTTAAACTTTTGTTGTGAGACTTTTTATACATATATCTTTTTTTTCTGCCTCTCATTTTCAGGCTTACTGTGGACTGCAATCCCAAATCTCCTTCACATTGTGTTCAATAAATTGTACATATTTTCACCAGACAATATTCACAGCACTCTCTTTCCTGCGAGCTCAGGTGAGATTCTTAGCTAAATGTTGGTGGTAGATCCTACTTCTTTTCATTCACTCTTTCACTTTCTTACTTTTTTTCATCTTGCTGTTTCCTTTCATCCACCATGAGATCAAGGTAAATATCAATGAAACAAACAAACTTAGTTAACTTCTCTGAATATGGATAATGATGGTGCTCTTCATGTTATCCTTTCCTTTTATTGCCTCTCACACTCGTTTATTTTTGTTTTTAAAAAATAGTTTTTGCAATATTTTATTTCAATTGCCTGGAAGAGTAATTACGTGTTCTAGGTTGCTGGCCACTCACGTTAAGTAGATTAATTTCCAAGTGAAGAAGAAAAAAGACAGAAATCTAAATCCAAATTGACACAATATTGAAAACAAAACAAGAGAGGGTGGGGGGGGGGCTGGCTGAAAGGAATAAGAAGCTCTTACCAATGGCTTAGTATAGCTTGTGACTCAGATGCACGATCAAATAGCCCCATTCAAAGATTGCAGATGAATTAATCTTCAGAATGTTCAGAATAGGATTTGTGACAAACTAAATATATATAAAAAAGTCTACTTTCTGTTTTCAATATGTTTTTATATTTAATCACCACAAAACCGTATTATTGCAAATTTAATTACAATAATCTGATATTTGAAAAATTGGCAGAAGCTATGTAAGATATTGGTTCAGACTTCGAACTGCTCATTGTCATTGTTGGTATTATGTATTTATCAGTGCAATGGCAATTTCCTTGCAATTATTTCTTGTTTTGTTTCTTTTCCAGAATCGCAGAATAATGTAAATAGCTGTTTTTCATTTACTCGTCTCATCAATATCTCACCGAAAGAACTTCATGATTACATGTATGGTGGAATGTTAGTGAGGTGAGTGACTTTCATTGTGGCAATTGGTTCGTAGGACTTAGGGCCAGGCCCTCTGCTTTTCAAGAAGTTACTTTTCTTGTGTGTGGGCGGTCTGCAGGCTCTATTAGTAGATCTTACTTCTGTCATTTCACTTTTTCACTTACCTTGCATCTTACTATTTCCTGCCAATTCACCCTGAGATCACTGCATACTGTGGACAGGGTCAATTGTAATAAAACAAACAAATCTTATCAAAGTGTCATATCATTATGTTTCATATTCTTGGCCTGAAAGGCATTATGTTGAAGTTTCTATTTAATATGATCCATCTGAATTTATCTACTTTGAATTTTCTACATTGTTCCTGAATTTCTTACGGTGACCATTGATATCTAAAATTTGTATTTGTTTGATTTATTTGTATTTTTAAATTTTTTACCATAAGGGGAAATGTCAACCTCAGGTGTTTTTTTGGCGATCTTGCCCATGTTGTGTGAATACAGAATATGCATGTTTTGGAGAAGAGATGTTGGAATGAGATTATGATGTGAGGGGTGTAATTCAATCTCTTTTCTGCTGAAAGAGATCTTGACATTTTTCCCCTCAAAAGTACATGTTAGATAGATGTCTTGAAAAGGGTATATTTAAGTATCTACAAAAAATTAATTCAGTTTGATTTTCTCTACGTTTTTATGATTTTGTTCTGTTTTTTGTTTAAGATGGTTGGTGTGTTCCTTTTGATGAAAGCTGCTTATAGGATACACCAATGCTTCCTTTGAAGCAGACAATGCTTCGAAAGGTGCTGCCTCAAAGAAATTTGTTGATATACTACTGTGAAATATTTTAGTATTCACTACTGATCTATGTCCTTAAATTATTTTCATGATTTGGACTCATTTTTATTTCTGAAACTTTTACCAGTATTTTATGTATCAACTGAAAATTTTTCCTTTTCTGTTCATAATTTCAGCAGCATGCCGAGTAAAAAATCCACCCTTTGTTAGAACCTCTCCAGAACTTGCAGTGCCATTAATATTCAGTTGAGTCCCGTCCTCCAAGAGCTTGTATTTACCAGTCATTCATCTCGATTCTTCTCACATGAACCCATAGTTCTGCATTACATCCCTGAAACTTTCAGCCATTGCCAAATTCGACTCAGAAAGTTTCATAGTACAAAGAAGAATCCTATCAGTCCACCAAATTCACAACAAAGGTAATTTTATTCCTCTTCTCATGTGATATATATATGATTGGTTTTCATTTCAAGATCAGCAGATAATGATCCTAATGAAAAACAAAATATGTTAAAGCATTTTTAACTTTTACCGTTGAGTAATTCAATTTTGTAGTGTAAAATTGATTTGATAAGCATGAAAAGAAACAGTTGTATTATGTCCAAAAGGAGGATTTAGATGTACCTTTTTGATTGATGTCTTTAATGCTTTCCTAAACTGAACTGATGGGCCAGGTAAAGATTACATCAAGTGTATTATGAATAGGTATCTTTAAAATATGTAATAGTTTGGGCTTCATATTTGTAATGTGGTTCATAATGTTAAATGGTTTCTTTCTCAACAAGGCAAATTAAACTATTTTCACTTCAATAGGAAAGATATTTGAGAAAACAAAAGAATGAAGAGTAAGAGCTCTTATTCTCTTTTAGCCAGTTTTTCATAGAGGGAGTTTTTTTCCTATTGATAGATATTTGTGATCATTTTCGGGCTGCAATTAAGAGTTTTGAGTCATGCCTGATTTTCATTTTGTATTTCCAGTCCCCAGTCCCCAGTCCCATTGAAGATTCATCACTCAAACTTCATCCACACAGACTCAGACTCTGAGAGATTGATAAAATGTCAGAAAAACCTACCTTCCCACATTTTTTTCCATACTCATTCCCAGGGTGAGAGATTTAGTTATTTGCTCTGTGCTTGAACCATTATATTTCCGTAGAAAATTTATATATTTCTGATTATATAAGATTATTGAATTGAAAGTATTTGGTTTTGGAATTGTTTTTACTTTGTGTTATCTTTTTACTTTTTTTTTGTATCTAAAAGCGTCAGTGATTGGCATATTAATATTTTTATTGAAAAATTCTAAGAGACGAAATACAGCTAACAGAAATGAGAAAACACTTTTGAAGAATTCCAGCAAAACAATCATCACTTGATTTATGTTTTGAAAAGATAGACTCCTTGTATTTTTTTTAATGATTGCATCTTTATTAGTTAAGATCTTTTTTATGAAAATTTCACCAAAAGCAATGTGAACATGCATAAAAACTGCTGTTTTAAAGGAAGGAAACAGATATTATTAATGGTGGCTTAATTTCTTCATTCATTGAAAATAGGTGGCATGTTCTGGGCGGAAGCAATATGTGATAGACAGAAGTGCAGAGGGGAGCTAATGAAAGTGGAGGATTGTGGATCGTTGGAGGCAAAGCAATTTACTCTATGGCTCTCCAGAGCAGTACATCTACACCAAGGGTCTTTCTCATTTTTTTAGATATCAAACCTCTGCTGGTCTCCTTGCTCTTTCAGCCCGCTTGGTTGGAATAGTGTGGTCATTCCAGGTACACTTAATGCTTAGATATCAGCCTGTTATTATATTGCATTTGTTTTTTGCTAGATTTTATCACTTTGTCCTGGTCAGGTACGTAGGTTGCAACTTTTGGTTGGTAGCATAAAATGTATCATAAACTAAATGAAACAATTGAAATCTTTAAAAATGTATTATTATTTCAATTTTAGAGGAACATTTTACTCTGAATGGTGGCTTTGGCTTAGCTTAGAGGGTTGATAGAAAGTATTGGAGATTGAAATAAATCACTTTGACAGCAAGTTTGTGCCAGAACCAAGTATTTTATTGCCACAGTAATACATGTCAGAGGCATTAAAGCAAAGAAATTTAACTTTCACGGAAGGAAACAGGAAATGTCAGGACAGGGCATCCTGGAGAAAGATCATTTCGGCATCTAAACCCATACACTGGAAGGTAGAATAGAAGCTGATAAAGAAAGAAAGAAAGTAATGCATGTATGAAGCAAAGGCTCTTGCATGAGATTTATGTTTATTAAAAAAACTAGATAAAAAAACACAGCTCATGCACGCAAATAAAAAAATCAGTTTGAGGTTTTAGTCCTTGGCCTTTCGAAGACCCCATCAAAATATGGTTTGTCACTGCATGTCATTTTTCGCAAGTGAACACAAAGAGTTTGATGCATAGAAAAGACTGTGACAGTCGATCATTGCATGTGGATGATTGAAGTCACTGGTGGACTTTTTCCTTTCATTTTTTAAATCTAGCTTTTCCTCTTAATCAACCCTAAAATCACCACATAATGTGACAGGGAAATTTTCTTTATCCCAAATGGGAAAAAAAGTGTCATTCCTTGTTTGCATTAAAGATCTCAATATCCTCAGAACAACTTCTGCATTTTTTTTAAACAGACAAGGAGTCATTGGTCAGTGATGCAGGAAAATTGTATGTACTGGGACTCATTGCTGCAACGTTTGAAGGATGAGAATCATCGTGTACTCTCATCTATTCTCAGATGACACGCATGATTGATTTGTTGAGGTGAGTTATCAAAACTATGTGTTTTTAAAATGGTAAAATAAAAGATTTATGTTGAATTGTTCATGAAGAGCTATGTTGGATTTTAAAGGTTTACAATTTCATTTTTTTAAAAAACCTTCTTCTACTGCTTCTTTCTTTACTGACTGTCATTGCAAATTATTATAATTTTTTTTTCTATCTCCAGGAATATATGTGGTATAGAAAAAACACACTTACATGCGGCTTGATGGTTCCTCAAAGATCTCAGAGCGACGTGGATATGGTTGCAGATTTTCAAACAAGATCAGATATTTTGTCTTTCTTCTTAGTACAAAGGCTGGAGGTTTGGGAATAACCTCACTGCTGCTGATACTGTGAGTATTTCCACGATTGTTGTGTCATTCTTCTTTGTTGTAATTTTTAGATAGTGGTCTCCTTTTTTTCCTTATTGTTTTGTAAGTTATTATATGTAAAGAATTTTAGAGAACATGTTTCATTGTTGGCTATCTACTGAAAACATAGAACAATTGCATCTTGTTTTGAGAAGGGATGTAAACACCTTTAATATATAACACTGAGTCTATATTAAAAATTGCACATCCATAATGCATTGATATTATTGGTGATTTATTTCAAGTTTTAGTGTCATGTGCAGTTGGTAGGTGCTGCTGTTAGGTCCTACTTCTGTTTACCTCTTAAAACATCTTTCTTTCATCTTGCTGTTTCACCTTAATTCACCTTTGAAGTCGTGGCAAATGGTGGACATCAGAAAGTTTTAGTGTCAAGACTTTCTCCTAATCTTTAAAGTTCTTCCAATTACAAATAGTAGGCTTACTTAAAAATACAAATGGCAGACTGCCAGGAAATCTGTCATCTTTCACTCTTCTGATATAAAGATAGTAAACTTATGATTTAAACTTGAGTTTTCACACATACAGTAAGTGAAGTCTCGTCTGTAGGTGAAGTACCTGAATGAGATTTACTAAATACCATTACATGCCATTCCCACTCACAATGGAATAAGATTTACTAAATACCATTACATGCCATTCCCACTCACAATGGAATAAGATTTATTAAATACCATTACATGCCATTCCCATTCCCACTCACAATGGAATAAGATTTACTAAATACCATTACATGCCATTTCCCACTCACAATGGAATAAGATTTACTAAATACCATTACATGCCATTCCTACTCACAATGGAATAAGATTTACTAAATACCATTACATGCCATTCCCTCTCACAATGGAATAAGATTTACTAAATACCATTACATGGAATAAGATTTACTAAATACCATTCCCACTCACAATGGAATAAGATTTACTAAATACCATTACATGCCATTCCCACTCACAATGGAATAAGATTTACTAAATACCATTACATGCCATTCCCACTCACAATGGAATAAGATTGACTAAATACCATTACATGTCATTCCCACTCACAATGGAAATAAATATCAGGAGCTTGTGATGTATGAAAAAATATCACTAGGAGATACAAAAGATGTGACATCTTCCTAAACTTTTATCAAATTTGTTCTTTTAAGGTGATATTCTACGACAGTGATTGAATCCGACTGTTGATCAACAAGCCATGGACAGAGCTCATCGCCCTTGGTCAAACCAAGCAAGTCACTGTGTACAGGCTCATCTGTAAGGGATCTATTGAGGAGAGAATCCTCCAACGTGCCAAAGAAAAAAGTGAGGTAAGCATCGGTTCTGTTGACTTAAAGACCTGAGAAGGAGAAGGTAACATGCTTTGATGTGGATCTACTTCTGGCTTTGAGATAACCTTTTACACTGTTTATTGATGTATTTAAACTCACCTCTTAGTGCATGTGGTTGTGAGTGAGAAAGCAGCATTGAGATGTGATGTGGAAAGTCATCTAATTGGTTGAAATAATTTATCAGAAGAACTTGATTACCTAATAAACCATTTGCTGTTTCTTTCTTCTTTTTTTCTGTACCAGATTCAAAAGATGGTCATATCTGGTGGCAATTATCGCCCCCGGACTCGTTGAAGCCTCGGGAAGTTGTTTCACTGTTGATTGATGACGATGAGATGGAGAAAAAATGTGAGTACATGTATTGTGTATGTTATAAAGATGTTTAGGATCACGTTTGTTTTGTATCTCAGGACCATTGCAGACTTATTGTTTTAACATCACTTATCCAGCATCAGACTGATCTTTTTAAGTCCCTCTCAATTTTCAGGGAGAATTGATAGAGCTTCCATTTTGGCATATTATACTGTCAGTTTTAAATTAATGTATACAGGATTCTGAAAGCTTATCATGGGAAAACTTAATTTTGTAGTGTTTTTCCATTTAACTATAATTTGTTTACATTTTTTTAAAAGTATACGTATGTGGTAGAATCAATTGTAACCTGTTTATTGCTGAATTTTGAATGAATTATATTTCTATAATTTTACTTCATTGCAGTACTGACACGTCAGTTTGAGAAAGTTGTGATGATCCTAATATGGGGACAATATTCGTAAGCGCAAAAGAGAATACAAGGTAGGTGAATGGCTAGAACATTACATGCCAATTATGGATATGTTTACGATCTTGTTCTGATCATTCAGATGACACAAGATCTATAGAGTAACATATTATTATGTATGCATCAATATAGACTGAATCTCAAAATTGGTATTTCTATACAAAGAATCAAACAGATGGAATTTATTTATGTAAGAAAGGACATCACAAGTCATGCTAAACATCTTTGCAAAATTGTTTTGTTATTTTATTATACAGTAGTTACCGCCTAAATGCATAGTGCTTGGGAAGCAGAGAAATCAGGTATTTAGTCGAAATGAGCATTGATGGGAAAATTGGTCAGGACAAAAAATCGGGGGAAATCAATGGACGGACAAGGATAAAAATTCATAACCAGGTTTTTTGTTTTAGAGGAGTCCTCATTTTTTCAATAGGGACACCTGGAAACCATTAAGTTCTTTAACACTTGGGTGATTAGCACTGGGCGTGTTGGACCACTGCTTGCCATGAAGACCCGAAGGTGCAATAGATGCGGTCAATGCGAGACGGGATTGGCGAGCAATAAAAGTGTTCACATGTTATGCGTGCCCTGTCAATTAAAAACGCCAGGTAATTTCGCGTGCAACTTATAATAGAAGGGAAGAGCCATGGGCGGAGTCTGGAAGATGGTTCAATTCTAATTGCCTAGTGACAAACCGCTGATCCAATGGGACAAAGATTAGATACACTGGGTGGAGCTCAGAAGAGGAAATTGGTAATTTATTATATTGCATTGGATAGGTATATGTAAGGTGGCTTCAATGCATGGTAAATTGTTAACGGGCATAAATTAGCACTATTAGCAATTGGATTACATGTATAATAGAAAGAAATAATAATAATAAATTAATCACGGATGTATTTAATGATAATTTTGAGACAGTTATACCTGCTTTTGCCGTTGAAACGGGGCATTTTGGGGAAAATCTGGTTTTGAAATGGGTGATTTAGAGGGCAATTTATTTTGACAAAATTTGGTTTCTTTCTGCGATTGCAGGCATTTAGAGAAATGAGCATTATGGTGGTGGTATTTAGGCGGTAACTACTGTATTTGATACCATATTTTGAAAGTTCGTGACAAATTGGTATTGATATTATCTATATCACCTTTATACACTCGTGAAAAATATGATACGGCAACTACATAATATCAAGAAAAACTTACATTAAGTTGTTCAAGAAAGAAAAGAAACTTCCAAATACCCAAACTTTGTGCATTTACCTTTATGTTGTTATTTCCATAGTGTCAAAACCAGCCCTTATTTGGCCAAACATGTATGATGGTCCAATTATAGTTAAGGATCAATTTTATGTCAAACTTTTATAAAAAAAAGATTCTTATGTATATGAAATTATGTCTTGCTTCTGCAAAGTGGGGAAGATCTCTTTTAGGAAAAGAGGAGTTGTACAAAGGCACTGCAGATATGTTATCAATAAAACTCACCCCTTGGCCTCCTTTTTTGTTTCAGAAAAGAGAAGGAACGAAGAAAAAGAAGGAACAGCCACCGCCTGTGGTTGAAGAGAATAACATCACAATAGCAGCCCCAGATACGAATTGTTGCTAGTCGAGATTCTCTCTCCATGCCTGCAAGTCCTCAAAGTGTGGTAAGTTGCGTTGTAAGATGTATCAATGAACCCTGAGTTGAAAATATATTATATACCTGATGCCAGTTAAAAGGCCAACAAGACGTTTGTATCCTTTAGAAGTAAATCTAGAGCTGAATAAAGGAGAATGAAGATATACTGAAGTACTTTCATAAAACATTATGATAATATGATATCTTGCCCTTCATTTTTTTTCTTTTTTTCTGTGCTGTAACATACTTATCATGTCTTTCTATTTCATTTCTTCTTTGTTAGATGTCTGTGGGCAGTGAGGCGTTGTCATTGTCAATGCAAGACGATAGTAACGACGGTGGTCTGGTTATTGTTGATGATGCACACACTTTGTTTCACCAGGTATGGGTCCTTTAATGGTCATTTTCTTTCAACAAAGACATTGAAGAAAGTTAAGCTCCTTTAAGACCTTGCGACCATGAGGCTCAAACACAACCCTGTTTGTGTAGCATTTAGTTAAGCAGATGATACAAAATCACCCTCTGAACATAGCTTGTATCCATATTCAACATTTCACGGTTTATGGACGTGCAAGTGTTTGTTCTGTAACTATTGTGTTATATATCTGAAATTTAAATATGACTAGTTCAAAAGCTTAGAATAAAACGTTTCATGACGTTTTACAGTGTAAGGAATAATATCATTTATCTGTTCACCATTTTATCTTTTCGCTCGACTTTTATAACACAAAATGTCACAATACGATACGACTAAAAACTAAAAGCTCTTTTTAGAGACAAAATATTGTCCACAGAGTATATATATATGATATATGCATGAAGATTTTTTGTTTTTGTTTACTCAATTCTTTTGTACTAAAAATATGGCTTGTGTACAATCTCTGTTTCATTAGTCCTCTTAACATGATTAAAACTGTCTAACTTGTGACTTAAAGCAGACCTGCCGTTTATCCCGATTTTTAACGAAATTTCATTTTCCGTTGGCACATTCGATTTTTTTGTAATACAACTGCAGTCATTGCCTGGACGGCATTATTCCATATATTCAGCGTGCGATTTTGGTTTTTAATCAGCCAGTAGCCGGACGTCGTGCCTATCCAGGATTCATGTTATTATGAGTACTGGTGTATTGATTCTTCACTAATATATTGTTCTCTTTGTCCATTCTTGAGGGAGGGAGGGGGGGGGGGGGTGTGTTCATGTGTATGTAAAAAGAGAGAAATAGAGAGCATTTTCGTGTGTGTGTTTCGTATGATCGCGAATGTATGTGGAGTGTGTGTGCTAGAGAGCGAGTGAGCAACAATTTATGAAGTAAAGGGCAAATGCAAGGAAGAATAGAGGTTGGATGATAATTGACAGGTATGTCATGCACGTATGTCTGACCGGTTAGCAGGAGTGGAGTGGGTATGTGTGTGTGGGAAGGATGTGAAAATATGATAGCAATGATTAGCAAGATAAGTGACCACTCATGAGAAAGAGAGGAAAATGAGTGTGTCTCCTCCTTCCAGTATGTAAACAATGAGTTGGAAGGAGGCAACTGTAATGCTGATTTAGTGCTAGAATTCAGGTTTTATTGGTACGGGGGTATTATAATGGATATTTTTACTTGGAAAAGACAGAACCAGCATCAACAATGACCTTCTTTAATATTATTATGTTCGAGATTAGGCGACCGGGCTGCCGCTATACCTGACATCGCCATGTATCCTGATTTTTTACATCTAGGTCCCTATTTTTTAAAATTTAGAGTGGCAGGTCTGCTTAAAGGGTGTCACTGAATGATGGGAAGATACATTAACAGTAACTGTTCATTTTTCAGTCATGTGTAAAATAATTTCTCCGCAGTAACAAGCAAACCAGCCCAGCCTGCAAAACGTGGAAGAGGAAGAGGTCGACCCGGGTTCTGTGTAGGGAAACGACCCAGAGGGCGGGGGCAGTGCCAAGAAGGCCATGTCAGCTGCTGAAATAGCTGGAGCCCAAGCTGGCATGACTGCTGCCTACGCTGCCTATGGGTACAATTTTACTGGCAAAGGTGAGGGCTTGCTTCTAGTCTTGAATATTGCCACAAAGATTGTAAGCACTCCATACTGAAAAAACTCACAATATAAAGAAGGCTTTGTATGTATGTATTGCTTTATCAAATGGCCTTGTTTCATCATTTGTCTGTACTGACATTCAATGACAGAATGCATGTAGAGCTAAAAACATGGTCTCAAGAAAATTACGATTCACTTTTAAGATGAGTTGTTCTAAAACCACACCTTAATTTCTAGATTGTTTGGTGTCATTAGATGAAGTGACAACATATTTGATGACTTACAAGATTTCATTAGGTGAAATATGACAATAAGTGACAACTCCACTAATAAACGTGACGTTTCGGGTATAACCCTTCGTCAGACAACAAACGAGAAATATCTAGAATCTAGATCTAAGTACTACCTCAGGCATCACACAATGTGATGTCAGAAGAAAAACATAAAGGAGGAAGAAAGAAAGAAAAAAGACAGTGATGATAAGAAACGTACTAGAGGGGGATGTGAAAAAGGAGCGAGAATGGAAGGTTCAGATCTAGAATGAAATAAAAATATGAAAATAAGTAAGTAATAAAAGGTGACAAGGAGATAGAGAGAAGGGAGATATATATATATATATATATATATATATATATATATAGAGAGAGAGAGAGAGAGAGAGAGAGAGAGAGAGAAGAGAGAGAGAAAAAGGAAGAAAAAGGCAGGGAAGAAAGAAAGGGAGACGGAGAGGTGTGAGTATGGGAAACAAGAACGAAAAAATAGGATAACTGGGTCTAGAAAGAAGAAATGATAGAGAATGAATGAAAGGAAGTAACAATCAAGGCAAAAATTTACACTGAAGGTGCGAAATGTATACAAATTACAAATGTATCCATGCAATAAGGGAACAGAGTAAACAACTTATCTGAAATTTTAAAAAATGCCAGTTAGCACTAGCTGATGCTTTCCAAGTTATCGAAGTATTTTCTCCTTGGTGATGAAATAGGGTGTGTTCCGTGATTTCATTAATATTTTTGTGACAATAATGAAATTATAATGAGTAATATGTTTTGTTAGTTTATTTCAGTTCTTTTGCCAAATACATTGTCATCTGATGTGTTTCTTTTGTGTTTTGTCAGATCATAGCTTAAGTAAGGTGAACCACCGCTCTATTGTGTTCCAATCTGTTTAGGCATATCAAAAAATGCTTTATACGTTTTAAGATCTTCCCTGATTGTGGTTTCATTGCTCTGTCTATTCACAGCCAAGGTGCAGAGTAAGACTCCAGCTGCAGATAGCACGTAGGAAAGAGGGAAGTTGTATTATGCCCAAACAAGGAAAAGCTTACCATGTGGTCATGAAGACAGGTTCATCTCCTGTTTTTTGCACTTCACATTACAATCAGTCAGTAATGTTCATCTGGAAATTGTTTATCAATCCTGATTTGCTTAAATTCAGTTGATATACGAGCAAATGGATTAGTATGCTATTTTGTTTGACACAGTTATTTATTGCTTAAAACTCTTTAACAAACTCATGTCCATCTTTTGTATATGTGTGGCCAAATTATGCATTTTTGGGGACATGGAGTTAAATTAGAATAAGAGACATATCAAGGCATCTCTGTATACAAGAAAAAAAATGCTTTTAATGAATAAAATTGATGGCTGGATCTTGCTTCCTTCTTAATGATTGGAAATGTATGCTTTGGTAAGTACAGGGTTTCCCCCTCATATTTAGAATCCCCTTCGAATCCTATAATCAGTGCGATATAATTAATGAAATTAACTGCTGCTTTTCTGCCATGATATGAAAAATAAAAAAATATCTAAACCCAATCCCTATCTCATTATAGCCAGTCTGTTGAAAAGATCACTGACTCATGATCTACCCTTAAGAAGACAGCATCTCCACATGTGATACTGTTTAAATATTTTAAGAAAAGAAATGATTTCATTGATCACTGGAAGGTATGAATCAGTTGAGAGTGAAATCTTTACGATATGAGTTTAAGACATTTCAATTTATGTTTATGCCAACTTATTCATTATTCATTGTGGATTTCTCACTTTTTCTTCTTCTCAGGCTTGTTATGCTTACATTATTTTATATTTTATAAGTTTGTCCATTGTTATTTTGCATCAATACCTAAGGACTATTGAAGAGCTTTCTTTTTTGTGTGTTTTTTTTAGCCTGAAAATCAGAAGAGAAATGCTAGTAAAACATTTTCAAACATCATGCCATTTAAACTGTCATCACTGTTCATAATATGGTAAACAGTTTTTTTGGTCGGCAAAACTCTCGAGGAATGTCTTAACCCCCCCCCCAAGGGCGTTCACTCTTGCCAGCTTGTTAAGTGAAGTAATAACTTGACTTCTCTCTTTGCCCTAAAAGCTTCCTGCTTTCAACTGTATTATTCTTATAGTAGGTTAATGGCTTTTTCAGTTCCACAAGTCATTAGGAAAGACGTTGGCGTTTTAGTTACACATTGCTAAGTTGTTTTTTCATATATCTATTTTAAATTTGTGTTTCAGAAACTACATTACATTCCTTAAACTGTTGATACATGAAAGTGGTAAATTTATTTATTATCCTTCTGCAAATCTTTATTTGCAGAAATTTCAATGGAGTCAAAAAATGCAATAAAAGTCACCAGGAATGTCAGAAAATGCTGGTCTTTTTGCTTTTTACTTTCTTTCCTTTCTGTCCCCATCTCTTTTGCCATGTCATCTCCCACCTTTATTTTTATTTTTTTAAATGAGTTTTTATTTGTTATTTTACATAAAATGGTGTTACCATTCTGATAACAATGTGTGTATGTGAAATTTGGATTTTCATGTTTTTTCTTAACTCAAACAGATAATCACTTAATATTTCTTATAAAAATATCAGGGTTGACAAGAATACAATTGTTTTGTAAATCGTTTTTAAAAAGTCGCTTCATTGCTATGGGTATGATGAAATCGTTTTTTTTTAAACTCCAAAATATAGGCATGTTTTCACAAAAATGATAGCGTCTTCAACAATCCTTCAAAATAATTGATTGCATTGAACGTTCACTAGGATCACTTCATCAGACAGAATGTATTTTTCTCTCATTTTTATTATAATCTCATTGGTTTCCATCCCTGATCCCACAATGACATATTTTTTAAGAATTTCTGCAAAATGACACTTGTTTGCACTCTTCAGGCCTCTGCAGGTATTTGATTTTGACTGTAGTACTAAATAGCAGACTAAGGCTTTGTTCTGAACTTTAGGAAGGTGACTTAAGGCCATGATTTAGAATGGCATTTAGAAGAAATTGACTCTATGTAGGACATATTGCAATTTTATGTCTCAGTGGTTAGTGTTTATAAAACATTTGTTTTCTTTGTAGTATCTCATGTTTTATCTGCAGTAGGGTGTAAATTAATAAAAGCAATATGTTTTAAAAATTTTGTCAGTATGGGAGAGAATACCAAGTAGAAATTCTGAGGAATATTAAGAGTCAAACAATAATTTGTGTACCATAATTTCAAGCCTCAGCAATTTCTTGTTCATTACTTTTAGACTGAGGGATGAATTAACAAATGGGAAATGCTTTTTACTCTTTTTATTTATCATTAGTTATGATGGGCAGCTTCAGGTTAGTATTTGCTGCCTCTTTGTTAATAAGAGTGTTATGTAAGTTGTAAATCATAAGTACCCGTAATGAAATCAAGATAGGCTTGAATGATATACGGGCTATGAACATTCACAGGGATTATTATTATTATTATTATTGCTGTACGTAGAATACAATTGCATTGAATCTGCCTATAACTTTAGAGTCCTGTTAGCTTTGATCATTTTAATAATTTTTGTATGTGTTGGTGTTATTAACTATAGATTAAAGATAGCAAGATGAATATATTTACATAATAATATGTAATATGTATATTCTGATGGTCAGCCTTTGTGCCAACATTGATGCCAGTTTTTCCTTATGAAAGAGAAAAGTTTGGGTGTTTTAAAAAAATTGTCTGTCTGTTGTGTTGGTTTTTCTCTCTCTCTCTCTCTCTCTCTCTCTCTCTCTCTCTCTCTCTCTCTCTCTCTCTCTCTCTCTCTCTCTATCTTTCTCTTTCTCTCTCTCTCTCTCTCTCTCTCTCTCTCTCTCTCTCTCTCTCTCTCTCTCTCTCTCTCTCTCTCTCTCTCTTCGCTCTCCCTCTCTCTCCAGTTATTGAGATTGCACACGTAAGTGATATTTTTGCAGCAGAGTATCCAAGAAATAAGAAGAATGTATTTTAAGATACAATGCATTATTTTGTTATTGCTTTTGTGTGAGAAAAATGGATGTTGAAAGGAGATATAGAGAAGAAGGATTTCTCCTTTATTTGTGTGTGTGTGAAGAGAAGAAAAAGCAAATAGAAAACGCTTGGTGATTGAGAGAAAGTAAATGACATTGTGTCGAGTAATTTGAGATAGAAATAAATGTAAATGTGTTATTACTGTTATCATTGTCTTAACTTTCACATCCTTTGTTGTAAAGTCAGGACAAGAACCTGCAGATGTTTTGTAATAAACTAAATGAATAAAAATCTTTTCAAACTTGAAACCACATGTGTCTTCCTGTTTATACAGGTGATTGAGATAAGATAAATAGTATGGATATCATCATCCTCATCCATCCTTTCTCCCTTCACCGCACCCATGTTTTGTTATCACATCATGGGATTTTCCAATGTTTCACTTTTGATAGTTAGGTCAAAGATGAGGGAGCCACAGTGGATTGGCTCCCTGGGTCTCTGTTCATCTATCTAAATTTTCTTCCATATATCACAATTTAAAATTATCAGAGGAATGTGGAATACTAATACAATCCGAGGAATACTCTTCCCCATCTCCATCGCAAACAAACTTTTCATTGCCATCTGTGGTACAGTCATGTGCACATTCCTCATTCACCTAAAAAAAAAACCCAACGATAACAACCACCACCAATAAAACCCCGCCCAAAGAGAACAGGTCAAAAATAGTCAAAGCTAAAAGACACCCCAACAATGTTCCTTCTAATTTGTTAGTAGTCTGCGTACATGTTTGGTGTTGTTCAATTCCAACCATGTGCAAATATTTGTTTTTGTTTTTTGAAGATTGTGCTGTTGTGTTTCATTGGTGTGAATAGACATTCTCAACTGTGCGCACCTTTTCTCCCTGGTGTGCGAACACCAGGAACATTGCACCTCAGTACGATACAGTCAGAGTCCTTGCGAACGCATCAATATCCACTCCTGGTTATCTTACCCAACGCTCAACTCTGAGTATGGGGCTTAGTTTACTTTACTTTATCCACATACATTACAAGTGCAGGCTCTTCTACTTTACATCATTTATCCCATAGCAGGCCTCTTCAGTCAAACGTCCTTCTCAACTCCCTGGGGAACATACCGCACTGCTGAATGTAAGGAGCTTCATACTAAGTAACTAACACTGACACAAATTCTTCTCTGTCTATAGCAGGGAGCTTATTCACAACTGGGTTAATGAGGAAAAACAGAAGTACCTTTCCTTTATTTAGAATTATAACGGCGGAACTTAGAATTATAACGCCTGGCCAAAGTTTTGAACCAGTGTCGTTATTACAAACCCACAACACTACCGATCAATCTTTATGTTTTTGGTATTAAAAAAAAAAGTAACGCACAATAAATAGAAGCTTTTTCGTTTGATGTGAAAAGATCTCTGGACTGGAAGCGCAGCGACCTGACGACCGGTAACCATTCAAATTCAACACATTTTTTCCCCATCGTACATGTTCGACCTTAAATAGCAAGAGCCCCATTTCCCCTCCTCGTACATATTCGAAGTTTGACCTTAAAATAGTACAAGAGCCCCATTTCCCTCCTCGTACATATTCGAAGTTTGACCTTAAAATAGCAAGAGCCCCATTTCCCCTCATCGTACATATTCGAAGTTTGACCTTAAAATAGCAAGAGCCCCATTTCCTCATCGTCATCGTACATATTCCCTCATCGTACATGTTTGACCTTAAAATAGCAAGAGCCCCATTTCCCCTCATCGTACATGTTCGAAGTTTGACCTTAAAATAGCAAGAGCCCCATTTCCCCTCATCGTACATGTTCGAAGTTTGACCTTAAAATAGCAAGAGCCCCATTTCCCCTCATCGTACATATTCGAAGTTTGACCTTAAAATAGCAAGAGCCCCATTTCCCCTCCTCGTACATGTTCGAAGTTTGACCTTAAAATAGCAAGAGCCCCATTTCCCCTCCTCGTACATATTCGAAGTTTGACCTTAAAATAGCAAGAGCCCCATTTCCCTCTCTCGTACATGTCGTCGAAGTTTGACCTTAAAATAGCAAGAGCCCCATTTCCTCCTCGAACATATTTTGAAGTTTGACCTCTAAATAACAAGAGCCCCATTTCGCCTTAAGATCAGATTATCATGTTCGAAGTGTAGGTGACCTTAAAAAAAATAGCAAGGAAGTCCCAAGTCCCATCGTACAGCGTAGGGTAAAATCAGGAAGAGTCCTTTCCCCTCAGAAATACTCATAATCGTCGAATGTAGCCTCCATTCCGATGATAAATAAACAAGCACAACATTAAGAATACATCAGAATGTGATATTTTGGTAGCTTTAATCTGGTAGTACCAACCATCTTTAATGTGAACCTTGAGGAGGGACCCCACAGGATCTTCGCCTTAAGATACAGATTATCAGTCTTCGTGGTGTAGGTGGTAGCTGTGGTAGAGAAAAAAATAGTAAAGGAAGTCCCAAGTCCCATACATGAGCGTAGGGTAATCAGGTAGAGTCCTGAGTCTTCTAGAAATACGGCATAATGTGAATGTGAAGTGGTTGATGTGGTAGTGGTAGATCTGGTAGTACAGATAGCATAATGTGAATGTGAGGTGGTTGATGTGGTAGTGGTAGATCTGGTAGTACAGATAGCATAATGTGAATGTGAAGTGGTTGATGTGGTAGTGGTAGATCTGGTAGTACAGATAGCATAATGTGAATGTGATGTGGTTGCTGTGGTAGTGGTAGATCTAGTACAGATAGCATAATGTGAATGTGATGTGGTTGATGTGGTAGTGGTAGATCTGGTACATATAGCATAATGTGAATGTGAAGTGGTTGATGTGGTAGTGGTAGATCTGGTAGTACAGATAGCATAATGTAAATGTGATGTGGTTGCTGTGGTAGTGGTAGATCTAGTAGTGCATATATCATAATGTGAATGTGATGTGGTTGCTGTGGTAGTGGTAGATCTACTAGTACAGATAGCATACTGTGAATATGATGTGGTAGTGGTAGATCTAGTAGTACATATATCATAATGTGAATGTGATGTGGTTGCTGTGGTAGTGGTAGATCTACTAGTAGTACAAATAGCATAATGTAAATGTGATGTGGTTGCTGTGGTAGTGGTAGATCTACTAGTAGTACATATATCATAATGTGAATGTGATGTGGTTGCTGTGGTAGTGGTAGATCTAGTAGTACAGATAGCATAATGTGAATGTGATGTGGTAGTGGTAGATCTAGTAGTACATATATCATAATGTGAATGTGATGTGGTTGATGTGGTAGTGGTAGATCTACTAGTAGTACAAATAGCATAATGTAAATGTGATGTGGTTGCTGTGGTAGTGGTAGATCTACTAGTAGTACAAATAGCATAATGTGAATGTGATGTGGTTGATGTGGTAGTGGTAGATCTACTAGTAGTACAAATAGCATAATGTAAATGTGATGTGGTTGCTGTGGTAGTGGTAGATCTACTAGTAGTACATATATCATAATGTGAATGTGATGTGGTTGCTGTGGTAGTGGTAGATCTAGTAGTACAGATAGCATAATGTGAATGTGATGTAGTAGTGGTAGATCTAGTAGTACATATATCATAATGTGAATGTGATGTGGTTGCTGTGGTAGTGGTAGATCTAGTAGTGCATATATCATAATGTGAATGTGATGTGGTTGCTGTGTGGTAGTGGTAGATCTAGTACTAGTAGTACAGATAGCATAATGTGAATGTGATGTGGTAGTGGTAGATCTAGTAGTACATATATCATAATGTGAATGTGATGTGGTTGCTGTGGTAGTGGTAGATCTACTAGTAGTACAAATAGCATAATGTAAATGTGATGTGGTTGCTGTGGTAGTGGTAGATCTACTAGTAGTACAAATAGCATAATGTGAATGTGATGTGGTTGATGTGGTAGATGGTAGATCTACTAGTAGTACAAATAGCATAATGTAAAATGTGATGTGGTTGCTGTGGTAGTGGTAGATCTACTAGTAGTACATATATCATAATGTGAATGTGATGTGGTTGCTGTGGTAGTGGTAGATCTAGTAGTACAGATAGCATAATGTGAATGTGATGTAGTAGTGGTAGATCTAGTAGTACATATATCATAATGTGAATGTGATGTGGTTGCTGTGGTAGTGGTAGATTTCTGGGTGGTAATTTAGTCGAGTAGTAGCATATATCATAATGATTGAATGGGAATGAACACGGGTCTCCTGTGGTTGATGTGGTAGTGGTAGATATAGTAGTACATATATCATAATGTGAATGTGATGTTGGTTGAACACGGGTGTGATAGTGGTAGATCTAATACTTAGTAGTACATTGATGGGAGCATAATGTGTATGGATGCCCGGAATGATGAACACGGGTCTGCTGGGTAGGTAGTGTTAGATCTAGTAGTACATATATCATAATGTGAATGTGATGTGGTTGCTGTGGTAGTGGTAGATCTACTAGTAGTACAAATAGAACATAATGTGAATGTGATGTGGTTGATGTGGTAGTGGTAGATCTAGTAGTAGTAGTACAGATATCATAATGTGAATGTGATGTGGTTGCTGTGGTAGTGGTAGATCTAGTACTAGTAGTACAAATAGCATAATGTGAATGTGATGTGGTAGTTCGGTAGATCTAGTAGTTACATATAAAGAGAGACGTCATAATGTGAATGTGATGTGGTTGCTGCTGGTAGTGACAAAGTAGATCTACTCTGAGTAGTACAAATAGCATAATGTGAATGTGATGTGGTTGATGTGGTAGTGGTAGATCTAGTAGTAGTAGTATTCAGATATCATAATGTGAATGAAAAAGAGTGATGTGGTTGCTGTGGTAGTGGTAGATCTAGTACTATTTAAATGAAAACGACTACAGGCCTACATACTATAAGCATAATGTGAATGTGATGTGGTAGTGGTAGATCTAGTACTAGTAGTAGGCCTACATATATAGCATAATGTGAATGTGATGTGGTAGTGGTAGATCTAGTACTAGTAGTAGGCCTACATATATAGCATAATGTGAATGTGATGTGGTAGTGGTAGATCTAGTAGTACTGGTAGTTTGCTATTGTTTTCCACGCCATCTTTACTTTCGTCGAGTCTGAACAGAACAAACCCAGACCTAGCTACCCACTGCACTGCTGTGTGGACAGGGCGGCCAGAAAATGATTATCGATTGCCCAAACAAAAATACCAGAATGGGAATTGAACACGGGTCTCCTGGGTGGTAGTTAGTAGTATTGATTGCCCGCAATGGGAATTGAACACTGGGTCTCTTGGGTGGTAGTTAGTAGTATTGACTGCCCGCAATGGGAATTGAATACGGGTCTCTTGGGTGGTAGTTAGTAGTATTGACTGCCCGCAATGGGAATTGAACACGGGTCTCCTGGGTGGTAATTAGTAGTATTGATTGCCCGGAATGGGAATTGAACACGGGTCTCCTGGGTGGTAATTAGTAGTATTGATTGCCCGGAATGGGAATTGAACACGGGTCTCCTGGGTGGTAATTAGTAGTATTGATTGCCCGGAATGGGAATTGAACACGGGTTTCCTGGGTGGTAATTAGTAGTATTGATTGCCCGGAATGGGAATTGAACACGGGTCTCCTGGGTGGTAGTTAGTAGTGTCTCCTGGGTGGTAATTAGTAGTGTCTCCTGGGTGGTAATTAGTAGTATTGATTGCCCGGAATGGGAATTGAACACGGGTCTCCTGGGTGGTAGTTAGTAGTGTCTCCTGGGTGGTAATTAGTAGTGTCTCCTGGGTGGTAATTAGTAGTGTCTCCTGGGTGGTAATTAGTAGTATTGATTGCCCGGAATGGGGGTCAATTGAACACAGTGGTAAATCTCTGGTGTGACAGTAATTAGTAGTATTGATTGCCCAGAATGGGAATTGAACACTACTACTACTACTACTACTACTACTACTACTACTACTACTACTGGGTCTCCTGGGTGGTAATTAGTAGTATTGATTGCATATTCTCTTTCCCCATTGTGAATGGACCTTTTCTATCCTTACTGAATTGAACACGGGTCTCCTGGGTGGTAATTAGTAGTGTCTTTTTCAGCGAGGAATCTAAATGGCAACACGTTGTCATGTTATTGCTGTTCAGGACAATCTCTTTCTATGAACTACGGTTCTCTTCTATTTTCCCTCTTTCCTTTGGATGGTTTCCAATTTCGGTGCTGGTTCAAGTGTTGTTAGAAGTGATGGTGGTGGTGGTGGTGGTGGTGGTGGGGATAATGGTGGTGACTGAACCAACAGGGAGGGGGCGGGGAGGGATGTGTTTGTGTATGAGTGTGTCTAGGGTGAATATGTGTTTGTGTAGAGGTGTAAGTATTTGTTAGCTTTGTATTTGTGTGTATGTCTAAGTATTTGTTAGCTTTTTTTTTTTTTTTAGCGTGAGTATGTGTTTGTGTATGAGTGCGTGATGTGTTTGTGTATGAGTATGTCTAAGTATTTGTTAGCGTGAGTATGTGTTTGTGTATGAGTATGTCTAAGTATTTGTTAGCGTGAGTATGTGTTTGTGTATGAGTATGTTTAAGTATTTGTTAGCGTGAGTATGTTTGTGTATGAGTGTGTCTAAGTATTTGTTAGCGTGAGTATGTGTTTGTGTATGAGTATGTCTAAGTATTTATTAGCGTAAGTATGTGTTTGTGTATGAGTATGTCTAAGTATTTGTTAGCGTGAGTATGTGTTTGTGTATGAGTATGTCGTGAGTATGTTGTGTATGAGTATGCTGTCTTGAAGTATTTGTTAGCGTGAGTATGTGTTTGTGTATGAGTATGTTTAAGTATTTGTTAGCGTGAGTATGTGTTTGTGTATGAGTATGTCTAAGTATTTATTAGCGTTATGTATGAGTATGTCTGGCATTTGTTAGCGTGAGTATGTGTTTGTGTATGAGTATGTCTAAGTATTTGTTAGCGTGTTGTGTTTGTGTATGAGTATGTCTAAGTATTTGTTATGGGTGCTATTTGTGGCGCATGGCCAACAGATTAATCCCGAATGTGACAGCACGTGAGCGAATTCTTTCCCCAAACTTTTCCACTTCCTTTTCCGGTATGCGGAAAACATCGCGGGAAAGAATAAAGAAAACATGGTACCCACAGCCAGTGGTGGGAGGAGACGAGTAACTGAAGGCCTGATTTGTCCTCGTCTCCATTTCAAACATGTCCTGCTGGGGCCTTCCTGTCGAGTGCTCTGGAATTTCCATATGAAGACAAACCGTTATTAACGTATCTCTCTCTCTCTCTCTCTCCTCCCCCGCCCAACAGGCTTCAGAAAGCTAAGACTAAAGTAGATACGCTCTCATCACTCAAACATATTATTTTGCTACCAGAGAAAGGATGGAAAAAAAGGGAAACGTATTTCACAAACCATGTATTTATAATAATAAAAAAGAAAAGAAAAAGGAACAAAATAAAACACAGAAAGTAGTTTGTTTTTATTTGAAGTTTACCCATGTACCATTGTGGTGATCTCAGTGTGAATCTCAGTGTGAATTAAAAGGAAACAGCAAGATGAAATATAAGTGAAAGAGGAAAAGAGAAGAAGCAGGACCTACCAGCACCGCACGCCAACCGCCCACAACACAGGAAGTACAGGGAATTAATTTTCACCTGAACACCAGAAATAAGAAAGCAAACAACAGATAACTCGAACGATTTTAAAACTATCGACTGTGTACAACTATAAAAGAAACTCATTAATTCAACAGTGTTTTATATTGTGAGTTTTGTAGCTGTGATAATTCATTTTCAATTTGGGTGACGGGTTACATTATCAATTATTCAACCTGGCGAGGTCAACTCTCTTTATGTGTGAGATAGAAAACGTTCATGTAAAGCGAATGGAATTGCAGGCCACGGATGAGGCAAGGTTCTGAAACCAAGCACTCACTCTCCGTCTCAGTTCGATCCACTCAATTGCAAGCCGCCCTCTTCATCTCCCCTTCCTCACAGGTCACCAGAACTGAAATGCTCTCTGTCATCCCTTATCTAGCGTACACCTTGTTTCTCAGCTTTTAAAATTCATTTTTGTTTGTTTTATCTCTGATTCCATTCGTTTTTATACTTTATATACATGTACTATCGTAACTTACCAAATAATCCTTTTCCATTCCAATAGTGATGTAAGTAAGTAAGTAAGTAAGTAAGTAAGTAGGTAAATAAGTAAGTAAGTAAGTAAAGTTCCTTCTACACCGTTACGGCCCATAGAGCCGGAGCTTATCCCGGTTTCAATAGCGTGAAGCGAAACAGGTGATAATAATCACCTTTTGGCGAGGACGTTAGTCTGACGCAGATTTTTATTCCATAACTAGTGCTTGTACTCATTTGCGCCTGGGTAGAGTGGAGTGGGGTGGGGTGGGGTGGTGGGTGAGTGGGGAAATGCGTGGCAAGTGTCTTTCCCAAGGAACACGCCGTTGGATACCTAGATTTTTTTAGTATTCGACTCCGGGACCACGTGATCCTCAGTCACAGCACCGAACCGCTCGGCCATTGACGTCACCAATAGTGATAGCGTAGTAATTTAATCGAGGTAAGTTTCTGTTCGATTGTATTTCAAGAAAAAATAGTAGAGAAAGGAAAAGAAAAGAACGAAACTATAGACTGTAACAGCATCCACAGGGTCAATGAGTACCAGTTATAGCTGGAAGGTAATTGGCGAGATATATCACCTTCCCTGTCATGGGAATAAACTTTAAAAAAAACACAAAGAGGTAAAAATATAAACGTATACGGTAAAGGACACTATCTTCATGTAAAACACAAAGAGGTAAAAATATAAACGTATACGGTAAAGGACACTATCTTCATGTAAAACACAAAGAGGTAAAAATATAAACGTATACGGTAAAGGACACTATCTTCATGCAAAACACAAAGAGGTAAACATATAAACGTATACGATAAAGGATACTATATTCATGTAAAACACAAAGAGGTAAACATATAAACGTATACCATAAAGGACACTATCTTCATGGAAAACACAAAGAGGTAAACATATAAATGTATGAGTTTGTGACGTAAAGCTAATGCGTATTGTTACCGTACCAGTTGACCATTGAGACAAAAAACATAATATTATTCCCTTTTAAAGCTCTCTTTCTTGGTCAAAATCGCAGACCTCCCAACGATGTCTCTCCTCTTTGACATGACGTCACGATGCCTCTTCAGGCCAAGAAAGCAAAAGAATGTTCCCGCCACCGCCCTTTTTTTCTCCATTAAGCGTCGAGCAAAAGCGTGTTATTGCCCATCTCTGCTCACCCGTATCTAAAGACAAACATGTCGAGTATTTTAAAAGTCATTGCAGCACAGCAAAAGGAAACGAAACAAACAATAACTGTTCAAGGTTAAAATGGAAAACTGTAACACGACGTACACTTTCCGTGTTGCCCCTTCTTTCCCCTCGATTCCTACACCCACCCCAATCCGTTACCCCCATCCTTCCTAAAACAACAACAAATCGCAAGCCTGAAGGCAACAACAGCTACAACAAAAACAACAAGAAAAATAGTTTGATTGGGAAATCCCTTAAAGAAATCTGAAATAGATCAACGAAACGCCACAAAAGCATCAACTGCAAAATTTCTTTCTTTGCTCCTTTCTTGTAGTTCCTTCTATCTGTTTTCTGTTCCTCATTCTATCTATATTGGTTTCGTTAAGTAGAAATTTAGATCTGGATCATATTGGCGTCTCGGTAGTTGACGTATTGAGTAAAAATGTCTTCTCAGTTTCATAGTCGTCTTATTTTCGTTAATGGTTAAAAAACAAAATCAGGTCTGAAGCTATTCTTATGCCCATGCGACATACGGAAACATTGAAGAGAGTTTCCTCCCACCATCTCACCATCCTACATTCTCTCTTCTTACAGAACACATTGCGCGTTGTTTTTTTCTCCCAAAGCGTGGTGTATTCAATGAAACTGATTACAATCAATTATGTTTAGAATAAATTTTGAAATAATCTTTAAAAAAAAGAAGAAAAAAAAGAAAGAAAATAAAAGGAAAGAAATTCAAGAGACTAAATTAGCCTAACACTCACGGATGAATAGAGATTGATGGAAAATAAGAACAAGAACAAGAACAACAAAAGCACACCATCAAAACAAACAAAAGTAAGGACGATGAATTATTAATGTCTTGCTATCGTTTCTTTCAAATAGAACATGGAAATAAAAAAAACAACAACCAGGACAACAAACGGTTGATGCAGCGACGGACTCATTGATGTAGAGTCATACAGACAGCTAAAATGAGGTTGGATGCTTTGAACATAACAACAGACCGCTAAAATGAGGTTGGATGTTTTGAACACAACAACAGACAGCTAAAATGAGGTTGGATGTTTTGAACACAACGACAGACAGCTAAAATGGGGTTGGATGTTTTGAACAAAACGACAGACAGCTAAAATGGGGTTGGATGTTTTGAACACAACAACAGACCGCTGAAATGGGGTTAAGTGTTTTGAACGCAACAACAGACAGCTAAAATGGGGTTGAGTGTTTTGAAAAAAACAACAGACAACTAAAATGGGGTTGGATGTTTTGAACACAACAACAGACAGCTAAAATGGGGTTGGATGTTTTGAACAAAACGACAGACATCTAAAATGGGGTTGGATGTTTTAAACAAAACAACAGACAGCTAAAATGGGTTGGATGTTTTGAACAAAACAACAGACAGCTAAAATGGGGTTGAGTGTTTTGAAAAAAACAAAGACAACAGCAGCAACAATAACAACAAAAACAAGAACAGCAACAACAACAACAACACCAACAACAGTAACAATAGCGACAAGCGACAGCAACATTACTTCTTTCCAACATAAGATTGATCCAATTTCACTTATTACGCATTATATATGATTAAATCAATGAATAAACGTTTATCATTATCATCTTCATCATCATCACCATAGTCCTTCTGATTCTGACGTCAACATTATCATAGTCATCATCATTGTTGTCTTCAACATCAAAATCATCTTCCTCTTCCTCTTACTTTCCCCTTTCTCAAAATCATATTTTATCATCACGGCACGTCATATCGCCGACAACAGCACCTTCATAATCATCATCATCACCACTCGTCACGGGCATTATATCACCACTGCTATCACAATCATCTACACCATCATCATCATTATTATATCAAACGTTAATCTTGTCGTCATTGCCATAACAGTCATCAACGCTATCAGTGGAAAAGATTCACCATGCACAGAAGAAAAATAAAATGAGCTCCATTTGCTATCAAAGTCTTCTTTCAGAAGATGAATGTGAAAAAAACCCCCACCAAAACAAACCCAAATCAAAACTCCAAACCAAAAACCCAAACCAACAGCCAACAACCCATATTAATATAAAAGCTGTGGAATAATTCACCGCACATGATGAAAATCTTTTCATAAAAAGCCTATCACACCCCCCCCGCCCCCTTCCTTCTTCCTTGCCCTCTCTTCCTTCTTCCTCTCTCTCTCTCTCTCTCTCTCTCTCTCTCTCTCTCTCTCTCTCTCTCTCTCTCTCTCTCTCTCTCTCTCTCTCTCTCTCTCTCTCTCTCTCTCTCTCTCTGTATATGTATATATATATATATATATATATATATATATATATATATATATATATATATATATATATATATATATATATATATATCCCCCTCCCCAAAGGTCTTACCTACATAAAAAAAATAAGAAGAAATAAAGAAAAAGAAGAAATGACATTGCTAAAATCCTCTTAATCTTAAGTGCTTTGCTGGTGCCAGGGGTTAGCCGTTTCCAGAGGCTGTTTGAAAGTGTGAAGTTGGAATGGACTGACGGAGGAGTAGGTGAGGAGAAGGGGGAGGGGGCGAGGGACGGGGGAGGGGGAGGGGGTATGTGGGATGACGGCTTGGCTGAGAGAGGGGAGGAGAGGCAGAGTGGGAAATAGAGGCACGGCGGGTAGAGCTAAAGGTGTATGGTCTGGAAATACGTTTGGAATTTACGTTGATTCCAACACAAAAGAAAAGAAACTGGAAAACGTACGCTAAACCTGACCTTTCTCAAGCTTTCCACGCTCCCTGCACGCGCCTAGCGGGCTTCTCCCCTTACGAGGTCACGAGACCTATGCTTGGGTGATTGACATGCGCGCGCTCATCATTTCGTAGTATGTCTTCACGTGCTTGACTGAAAACATCTCATTGGTCGACGCGACACAAACTTGCACATAGTTTTCCATTTGAAACAAAACCGTCTCCAATTCAACACATGCAGGAGACAATAGTTTCATTAAAAGTTCTCTCTCTTTCTCCCCCACCCCCTCCCCCTGTCTGTCTGTCTGTCTCTGCGTCTATGTCTCTCTCTGTCTCTGTGTCTATGTCTCTCTCTGTCTGTCTCTCTGTCTGTCTCTCTGTCTCTGTCTGTCTGTTGTCTGTCTGTCTGTCTGTCTGTCTCTCTCTCTCTCTCTCTCTCTCTCTCTCTCTCTCTCTCTCTCTCTCTCTCCATCCAACCCTCATTTGCCACTACGCACTCCCTTCAATCCCCACCCCACTCGAAGACAATTCGGGCAAAGAGGGAGAAGAAAATATAAAAACCGCGTAAAATCCGTCCAAAATAACACAGGCCCTTCAAACAATGCCAATGTTTTGGAATTTTGACCTTGTCGTGTCCTCTCCGCTGAAACTATTTCAGGATCCTTTTTTCGGCAACACTCAAACATGATTTCCATTGCTCTCTCTCTCTCTCTCTCTCTCTCTCTCTCTCTCTCTCTCTCTCTCTCTCTCTCTCTCTCTCTCTCTCTCTCTCTCTCTCTCTCTCTCCCTCTCTCTCCCTCTCTCTCTCTCCCTCTCTCTCTCTCTCTCTCTCTCTCTCTCTCTCTCTCTCTCTCTCTCTCTCTCCCTCTCTCTCTGTCTCTCTCTGTGTCTGTCTGTCTGTCTGTCTGTCTGTCTGTCTGTCTGTCTGTCTCTCTCTCTCTCTCTCTTCTCTCTCTCTCTCTCTCTCTCTCTCTCTCTCTCTCTCTCTCTCTCTAACCTCTCTCTCTCTCTCTCTCTCTCTCTCTCTCTCTCTCTCTCTCTCTCTCTCTCTCTCTCTAACCTCTCTCTCTCTCTCTCTCTCTCTCTCTCTCTCTCTCTCTTCTCTCTCTCTCTCTCTCTCTCTCTCTCTCTCTCTCTCTCTCTCTCTCTCTCTCTCTCTCTCTCTCTCTCTCTCTCTCTCTCTCTCTCTCTCTCTCTCTCTCTCTCTCTCTCTCTCTCTCTCTCTCTCTCTCTCTCTCTCTCTCTCTCTCTCTCTCTCTCTCTCTCTCTCTCTCTCTCTCTCTCTCTCTTCGAGTATGGACAATGATAATTATATGCTCATTCATATCTATCTTTCTGTGTAACTATTTATCTATTGATTTATCTTCATATTTATGTACCTATCTATTTATCTCTCTTTCTCTACACATTTATTTACCTATCTATCTACCTATCGTTTTAATATCAATATGCTTATCTGTCTACTGTTGGTCTATTTACCTGTTTGCCTGCTTGCCCATCTGTCTGTCTGTCTGTCTGTTTTTTTCTGTCTGTTTGTTCGCTTGTCTGTCACTATCAATCAATATATCTATCTATCCGTCTGTCTATATACCTATCTATCATTCCATCTATCTATCTATCTATCTATCTATATATCCATCCATCTACATCTATCTATCTATCTATCTATCTATCTATCTATCTATCTATCTATCTATCTATCTATCTATCTATCTATCTATCTATCTATCTATCTATCTATCTATCTATCTATCTTTCTTTATATCTATCTATCTATCTATCTATCTATCTATCTATCTATCTGTCTATCTATCTATCTATCTATCTATCTATCTATCTATCTATCTATCTATCTATCTATCTATCTATCTATCTATCTATCTATCTATCTATCTTTCTCTATGAATGTCTGCCTTTCTCTCTATATATCTATGCGGATATATTTATATCATTATTACGTATTATATATCGTATATACATATATATTATGTTATCAAAACACCCTTATAAGGGATCTTACTCGGCATGTTCAGTCTGTAAGCGGCTAATGGGAATGGCACCACCTGGATTTAGCACAGCAACGACGAGCAGCGTCTAACTCCTACAGCAGCAGGGCATTGGTCGTACACTATATTCTTGCTATATAGAAGTAGTAGGAGGCCTGGTGTCCTAAGTCGAAGATTCATCCCCAGGAGATCATCATGGCACGCGCTTTATAGACATTAGACGCCATGAGATCCCGTGCTTTGTGTGAAGGGCACGAGGCGCCAAACTTAAACAAACCTTCTACCACCCAGGCATGCTAGCCGGCACATCTCCAAACAAACACAGAATGAGTTCATGTTACCCGTGGTAATCTGTATTAGATAAACGGACAAAAATTGGGGAGTAAATATGTCACACTGCTACATAGGGAAGTTAGACAATAATGGTGGTCGAAAGAATTAAACAGAAGAGAAGAAAATGGGAAAGGGAGAAACAGTTTGTTATTTAAGGGGTAACGAGAATGAATACACACATGCACACATATATACACAAACACAGACACCAACACACAGACGGACACACACACACACACACACCGTGCATGCTATTCGAGGACATAATAAAATTACTTTAAAATCTGAGTGGTAGAATGATATAAATACTGAACCCTTTAGTGTCTACGCATATTTGGCACATATTTGGTTACCCTCTAGTGCGAAGTATGCATATTTGGCACATATTTGTTAACCCTCTAGTGCCCAGCGTGCATAAGTGGTACATATTTGTTAACCCTCCAATGCCCAGTGTGCATATTTGGCACAATGGACACTGAGATGTTTTAAGTAAAACGGTTGAATTTTAGTCAAATACATTACATAACTCGAATACACATTATGATGTTAATTGTGCAATGCTTCAGGGGCGCAAAAAAAACAACAACAACAACACACGCACACGCAAGCAAACTGAGATGAGATTGCCACTCGCACGTGCCCCCCCCCACCCCCCCACCACCATATATATAAATACAACGATCAAGGGCGAAAATAACTATCAGCATTAAAAGAGTGACACGTAGGGCAAAACATGGATAGCCAACAGGGACTAAAACGGTCCGATCGATCCTTCAAAAAAAAAGAAAGAAAAAAGAACAAAAAATAAGAACAAAAACCAAGAGCATATAACGTCTTAACTTCAATAAGGAATTCAAATCCATTTCTTGAAATAAAGGAAAATAAGCAAATAAAATTATGGACAAAGAACAACAACAAAGAACAACAACATTAATCATAACACCACCACCACCAACAACAACGACAACAACAACAACAACAGCAACAACCTCTCCCGAGGCCAACGAAAGCTTACACCTCTCCTCAAAGCACACGCAAGCCCAAATTAAGTGAGGGTACCAAATACATGCGAAAACACATTAAAATACAACGCCAAAGTCAAACCACAAAATAATACTCTAACCTAAAAACCAACTTCTCCTTATCCTCACCCACCTCCTCCTTGTCATAACCACCTCAACTTCCAGCAAACAAAATATCAGACCGCCACGAGCGATACACTTGTCAAAAAGTATCCATCATATTAAGGAAAACAGGTAAAAAAGGGGATAACAAAAAACACCCAACCCCCAACTCTCCTCCAACAAAAAGAACCCCCACCCCCCCCCAAAAAAAACAACAAAAAAAACCGCCACCACCAACACCTACAAAAACGAAACAACAACAACAACAAAAATAAACAATCTAACCTCCCAGCATTAAGTGCTCTTCCATATTGTTATCCATTGTGTAAAATCACAAAAGCACGAAGATTAGAGAAAATACAACCCCCCTCTCTCCCCCCTCCCAAAGAAAAAAGTTACAACGGTAAACCCAACCTACAGCGTTAATGCTCATCCATAGAGTTATTATCATTGGTGCAAACTCACACACACAAAGCAAGATGCGCCAAAAGCCAAAGGAAAGATCGGTGCATCGTGACCCTCATTGTGTGCGAGCTGCAAAGCCAGAGTAGCAGCAAATCACCTTTGCCGTGGTGGGACAATAAGAGAGCAGACAATGAATTGGCGGTGCCACGGCAGCCTTCGTTGAAATGGGAAACGTCCAAGGTCGACTCGTCGTGTTTAGCACCAGATTCATTTCCATATCACTCCGCGTCTTCCCGGCTCCACCTAAACATAATAATATAGCCATAGAGTCTAGATCTATTTAATTTTGTCTTTGCCAAGACCTACTTTCCGTCTCTGACGCAGGATGTCAGGCATTGGAGTGTACATGCTGAGACGGGGAGAGGAAGGGAGAGGGGGAGGCAGTTGGAGGAGAGGAAAGGTGAGAGTGAGTAAATGCGTATGCATGCGTATGTGTGTGTGTGTGTGTGTGTGAATGTTTATGTGTAAGGGCTAGGGGTGGGAGGAGAGGGAGGGGGAACATTTCTCAGAGGCACTGGGATAAAAACCTGCAGAGGTCTACATTGAAGAAAGGACACAGCACATGTGTAAATATATGGATAATAATGAAAATATATAAAGATTAAAGGAAGTAAACAAATGAATGAATGGATAAATAAATAATATCTCTCTTTTGTTTATTGTTCTTGCTTACAGAATCTCTGATCATCAAAACATTTCGTTTTCCTTTAATTCTCTCAAGCTTCTAACGTAAACGCTCCGTTTCACCCTTTCAATGACCAACTTTTTAAAGTATAGTATGCCCTCTTTATAATAACATGTACTTTTGTCAACGCACTTATAATGTGTGTGTGTGTGTGTGTGTGTGCACGCGTGCGTGCGTGTGAGTGTGTATGTGTGTGTGAGTGAGTGTGTGTGTGCGTGTGATGTACGTCCCTCTGTCTCCATCTTTGTTTCTGTATTTGTGTCTGCCTCTGGCTATCTATCTGTCTGTTTGTCTCTGTATTTTTCGTTCTTTCTTTTATACGTGTATCAATCAATGAATCAAACCAATCAGTGAATACTGTAATTACGAGTATTAAGACATAAAGACTGTCGTATTATAACAGGGTACATCAAGTTAAAAACGATAAGACTTGTAAGTCATTAGATTATTTCAAAGGAACAAATAGAAAATAAGGTGTAAATGATGGTCATACCTTTCGTCAAAACACCGCGAAACACGAGTAAGCAATACCTCCTCCGGGATCTTACTTTATATAAATGCGGTTGCGTCCCTTCTCTCATGCTATAAACACGATATAGGCGCTTATGTTTTACTATTCAAACACATCATTGGCCACTGCACGTTGTGTGTAATGAGTGCTAAGCCGACGTCTACCGTACGCTAAAAATAAGTGTTTGCAACAACAACAAAAAACAAACCCCCCAACAAAAACCCAACAAGCCCGCCCCCCCCTCCTCCCCCCCCGGGAAAAAATCAAAACAAAACAGCAAAAACCCTAAAGCAAGTACCTCCTCCCTCCCGTCCCAACCCCCCTCTAAAACACCATACAAACAACAACAACCCCCCCCCCCCCCCCAACAAATCACAAACATTACCAATAAAAAACCCCAGGGAAGGTGCACAGGGTTTTCGAAATCTTGAAAGTGAAAGACACAGCAGGGTCGGTTGAGGGATTGATATTTTTGTCCATGGCAAAAGTTGATAGTCAACGCATTTCAATGCATAAGGTCGAGTTGAACTCACTTCATTACTTTGTAATCCTTTATTGCAATCATTATTGGTTGGTA
>JAXRKP010000908.1:0-15000 GCA_037039925.1 Doris montereyensis | reverse complement strand
GAGAGAGAGAGAGAGAGAGAGAGAGAGAGAGAGAGAGAGAGAGAGAGAGAGAGAGAGAGAGAGAGAGAGAGAGAGAGAGAGAGAGAGAGAGAGAGAGAGAGAGAGAGAGAGAGAGAGACAGAGACAGAGACAGAGAGAGAGACAGAGAGAGAGAGAGAGAGAGAGAGAGAGAGAGAGAGAGAGAGAGAGAGAGAGAGAGAGAGAGAGAGAGAGAGAGAGCGAGAGAGAGAGCGAGAGAGAGAGAGAGAGACAGAGAGAGAGAGAGAGAGAGAGAGAGAGAGAGAGAGAGAGAGAGAGAGAGAGACAGAGAGAGAGAGAGAGAGAGAGAGAGAGAGACGAGAGACGAGAGCGAGAGCGAGAGCGAGAGCGAGCGAGAGAAAGCGAGAGCGAGCGAGAGCGAGAGAGAGAGCGAGCGAGAGCGAGAGCGAGAGAGAGAGAGAGAGAGAGAGAGAGAGAGAGAGAGAGAGAGAGAGAGAGAGAGAGAGAGAGAGAGAGTAGTTATAAAAATAAACTTACGCCTGCCTTTTCTTCCAAGCTGGCTACCCGTCCTGGCTGTGTTGACATGTCAAAAAAAAAGAAAAACGAAGAAAACTACGTAAGTTTGTCAGTATGCACAAGTGTACAAGCACAAGCACTGAAGTGTAATCAATGTCGTCATCTAAATAGAATATCGGAGCCTAAAGAAGTGGCGTAAAACTTTAGCACGTCATAATAGCATTCAGATTTGAGCAAAATACCGCGTTTTCTACACACACACACACACACACACACACACACACACATACCCCCCCCCCCCACACATAGAACTCTCCGCCACGCCCTCCCCCAAAAGAACCCCTTCCAAAGAAAAACAAACACCAACAAAACAAAGTAGTTCATGAAGAAAAAGAGCCCACAGAAACAAAAGCTCCCCCTCCCCTCCCACCTTGAATGAAAACACAAAAACAGCATCCCTAAAACAAAACAGGAGTCAATAAAACACTCCAAAACAAAGCAAGAAATGAAAAGCAAAAACCAGAAACGATACAGAACACAACAAACAAAACAAAGCAACCCAACAACAGCAACAACAGGAAACAAACGAAAACAATAACGAAACAGAAAGAAAACCAAAATCAACAGCACAAAACAAACTAACAATGAAAAGCCAACCCTCTAACAAATTAAAAAACCGACACACAATAGAAAATAACAACACACACACACACACACACACACACACACTAAAAACAAACTGAAAGAAAATAAATTCAAGAATGACGCGTAAATATAATATTCTATCCATTGTCATAAACCATAAACGCTACTATTGTAAAGAGTGATTTCGTTTTGAATGGCTAACATCGCTTTCCCTTCTCATGAAAGAGGGAATCAAAACTTTATCTTGACGAGGTCTAACAAAAACATAGTAGATCTATGTATGATATAAACATGTCTTCACGATCACCAAGTCAGATGCCACAGAGACTTCTTCTACGTGGAGATGAATCTGATCTGAAGAAAATAGTTCAGGAATATCCGTATAGGCATTTGTGAGAATTCCCTCTAAAAGTTGCTGGCTGTGACAATCCCCATGAATTTATTCATCTCTAGTGTTAGATTATTAGTTCTATGTGCGCATCGAACCATGACCACCGCCTTCAGCCTCCAATAGAGAATGAACGCTCCCGGATGAATCGGCGCTAATTTTTGCAAGGATAATCTCTCTGTGCATGGTTGAACTCCTTTGCAAGTATGTCCAGAATACAAAACATAAATGTTGCAGACCGTATTTTTCGTGATCTAAATAACTGTTTCCTCATTATTGCATCCATTTTATTGTAAGCGTTTCTCGAGCGCTTTGAAGGCGAGCCTGAAGACAGTTTCTTTTATTCGTGCAAATCCATTAGTCTTGAGACAAACACCCGTTTGATGTGAAAATTCTTAAGAATGATAGTAAGAGCAGAAGTCTTATGTTAACTAAATCTGCCATTACTGTATGATATCTATGAATATAAATAACGGTTCTTTTTTTTTTTATTCACACATGTCTGAACCCTGCCCCCCCCCCACCTGCAATAATTTCAATCACCTAGAGTCGTTGAATTAAAAAAAACCTTGCTATGATATTTCTCATCCGACAATTTATTGTAATTGTATGCATTGTCCAAAAATCTCCTTGGGCATAGATTGACTCCATCGCCTCCTTTCTATCTTTCTTTCTTTCGTTATCAGTTCCCATTCTACCTTTCGGTGTATGGATTCAGATACCCAAGGTGATCTTTCTCCAGGATGGCCTGTCCAGGCATTTTTTGTTTCCTTCCAAAAAAGTTAGATTTACATGCTTCAATCCTTCTTTTATACCTTCTTCCCACTTTCTCAAGGGTCTGCCTTTTGGTCTTTTAGCTTGGGCTTTAGCACTGTATACTGATTTAGCTATTCTCTTGTCATTCATTCTGTTTACATGCCCAAACCATCTCAATTGATTTGTTTCTATCTTAGATTTTATGCCATCTGCTTTGGTTTGATCTCTTATTGTTGTGTTTCTGATTTTGTCTCGTTTAGTTTTCCCTACCACTCTTCTTTGATATTTCATTTCAGCTGTCTGTACTCTACTGTATTCTCTACTGTCTAAAGTCCAAGTTTCGCTGCCATAGAGGAGAGTAGGACAATAAACTGTATTGTATGTATACTGCCATTTTGGTTTTTGTTGACAATTTTTGCTTACCTAAAAATGCCTTTCCCTAGATGGTTATATATTGCACTCGCCTTTTTGATTCTCTGGCTGATTTCTTCTCTTAGTTTTCCCTCTGAGTTAATCATTACTCCTAAGTAATTGTAGCTTTGAACTTGTTCTAAATACTCCCTGCCCAATTTAGGATTTTGTGTTTTAGCTTCTCTAGTTACTGGTATTGTTTTGGTTTTCTTTGCATTTACTCTCATTCCTCTTTTATTTAGTTCATTGTTCATAATGTTGATATTTGACTGAAGGTCATTTCTGATTTTGCAAACAGAACTAAATCATCGGCAAATGAAAGCATTGATACATTTACTGGTTTGAGCTTCCATATACCTACATTCATTTTTTTTCATTTTTGAGGATACCTTTGCGGCTGAATCCGTAACCGTGATAAACAAAAAGAGGACTTAGGATACAACCCTGTCTTACTCCTATATCTACATCCAATTCTTCTGATACATTTCCAGCTACTCTCACTGCACATGTTGGTTTATTGTAAAAACTTTTAATGGCTTCTATTAAATTTTGCTCTACATTGTATTCTTTTAAGGAATGCCATAGTTCGTCCCTCCTCACAGTGTGAAATGCCTTTTCTAAGTCAATAAAACACAGGTGCAAGTCAATGTTTTTCTCAAGGAATTTTTCTATTATTTGTCTAATTGTAAATATGTGGTCTTGTACACTTCTTTCTGGTCTTAATCCACTCTGGTGTTCTTCCTTTCTATCACGATCTCAAAAATGACAAGACAAGCATCAAATGCCCATAATATGGAAAAATGCGCTTCCGATGCCTAAAAGAACGAATTGTCTGTACACACGCAGCCCACAAAGCAACATCACCGCCACCACCACCACCACCACTACCAACAACAAAAATAACAACACCGAGGACACACACACACACACAAACAAAACAAACTAATATTCAAACTCAAACTTGTTCCTTCGCAACCAACCTTTCCAGGAACTCCTCTAAAAGTATCGTTTCCTTGGTTGAATCTCCGCTCGTACCTTCGACGTAGCCAAACACTTTTGACTTACAGCAGAAATTATGTTTCCATAGCAACGAGCCGTAACCGAAAACCCATAGAACCGGATTATCTGTGGTTGAATGGTCCAGAGACTCCATGATCCAGGTATCAACGGGTTTGCGTCCTCTGCTTGCAAAATAGCTCAATGATATTTTTCTTTGTAATCTCTTGTTTGGTGTGGGGCCGGAAATAACTTGCGTCGATGACCTTAGATGGGGTTAGAACAAAATATATTTTAACTTTTGAAGACCAACTATCCTGGGTTTTTTTATAACGGCTACGAGTCGTTATTGAGCTCCAGGAGAATCCTTGAAACGGCAACAAGCACTCTAATTAAACTTTAAGTGGTTTGTCAACTTTTTTCTTCTTCACCCTTGAAATGAAATACGTGTGCATGGATGGAGGCTGTGTTCAACTTATTCCTGAAGGAGATCGTCAGTTGCCACATGATGCAAAGCTAGTGGACGGTATTTATATACACCTGCTGGCTGGCTAACGTCAATTGTTCATTGGTTGTTTTCACGATGGGTAATTTCGTAGGAAAATAGTTTTCTCGTAAAAGACGTGAAGCAACGATGAGTTGAGGTAAGTAACAACAACCCATAGCAGTTATTGATTTAGCTGAGCGGTCAGCTTACTCTGATAACGCGTTGGGTCACGGGATTATAAAACTATTACAGAATGTTAGAGGGAATTCCTATCGTGTATCAGTTCTAACATAAACATTCTTTCTTTCTAAAAATGATAATTGATTTCCGGAAAAATAAAACTGAACCCTCCCCAGTCACCATGCAAGGGATAAAAATTGAGCGAGCACAGAGCTACAATTATTTAGGAATAATAATTGATAACACATTTCATTGGACCGAGAACACAGACAACATCATGAAAAAAGCGAACACATGGCTTTATTGCATGAGAAAACTGAGATCTTTTCATGTCGATACACACCTATTACAAATGTTGTATTCGTTAGTTATATGTTCGGTGTTGACTTTTGGGCTTCCCATTTGGGGTGGGAACATAACTAAATTTGACAGCAGGAGACTTGACGGGGTGATCAGAAAGGCAGGTGGGCTGGATAGGAACACACAGGACTCATTTGACACAGTTTATGAACGACGTATAACCAAAAATCTGACTGACATCACTGATGACGAAACTCATCCACTTCGTGCAGACATTGGCTGTCTAAAAATAGTTAGAAGTGGTAGGTTCAGAGTTCCAGTGGCCAACATAAACAAATACCTGACATCATTCATTCCGTGAGCAGTCAAGATTTTTAACAAAACAAATGGACGTGGGGGTTGGGCGTGGATAAATGAGCTTTGACGGAGGGCGTTGTATGTGGGGGCTGGTTGGGATGTAGTATGTGTGTGTATGTGTGTGTGTGTGTGTGTGTGTGTGTGTGAGGGGGGGTTTGAGGATTCTACGTATTTCTGTGATGTATTTATCAACACAAATGGAGAGTGGGGTTGGACATGGATGAATAAGCTTTATCCGAAGGCGTGAGTATGGGGGTCAGTTTCGATGTATTGTGTGTGTGTGTGTGGGGGGGATGGGGACAGTCGAATGAGGTTGTGTATCCTACGCATTTCTGTGATCTATTTATCAAAACAAATGGATGTGGGGGAGGGGGGGGAAATGGACAAATGAGCTTTGATAGATGGCATGCATATGCGTTGGGGTCAGTTGGGTAGTGTTATGGAGATGGGTGGGGGATATAATATGGTTGTATATCCTACGCATCTCTGTGATACTGCCATTTTGGTTTTTGTTGACAATTCTTGCTTGCCTAAAAATGCCTTTCCTAGATGGTTATATATTGCACTTGCTTTTGAGATTCTCTGGCTGATTTCTTCTCTTAGTTTTCCCTCTGACTTAATCATTGCTCCTAGGTAATTGTAGCTTTGAATTTGTTCTAAATTCTCCCTGCCCAATTTAAGATTTTGTGTTTTAGTTTCCCTAGTTACTAGCATTGTTTTGGTTTTCTTTGCATTTACTCTCATCCCTCTTTTTATTTAGTTCATTGTTCATAATGTTGATATTCGACTGAAGGTCATTTCTGATTTTCCAAACAGAACTAAATCATCGGCAAATGAAAGCATATATACATCTTTACTGGTTTGAGCTTCCATATACCTACATTCATTTTCTTCATGTTTGAGGATGCCTTTGCGACCTAATCCATAAATGTGATAAAAAAAGAGGACTTAGGACACAACCCTGTCTTACTCCTATATCTACATCAAATTCTGCATATATGTTTCCAGCTTCTCAAACTGCACATGTTGGTTTATAGTAAAACTTTTAATGGCTTCTATTAAATTTTGCTCTACATTGTGTTCTTTTAAGGAATTCCACAGTTCGTCCCTCCTCAGTGTGTCAAAAGCCTTTTCTAAGTTTATAAAATACAGGTGCAAGTCTATGTTTCTTTCAAGGAATTTTTCTATTATTTGTCTAATTGTAAATATGTGGTCTTGTACACTTCTTCCTGGTCTAAATCCACTCTGATGTCCTTCAATCTGATCCTCTACTCTTTTCCTTAGTCTCATTTCCAGTATCCTGGCATACACTTTTCCTAGTACGCTAAGTAGTGATATTCCTTTATGGTTTGAGCATTCCATAGTTGATTCTTTCTTGTATTGGTATTACTGTTCTTTTTCCAGTCGTCTGGCAGTCTGTCTGGATTTCCATGCTTGTTGGCATATTGCATGTAGTAGTTTGTCTGCCTTCTCCCTTGGTTTTTAATCATTTCTGGATAAACTTGATCTGCTCCTGGGGCTTTTCCTAATTTAACTTTTCTTATAGCTGTTTAGATTTCTTACATTGAGATATCTACATCTTCAGTGTCTCCTCTTGATTACTTGTTACTCTTCCTAATTGAGCTTTATTCCTTGTTTCATATGTTCTGGAGGGATTATGTAATTGGTGAAAATACTTCTCCATGTTTCCATGATTTTGCTGTCTTCTTTCATTATTTCTCCTTTGAATTCTTAATTTGTCGTGTTGGGCATCCTTTGGTCTTTCTCACGCTCTTTTCATTGCTCCTCAGAACAACTTTTGATTTCCTTGATAGCTTTCTTGAAGTCTTTGTTCAAGTTCTTCCCATCGTTCCTGTTTTGCTTTCCTCACTTCCTCTTTGGTGATAGTTCTATTCACAGCGCATCTATATCCTCTGGTCTCTTTGTTTGCAAGTATTTATTCCAGGCATCCTTCTTTTCTTTGATTTTAGTCTTGACATTCTCATTCCACCATGCTGTTCTTTTCCTATCTCCTTTAATTTGTTTCCTACCACAGACCTCTTCAGTACAGCTGATGAGTGTTTCTTTATACATTTACCACTTTTCTTCTATTGTGCTATCCTTCAGATCCATCTGTCTTTCACTGATAAATCTTATTATCCTAGATTGGTATATCTGTTTAACTATTGGTTTATTTAGTTTGTCTATTTTGAGTTTAGTAGCTTTCTTCTCTTTCCTTTTCTGTTTAATTTCTTCAGTAAGTAATCTCATTTTGACAATCACTAGGTGATGATCACTAAATATTTATGCTCCTTTGTTTACTTTTGCATCCAATGTACTGTAAAAAAAAAAGAGTTGTTAATTATTATGTAGTCTATCATTGACTTTTCACACCTGTCTTCATTTACTCTTGTATATTTGTGGATATCTTGATGAGGAAAAAAGGTGTTGGCTATTTTCATGTTATTCTTTAGGCAAAATCTATTAGTCTCTCTCCATTTGGAGAAGTTGTTGTCTCTCCTTCTTTACCCATTACCCCTCCTGACGTTTCTATATTGTTGTCCACTCTAGCGTTTAAATCTCCTAAAAGCATTAGTTCCTGTTTGAGTCTAAAATTCTCTGCAGCTATTTGTAATCATTTTCGAGTATCTTTTTCTTCTTTAATGTCTTCGTTTGGTCCATAAGGTATTAATAATTTAATTTCTCTTCCTTTTGGTTTAATATTTACCTTTAATAGCCGTGGGTTTATAAATTTCCAATTTTCTAGTAGCTTTTCATGCCTGTTATGCATTAGGAGGTCTACTCCTGCTCTAGCTCTATCTTTGACATCTGCTCCTAAGAAGATTAAAATATGATTTGGTCCTACATTTTCTATTCTTTGTCCTTTTTTCTTTGTTTCTGTAATAGCCAAAATGTCTACTTTGAAATTTTCCATTTCTTCAACTAATTGAAATTGTTTCCATTTATTGCCCTAGCATTCCATGTTCCAAAATCACAGTCCGTGTTGATTTCCCATGTTAGTCGTTGAAAGGTCAAGCCGGTTATATTGAATTTATTTCTTTGAATCAGTTTGTGTTTTGGATAAGCAGGGAATTAACCCACTGAACCCTAGGTAGATGGTGGGGCTGCCACCTTGAGCCCCTACCTACCAGGCCTTGTTATTTTCTGTCAGGGTTAACTCCTTTAGCCTTTGGTCATTCAAGACCAGCCTACAAGGCAGCAAATTGTTATTTTCTGTCAGGGTTAACTCCCTTATCCTTTGTTCAGTCAAGACCGGCCTGCAAGGCAGCAGGTTGTTTTTGTCAGAGTTAACTCCCCTTAGCATTTGGTCAACCAAGACAGCAGGAGACCCGTGGAGGGCGGGATCAACTACTCCGTACAGGTGCTTACCTATACACTGCCTGGGTATGAACACCACAGAGTGTCATTTCTTCTTAAATCTAAGAAACGAAAATTAAGATGTCAAAACATCCGAATGCGCAAGATCAAATCGATCAACCTATCAGAATTTAGAGCGAGCATCAGGGAGTCGAACCTAAGTGAGTAGATTAGCATAGCACCCTCTATGGAAGGAAAGATTGGTGTCCTTAACACTGTCCTCACTGGAATCCTCGACCATCAAACACCTTTCACTGAAAGACAAATCACTCTGCGACCCAATACTCAACGGTTTTCAGACGATATTCACCAACTTGAAATGAAACGGCGCAAAGCTGAAAAGATCTGTCGAGACACTTATCTCCAGGAGCATAAAGAAATATATACCCTTTCAAAAAACGAAACAAATAGAGCGATTAATGACGCCAAATGTGGACACATTCGAAACAATATCTCCAAACATAAGAAAATCAGCAAGGAGCTTTTCAAAGTTACAGATGGACTTCCAAAGCACAAACCACCAACGTCATCTCTCTCAACCCGACATAGCAAAGATTCCCAGCATGATCTAGCTGAGGAGTTTGGAACATACTTTAACGACAAAATCGAAACCTGAAGAAAGAATCTAGATAAGATGTCGATATATTCAGCAATAGAAACTTCCTGTAACAACGCCCCCTTTCTATCGAAATTATCACACACAACATCACAAGAGGTGGAAAAGATCACTATGCAATCGCCCAATAAATCTTGCCATTTAGATCATATACCTACTGATATTTTGAAATCATGCATCTGCGAACTCTCCGCATCAATTACATCAATTATCAATAGATCACTTGGAGGACGCTGCATTTTCAACTCCGTTTAAAGAAGCCCACATCACACCCGTCCTTAAAACACACCAACGGACAAAGAACTGTTTAAGAACTACAGACCTGTGTCGAATTTAAACTTCCTCTCCAAATTGGTAGAAAAAATCGTAGCATGTAGACTGAAAAAATGATGGTCTCATTTACGTTTCTACAAAATATCAATCTGCTTACAAAGAGGGGCATACCACATCGAAACAGCGCTCTCAGAGTGCGTAATGACATTGTGTGCTCTCTTCAAGATAATGAGAATGTCGATGATGCTCCTATTAGATCTAAATGCGACTTTTGACATAATTCACCATGGAACGCTCCTCAAGCGTCTTGAATGCCTTTTCGGCATTTCCGAATCTGCACTACTATGGTTTAAGGAATACCTATCCGGCCGTACAATGACAGTAAACATCAATAGGTCTCTGTCTAAACCAATAACCATCAAACACGGCTTACCGCAGGCATCCGTCCTACGTCCACTTCTTTTTATTTTATACACGTCACCTCTGGGAAATATCACCCACAACCATGGCCTTGAATACCATCTATATACAGATGACGCACAGCTCTATTTTCGTATTAACAAAGGCAAGATCAAAGCATCCAGAACCAGCATTGAAACATTCGAAAATTGATGACAGTGAGCAAACTAAAATTAAACCATGGCAATATCAAACTGATTGTATTTCGTAAACTAGTGTCTACAATTTTACTCAATGAGCTGCAGATCGGCGACTCTTTCATCAAATCCTCAGTGTTGACACAGGACTTCCCAGTTTACCGCGACCAATTTCTGTCAATGAAAGACCATGTCACAAAAGTGTGCCAGTATGTCCATTTCCAACTTCGAAACATAGGGCGGGTTAAGAACCTGATAGATACAGATACAATCAAACTACTGGTTCATACTGCCTTGACTAGTTGTCTTGACTATTGCAAGTTACTTTTGTACGGTCTCCTAAGTGCAACATCCAGCGATTACAGACACTCCAAAATAGAGCAGAAATGATAATAACTAAACCAAAAGCAAAGGAACATGTCACACCAGTCCTGAAATCTCTTCATTTGCTGCCTATAAATCTTACAATTCAATTCAAAATTGCCTGTTTGGTCTACAAATGTGTCAATGATATAGCCGCAAACTAACTTCGATCCTTGATTACCGTTTATAAACTTTCTAGACCTTCGTTCGTCCCATCGAGTACAACTTCAAAGATGGATATTCAAATCCTTGTTTTCTGCCCGCGCTTTCCAATTTTCGGCTTTCCACATTTTTCTTTCTTTCAATTGTGCCGTGTGGGCCTGAGAGGGGAGATATATGGGCTTTGGAATCTGACTCGTAGAACATCAGTAAACCTTTTTTTCATTTGGGTTTTCTACTGTTGTGCATTTCAGAAAACGGTAGAGAGATTAATAACCAGCAAATGCAATCGTTGTACGTGATTAATGAATAGAGTCATTATGAGATGAAAACATCGCATTTTTTTCATCAAGCGTGTAATAAAGTTACTTTAATATTAGATAAAACATATATTCTGCCACGATAAAACATCACGAAATTGTACACATCAGTGGTTAAGCGTTCAATGATGAAAGTCACAAAGTTGCATTACTTTGAGATCTCTCAATCCATAGATATCCCCTGCGATACGTACGACAGTATAATTGTATTCCTATGGCAGTAACGGTATTAGGCCTATTCTATGGCGATGATCCTCCACGTCTCCTATCTGCTTTACATCTTATGTCTACTCTATCTTTGTCAGTCTGTCTGTCTGTCTGTCTATCCGTCTGTCTGTCTGTCTGTTTCTCTCTCTCCCTCTCGCTGTTTCTTTGTCTGTTGTCTGTCTGTCCGTTTCTGGCTCTGTCTATCTGTCTGTCTCTCTCCCTCCCTTCTCTCCCTCTACCTCTCTTCTTTTCCTTCTCTCTCTCTCTCTCTCTCTCTCTCTCTCTTCTCTCTCTTTCTCTCTCTCTCTTTTCTCTCTTTCTCCTCTCTCTTTCTCCCTCTTCTCTCTCTCCCTCTTTTCTCTGGCTCTCTCTGGTTCTCCTCTGTTCTCTCTGTCTCTCCTTTCTCTCTGTGTCTTCTCTCTGTCTCTCCTTTCTCCCTCTCTTTCTCTCTCTCTCTTCTCTCTCTCTCTCTCTCTCTCTCTTTCTCTCTCTCTCTCTCTCTCTTTCTCCTCTGTCTGTCTGTCTGTCTGTCTGTCTGTCTCTCTGTCTTCTTCTCTTCTCTCTCTCTTCTCTCTCTCTCTCTCTCTCTCTCTCTCTCTCTCTCTCTCTCTCTCTTCTCTCTCTCTCTCTCTCTCTCTCTCTCTCTCTCTCTCTCTCTCTTATGACTAGTTTTATTTCGTTGTTTTCTTTAATTAAAAAAAATATTAGTATCGTTTCTTGTAATGAGGTTTGCTCTGTTGATGGAAATTGTTCCTAGAGATCGTTACACCGATGACCGCCTGTCGGCACCGTTACTTCCATTCAACACCGTATCGTAATATGGTTTGTTTCTTGTTACGGATGAAGAGTGTACCACCTGGTATTTCTTTGTCCAATTTCGTTTCTTAAAAGTATTATTAGACCTTTCATTCCTATTTCATGTTCCTCTTTATTAAAAGTTCCGATGTTATGCACTTCATGGTGGCTCAGTCCGATTACAACTTACGGTTAGCATAATGTCATTGTTAATTTGAATTCTTAGTACAAAGGACATGCGTACATAGCAAACGTTTTTCGTTCATCACATAGCTCTATCATTTTCCCCACCTAGGCCAACTATTCTCCAGCTGATAGTCAGATTGTCTCTAGTGTCTCACACTACACGATTTATGCACAGGTATTTCCTGATATGAATAACGATTGAAGACTGTCAAACAGCGAGTTTTTAAAAAATCAATATATTGTGCTATTCCCAAGGATTTTCACGCAACTCTTCTGGCCCAACGTTCACCAAACCAGATGACACATCCTTTCCACTATGATTAATGCTACACATTTAATACGGTGAGTTATTTCTTGGTTATATGTCACTAAGTGTCTTGGGACCAACTGAGATCGAGGGGAATACCAGGAAACCATTTTCGTATAGAAAGTTTTTCAGATTTCAGATTGAATATCAAATGATCTAAGTTGTCTTAAAAGATATAATCACCTGTAAGCATTTTTACAAGAATTAAAACGGCTTGTTTTTTTTCACAAAGAAAAGGACGTCATTCTTGAAATATAAAAAATAGACATAATGATGTTGTTTATGGACGTAAAAAGTCAAACATTCATATACATACAGAGGCGTGGCGTACCCATTACTGTAGGTGGTGCCATGATTAAATACTGTCATAATATAACAGGGAGAGAGAGAGAGAAAGAGAGAGAGAGAGAGAGAGAGAGAGAGAGAGAGAGAGAGAGAGAGAGAGAGAGAGAGAGAGAGAGAGAGAGAGAGAGAGAGAGAGAGAGAGAGAGAGAGAGAGAGAGAGAGAGAGAGAGAGAGAGAGAGAGAGAGACAGAGAGAGAGAGAGAGAGAGAGAGAGAGAGAGAGAGAGAGAGAGAGAGAGAGAGAGAGAGAGAGAGAGAGAGAGAGAGAGAGAGAGAGATAGAGAGAGAGAGAGAGAGAGAGAGAGAGAGAGAGAGAGAGAGACAGACAGACAGACAGACAGACAGACAGACAGACAGACAGACAGACAGACAGACAGACAGACAGACAGACACAGACAGACAGACAGACAGATAGACAGATAGACACAGAGAGAAAGACAGAGAGTGTGGAGCGCGCAACACACATTAGTGTGTATCGGTATCACACCATGTCGGGGTGGTCTTTGGCTAGGATCTCGATAAAAACAGAATTCGTGGGTTAGCGGGCACGCTTTGGGTGTTATTCACTCTCAAAAGTCTTTCTAAGAACTTTTGTAGGTTTCGATATGACGCACTCTCAAGAGGTGGTCGCTATCTGGGGTCATTGGTGATATTTTCAAGATTATTCTGGTCCTCTTTTAAGCAGTGTATTCTGACTACATACGCATGTAAGCCCCCCCCCCCCCACATACACCCCAGCTAAATATGATAATACCTTGAATGACGTAAGTCATTTGGACTTCATTGATAAAACAGGAATTACTGCATACTTTGAATCTACACGTCTACTCTATATAGGGTTTATAAATATCAGGTTGGTTTAAGAAATTTAAGTGTCCTGAGGATACACTACCTTCCTTTTTGTGAAATTTGTCTTATTTTTTGAGTATCTTAATTATGTCACCATGACGTCTAAATGAAAGTGAAACTCTTACAATGCCCATCAGCATCAACACATGCAAGGCATACTAATACAGCCCATTTCATCTGTCCCTAAACAACAACAAAACTAATTTGGGGCGTATAGTTAAGCAGTTTAACATTCCTTTAACTACAGGTCTAGCTGCAGAATGGGGTATATTTTCACGTGGACGTCATGATTTCGTGATGACACAAAATCATTCTCTGTGAAGTCTTTGAGAAAAGTCACTATTCTGTTGAGAGTTAATAAATAAAAGTTCCCCTAAATTGTTGATTAAAGTGGAGAATTAACCTCGTGGTTTCGTTTTTTGTGATGAAAAATGCACCTTGAGGCGTTATGACGTCATCTACCCTTGGACGTCATGGGTGACAATGAAATGACAGAGTCAACAGACTCGTCTCTCCATCAAAGAAGCCTCAAGTCTCGTCTACAGTGGACCAAATAGTTTTCACAATAGTAAAGTGCTTCTTTACATAAAAGTGATACATGTGTTGGTATCCCTTTGTCGTGCCGTGTGGTAATTGCCCACGGTTAAGCTAATTCTCCCTGTGCGACATAAGAGTGTTGAAGGATATCAATACGAAGTCTCACACAAGCATGCAACTCACAAGAAACTAAGAGTTATAAGTCCAATTTATGTATTAGAATACTATAGACATTTAATAATTATCAATCCGATGATAAATGATTATAAAAAACAATAATTACATCAACAACGAATCACTAATGCAAACGAAAGGTAAGACAATTGGATCAATCTTACCTTGATACAAATGGAATCTTATCACTAAAATGAAATTAAACACATATAGTCACTATAAATGTCTACAAATGAACTTGTTCTTGGTGTTCGCTGGTCGTTCTGGATCGACACCACACCCGTCTGAAGAACATCAACGATTTCAGTGTAGATGACCACAAGGTGAGCACGTCATCCAACACACACACACTCACACAGTAGGCAGTCGTACAGGTTGCAAAAACACAGCATTGGTGAAGTCTCCAAAACACACAACAGCATGGGGTTGTCAAACAGTACGGGGTTACCTTACCGCCCAATAGGGCTATTTACACTAGATGAACTTAGGTCCTCTCGTTCCACCTTTGAGTTTAAGGCGGCAACACTTTTTAGCGTTACTAAAACTTATAGTTTTAAACTCGAGATCTCTGTTTCAACAATCTAGGACCGTGTCCCTATCGTCGTTTTTAACATACCAGCCACGCATGGACTATCTCTCACGAAGATGAATAGAATGAGTGAAGATTGAGAGGAAACGACAGGTATTTATACTAATAATGTTGCCCCACAATTTCATCATCCAGGAAGTCTTACTCCCATATGTGGTCACTACAATATTTGATTCTAGTCTTTCCGATGACGTTTCGAGAAAGTTACCCTCATAATATCTACGACAACTTTTCTATGCTACGGAAATCTAGTATCCTTATTTGGGCATACACTTTCCGGCTAATCTAACAACAATTACGAGCCCCGTCACGA
>JAXRKP010000907.1:192500-195000 GCA_037039925.1 Doris montereyensis | reverse complement strand
TGGATCGATAACAATAGCAACAATAACAACAACAAAGATGTTTATGGCTTTGTCACGTAATGATGTCATTCGCTTTGCTTACAAGAAAGTGTCTTGAGCTTTGACCTGTGGTTGTAATGCTACACAGACATCGCTAATGGTCTTCTTGAAGTGTGATAACTCTAATGGTTAAAATGAGATTATTTTCCCTCTGTCCAAAGTACAGACGATGACTTTTGTCCTATGCAAATTACAGATGCCTGGCTCCTCCCCCTCTCCCCCTCACCCCCCTGTGGACTCTTCCTGTGTAGCCAGATTTAAAATGCTATTAGCAGCCATATTATTATGTCTTCGGTGACTCAATTTGGCGGCTGCAATGGTCTTGTAAAAGACGAAGAAAATAAAAGATAAGACGCTTAAAATGGGCATCGTATTGAATTAACTGAAAGTTAAAAATGAGAACAAGGACGAAAAGGAGAACAACAATGGAAAACAAAATCAAACCACAAAAAACCCAAACAACTAGCAATACAAACCCAAAACATCAACAACAATAACCCAAACTCACAAAAAAAAACAAAAACACAACAACAATCCCCCTTCACCCAAAACCCCCCACGAAATAACAACAAAATCAAACAAAAAAAACAAAAACAAAAACAACAACCCATACATACACAAAACAAAAGAAACAAAAGAAACGACCCCCCCAACAAAAACGAAGAAAATTAAATTGGTTATAAAATCAATAATCAATAACTCAGGAAAGAAAAAAGAGACAATAAGGAAGAAAATAAAAAGGACATCACAGCGTATTGATAATTCCATAGACTTAACATACAACGAATTAGTCCATACAAGAAGAACAGTGTGGTGGAGGCCAGGTTGCGATAGAGAAGTTTGCCAGACAGCAAAAGCTGGAGTACTTTGGACATCTCCAAGAGGTATGCGTCGCTGGAAACAATAGGGGTTGGAAGGAATTGTAAATGGAAGAAGAGAGGTGGAATGGAATGTAAATATCATGTCGAAACGCAATCCCTTACTCCGCTAATAAACATAAGCGCGAGGCCATGGGGCGCTGGTAGCGCAGTCGATGGAGCGTCTGACTGGAACTCAGGAGACCTGAGTTCGATTCCCAGTCCACGGCAAAATTTTCTGGCCCTCAACCCTTCCAGAGTGAAATAGGTAACTAGACCTTCTATTCAAACTTGGCGGAAGTAAAATCGACGTGGAAAGCGATAGAAAAACTACCACGTTGTGTCGTATGCCCTGGGGGAAAACCCCAGGACTCTACTCCTTGTGTCAGTCAGACTTAAGATGTTTATGTTATAATCGTTGGCAAATCAAACGATTGAGATACTATCTCAGGGGATTCGGTAATCCAGAGGTAACGTGTCGGCCTCTCAACCCAAACATCGCGGGTTCAAGCCCCGCCGACGGCTGAACAATTGTCTCGAGTTTTTTCGAGTAACCTCTACTCCTTGGAGATCCCGTGTGCAGATCACAACACTCTGTGCACGTTAAAGAAAGAGAGAGAGAGAGAGAGAGAGAGAGAGAGAGAGAGAGAGAGAGAGAGAGAGAGAGAGAGAGAGAGAGAGAGAGAAGAGAGAGAGGGGAGAGAGGAAGGGGAGGGAGGGAGAGAGATAGAGAGAGGGAGGGAGGTAGAGGGAGGGCGGGAGAGAGAGAGGGAGGGAGGGGGAGGTAGGGAGGAGGGAGGAGAGAGAGAGAGAGAGAGAGAGAGAGAGAGAGAGAGAGAGAGAGAGAGAGAGAGATACGCACATACATAATTATGCACATACATTCATACTGACACACACACATACACACACACACACACACACACGTACGCACATACACACGCACACACATACACACAGAGACATTCCACATTAATTAGCTGTCGTCTAAATCCAGGTGAGTGTACCAAGCATGTGTTGCCAGATTGAGAAGCAAATTGGTGGCCAGCCATCTACCAAGTAGAAATAACATTAATTTTCATCTCGTGGTTTCAAGTTTTTGGCGCCTTGGATAATTACCATGATATTATAAGTGAAGACAGCTGGAATGACGTCAGTGTAGTGACAGTAGTAGTGAAGTAGTGGTTGGAGATTACTGGAAAGAATAGTTTGTGGTTTGCATATGGGTGTGTTTGTATGTGTGTGTGTGTGTGTGTGTGTGTTTTTGCATTTGTACGTGTTTATGTATGGGTTGGGTTTTTTTGCATTTGTGTGTTTTTGTTTGTATTTTTTGTGAGCATTTGTGTGTCTTGTATTCGTGTGTGTGTGTGTGTGTGTGTGTGTGTGTGTGAGTGTGTTTGTGTTTTTTCCATTGTGTGTGTATGTGATTGTGTGTGTGTGTGTATTTTGCGTTTGTGAATATTTCTCAAGATTTTTCGAGCAAAATCTCCCCTTTCTCCCCCCCCGGCCCAGGTAGGTGGATCGACACCTAGTCCCATCGGAGACGGACGATTAAAAGGAGATCCCGTGTGCAGATGACAGCACTCTGTGCACGTTAAAGATCC
>JAXRKP010000907.1:155000-182500 GCA_037039925.1 Doris montereyensis | reverse complement strand
CACACAGTGTTTTAAGTGTAGTGAGATACCCACTATAGTAGTTTCCATCAAATTACACCGCCAAAATACATGATTCATCATAATGCGGGATTTTTTATGTAATTAAATTTTGCAATGCTAGTTTTCCCTCAAAGTGCAACAATGGCTTGCTTGACTTCGCCAAAACGCAACAGGTTTTTTTTTTTTTAAAGTTCGATTTCAATCTGTTTGCCTTTACAGAGTCAATCCTTGTAAAAAATAAATTTGATAACCTATTTCTGCCTCGTCCTGTGACAAAATCTATCATACTAGTGTGGGTGTGTGTGTGTTTGGCATCCAGATCTATGTTAACTATGTGTAGTGGTGCCGTTGGGGTGATCTGTTTGTGTGTGAGGCTTATGAATTATTGACCCAATCTTAGAGAAAAACAATTCAGCTTTGGGAATCGTGTATCTAAAAGTTTTTCTTTATTACCCTTTTGTTGTGTGCTCGTCTTGTTCTTCTTCATAGTAACTCAAATGTTGAATATAACAGTCAGTGCACACGCTTTTGAATACTTCTACGAGAAATCAAATTTTTTATTTTAAAGTAACATAATATTTAGTTTCCTGTTTGAAGTCTTCAGCACAACTGCTTTGTTTACTTTCTGTAGGCTGTTTATTTGGCAGTCTTACTGAAGTTATTCTGGTACTAATCTCCTTTGAAGGAAGTGCAGTTGCTTATTTTATCCCTCAAGCCAATGAAAATATTGTTGGAGAGTATTTTTAAAATGGCCACAAAATTTTTGTTGTACATGAAATCCAATTTACACTTACAGACATTTATATTTTCCTAGTTCTAATTCACAGACATTTATATTTTCCTAGTTCTAATTCACAGACATTTATATTTTCCTATTTCTAATTCACAGACATTTATATTTTCCTAGTTTTAATTCACAGACATTTATATTTTCCTAGCTCTAATTCAAAGACATTTATATTTTGCTATTTATAATTCACAGACATTCATATTTTTAAATTTATAATTCAGACATTCATATTTTCCTATTTCTAATTCACAGACATTTATGTTTTCCTATTTCTAATTCACAGACATTCACATTTTCATATGCCTAATTCACAGATATTTATATTTTCCTATTTCTAATTCACAGACATTCAGATCATCAGTGTCAAGGCCGTTCCGAGTGACAGGCCTGAAATTGTCAACAAGGAAGTTCCCTCTGAAATCTCATCGTTCTACACTCGAAACGAGGTCGACGTTTTCCAGTTCGACCGGCCTTTTCACAGGGATGAGAAGGATAAGAATAATGAATTTAAGGTAAAATTTATTTATAGCGAACTACTCTGGGAGAAGTTGTGTCGGTGGCCAGTGGGTAAGCTGCCAGACTTAAGATCATGAGTTCTCGGGTTTAAATCTTAGCAACAGCTAGGCCCGATGCTGTCTTCCTCAGGAAATCGCATTTCCCCCACTCAGCCCTGGTGCAAATGGGCACAAGCACTAGCTTGCGAGTAAGGATCTGCGTCAGCCTAGCGTCCTGTCCAGGAGGTGATTATCATCACCTGTTCTGCTTCATGCTATAGCAGCTGCGATAATCTCCAGCTCTATGGGCCGTTAAAGGCCTGAAAGGAACTTTACTTACGTTACTATCCACCATGTGTGATGATCTCAGGGTGAATTAAGAGGAAAAGGCAAGATGAATGAAACACATGTGAATAAGTGAAAGGAAAGAGGTAGGACCTATCAGTAGCACATGCCAATTGCCCAATCCCATGTCAGTTGGTTTTTGTTTGGTTTTGTTTTTGGGTTTTTTGGTCTTTTTTGCTCACTGGATGAGTTTGATCCAACTCTCCGTGTCTTGTCACTTTCTTCCCTTGCCACCAACGTGGGTGGTTTGTGAGTGCTACTGGTAGATACTATTTCTTTCCTTTCCCACTTTTACTTATTTTTTATCTTGTTAGTTCACATTAATTCACTCTGAGATCACTGCTTATGGTGGATAGAGTTAAATTTTAATAAAACAAAACAAATAGAAACTGATTCTATCAATAACAAATTTCTTTTATGCAGTAGTGCTTCTGCTGCATCTTACTCCTTAACTTTCTGCTGTCTGTCATTTGGCGGATCTGCATATCTCTCCTTAACTTTCTGTGGTCTGTCTGTCACGGGCGTTTGGCGGATGCTGCCTGGTAGGTCCTACTTCTTTCCTTGTACTCATTGACTTCACTGTTATCCTGCTTTTTCCTCTTAATTCACCATGAGATGGTGGATGGGGTTAATTTCAATTTATCAATTTAACTAACCGTGGTCTATTTGTTGAATTTCTTCCCTTAAGTTTGGGCAATGTACACTGATGTAGCTAGTCTTTCACTACGCAATCTATTTACATAATTACACGATTTGAGTGAGTGTCTGTCTGTCCTGCCTTTTTTCAATCTTCCATTTAGTTTTAGTCTGTCTCTAATCACTGTTTCCTGATCTGTGTTTTTCTAGTTTTTTCTAGTCGTGGGTGATTAGCGGTTCTGAGTGGTGGGCCGTATGTCTTTCTCCTTTAACTCTTTTACATGTTTTTCACCGTGCTGTTTCCTCTTAATTCACTGTGAGATCACTGCATATGGTGGTGAGAGCGAATTCTGATTAAATAAGTTTTTACCAGTCATCTTTTTTCTCAAATGGTCCATTTCAGCTGCCTGTATGCTTGCAATAAACTTTGGCTGACGCTTAAGATCCATTTTTTAAAAGCTGTTTGTTTATCATCTCAAATGACAGACTCTGTGTCTAGAGAGGAGCATTGTGAAGACCTCGTACAAACTGCCCGGAATTCTCCGCTGGTATGAGGTGGTCAACACTCAGGTGGTAACGCTGTGTCCAGTGGAGGTGGCCATAGAGACGGTCAAGCAGATGAACCAGGAGATCAGGATGTCCATCTTCAACGCCCAGGCCAACCCGGAACAGCACCTGAAACATCTGACCATGAGGTTACAGGGTACAATCAGCGCCAATGTCAGCGGGGGAATCCCCAAATACCAGGAGGTATAGTTACAGTAGCAAAGCTTGTGTCATGAGCGCTTATATCGCTCAGTGTAATATGAACCTAGTCATCTTAATTATGCAAGAGTCAACGATTTTCTGAAAAAGTCAAGCAACAGTAAAGGTGGTCTGTAGTTGGAAGGGGTCACCAAACCTTGGGAGAGAAGGGGGAAAATAACGCATGAGGAGCACTAAGGAATCAAGATTTTGCCCCCCTCCCTCTAGAGTAGAAGGAAGTTAAAAGCAGAGGCTGCTGATTGTCGGGGGTTCTCTCAACATTCTAAGTAGAAAATGAGTTAGCATAATATTATATAGCTATGATCTCACTGTTTTACTTTTAGAGCGGCAAATATCTACATGTGATATGCCGTATGTTTAGCGGGCATTGTAAATTACATGTTTCTATTGGTCAATTTTTTTTTAGTGATTGATGGGATGTCTGATGAACGTGATTTATATTAAGAAAAAAAAAAGACTGGATTAAAGAATTTTTAACTAAAGCATTTAGAAGACAATAATTATGTCCTCTATATTAAGATTTTAATGTGATTCTGGTCCTCTCTCTTTCTCTCCATCTTCAGGCTTTCTTCACGGACGAATTCCAATCCAAATATCCGGATGAAGTACAACATGTAGAAGAACTCAAGCAAGTTATTATAGAACAGGTGAGAACATGAGTAGCCAGATATAACTGTTTTGATCCTTTCGAATCTTTTGACTCTGAATCAATTGACTCTTTTGACTCTTTGACTCTTTGATTCTTTCAGTTTATAGAATTTATAGAGGTCTGAGATAAAGCCTCTCATGATCACACGATTGATCCATCACCACATGATTGACCGGTGATCACATGATTGATCCGTCATTGCACGATTGATCCGTCATCACATGATTGACCCGTGATCACACGATTAATCTTACTTCCATTATAGTACGATGTAATGATGCTGGTATGACCAATCATCACACGATGAATGCATAAATCACGCATACACTTACAACATAATGCAGAGCTGCCAACCAGTATGTAAAATAAAACATATATTTGATATGTTATTTTGGCTTTGATTACCTCAATCTGTTTTTATTTTGAAAAATAAATATTTGAGAGTTAACTGTCATTAAATCTCTTTTTAAAAATTAGAAACACGAAAAAACAACAGAAAGTAGACAAGATATGCCATGATAGTGGCCCTTCAAAGGAAGAAGGTCCATCACTGACCTTCTCTGGCATTTTACACTGTTAGTTTGATATCTTCCTTGGACTTAAAGTTTGAGTACCGGTATTTTACTTGGTCAAGAGGTAAATTACTTTCATTTGATGGAATCTCAACAATCTAAAATCGATCGCAGTGCTTGATTTGATCAATTTTTATATAAGTAAGTTTGAGGTCTCATGCACTGAAACTGATTCTTATACCTAAAGGAGTTAATTTCTAGTAAATTGTCATGTTATTGGGAATATAGGAGGCAGCTGTACAAGTTTAAATCATTTCACGAGGTCAAATTCTGTTTCTGAATTTTGAAAAGTTGGCAGCTATGATAATCTAATAGGAAAGAGAGGAGGAGGAGGAGGAGGAGAAGGAGATGATAGAAATGGAGGAAAGAATAGGGAGAAATGGGTGTCAAGGAAAGAGGATAGATAGTTTTAGTACAATAAATCATTTCCCTTTCTTTCTATCATTCCTTATCTCGTTATTAAAAATTTCTTTCTTCCTCCATAGCTTCAAGTATTGGAAAGGGGATTGACTGTCCACGGCAAGTTCGCCAGCACAGAGATTCTGCCACTTCAAAAACAGTTATTTGAAATGTTCACAAAGACAAGAAATAGTATGGGCTACCAGGTAGGTTATCTTGATTGCATGCGCCGGTAATTTCGGTCACATCTCCAGTGACAATCTTGACTGCATGCGCCGGTACAATCTCCAGTGACAATCTTGACTGCATGCGCCGGTAATTTCGGTCACAATCTCCAGTGACAATCTTGACTGCATGCGCAGGTAATTTCGGTCACAATCTCCAGTGACAATCTTGACTGCATGCGCAGGTCACAATCTCCAGTGACAATCTTGACTCACAATCTCCAGTGACAATCTGGAATGAAACGTTCTCTGAAAAATGATTTTAAGGAAAATATTCTCTCTGAGAAAAAGTGGACACGTTGTCTTGCATCCTTGAATTCAAAATAAAACTACAGTTCAAAGCATTAACCCTATAACAACGTATAGCCGATTAAATCGGCTAATTGCTGTACGCTATTCTGCGGCAGCCGATTAGATCGGCCAATTCATCTGCCAAGTTTTTCATTGTTAGTTCCCATTGACTACTAGCTATTTCTATCGTTTTTCGCATCTCCGGTGATAGGAGAATACCTGTAGCTCTCCTGCTTCCGGAAATAGTGATTGTCTTCCTGTCATCATAGCTGTTTTGTGATTCCAGTATTGTGAAAAAAGTATCACTGTGTTCGTTTTTAGATAAATTTCGCATGAACATTTGATAAGAACCCCAACAAACTATACATTTTTGGAAAGGTCATGAGATTCTTGAAGTGATAAGAGGGTTTTTGAATGAAAATGACAATATCTATAAACGTTTCAAGGGATCCCAACATAAGAATTACGTAGCTTGGCGGTCATATTAGATTTTTGCCCAGGGGTCAAGGCTATGTCATCGTGAAGTTTTAAATGATTTTTTTGCTAGCATAAAGCATGATTCCACCTTTCCAGAAATATATAGTTTGTTGGGTTTTTTAAGCATAAACAACACGAAGTAACTATAACAAACATGTCGTTATATACCCCTTTAAAACCTCAGCTGCTCACAATAAATTGTCAGCAGTTATAGGGTTAAACCCTGGTTTTTCCATGTCTAAACGAAAAGCAATTCTGGCAAGTGAAAGAATTAGATTGAGAAAGGAAAATATTGAGTTTGAATATTTGCACCAACGATAATTAGGATGCGTTAAAGCACAAGTGGGCTAACTCACCTTATTTTAGCAAATGTTCATGCCCGATAATTAATTCAACCATTTAGAAGATGGAATTTAAATATTATATATACTTATTTTTCACCGCAGAACCAACCACTTTGAATGTAAAAGGACAACAAATGTTGTTATGTCAGATCATGTCAATGAGTGACGTAATCTCAACGGTTTTTTATTACAGGCCACAGCTTCAAATACCAAACGGACAGCAAGCTACATCTCCCTAGGGTCGTCGTCTCAGAGGCCTAACACTCCGAGCTCTGTGTCGCTCAACTCTAGCGGAAGGTATTTTTTATTGTAATCGGAAAAGTCTTCAATCATTTTTAACTCTGTTTATTTGTTTGTTTACTTATGCATTTATCTATATAGGTATTTATTCTTATTTATTTTTATTTATTTTTTTATTTAATTTTGTTACCTATGCTTTCATTTATGTTTTAATTCATGCATTTAAAAAAATGTATGCATTGATTTCATGCATTTATCTATTTATACATTTTATTTATTTATTTATACGTTTAACTTATGCATTTATATATTTATGCTCTTATTTATTTAGTTAGTTAATTTTTATATGATTTTGTATTCATTCATTCTTTCATTTTTTATTTATTACTTTTGTATGTATTCCAATTGATATACTCGTAAACATTCATTTATTCATCTATCTATATGTATGATTATTCTTTTATATTTATTTATCTATAACAAAAATAATCCTCATGGGAATTCATTATGTAGGGGATCAAATTTCATGCAGAGAATGCTAAAAGTTGAGACTTTTCTGTCTGAGATTCTTATTTCGATGAAAAAATCATACTTATAGATTGGTAGGATATAACATTTAGTCTCATGAGAAATGGATAAGAAACTTGGAAACTGTATTGATTATTGTATGTAGTTATTTAGAGTATATTGACGTTAGCAAGGCATTGAAGGATTTGTCAAGCCAAATCAACAAAATTAAGACAGCAATTTTTTTAAATTAAGTATCGGCATTTGGACGAAAGATTTCAATAGAGAATTACACACATTGTGTTTCATTCATTCTTTAATTTTCTTTTGTCTGTTTCATTTTTCATCCTTTCTCACAGCAACCGCTCTTCAACTATGTCTGGAAGCGGTTTTGATGATGAAATGTGCTACTGTGATATCAATGAGGTGAGTGATGTTTTGTTGCTGTTATTGTTTCTATTTTCCACAATCCCTTACATACTTCCCCTGCCCTCCCCAACTCCCCTATCTCCCCTCACTTTTCTCTTTCTTTCTCTCTCTCTCTCTCTCACTCGCTGCCTTGTCTTCACTTTGTGCATCTATTTTTGAACAAGCCACTCGGAACTTAACCCACTTGGAACTTTATTTTACAAAAATGTTCCATTGATGCATTCTATCCGTGTATCTGTTAGACATGCGGTTTTTGTGTCCAAAACTTTCTACAATCATTCTTAATCTCTTGTCGAGCTTTTTAATGGGTTTTTCCCCTGTAGAAATGATTTTCTACTTCGCATTTCGAGTCTTGTCTTATAGACGAATTTTTTCTCTTTTTTAGTCTTTTTATTTTGGTCTTGTTCTTTCAGTTTTTTGTATGCGCTTCCCCCCCACCCCCACCCCCTACACACCCCACCCCCAAAGGAATATCAAATGGAAAAAGATTTCATTATTCAGACTACTAAAGAATAATAATATAAACAGATGGAAAGATAGGAATAAAATGGGAAAGGCAAGGATAACGATAGGGAGAAAAGTAATGTTAGTCATGTTGTTTTGGTATGCCATTAGAGCATTGTCTAAAGAGATGTACAGCTATGAAGTACCTTGAAAGAAAAAAGTGCAAAAATTGTTCAATGCATTTTGTTATTTGAGAGGGCGATTCCCTATTTGTTTTTGTTTTTTCAAATGTTTTCCCCATGATTAATGTAGTAGTGTCACTGTTTCGTAACAATCCGATGTAATTATGCCACGACTGGTTTCTACAACGTATTATTCAGATTCAATGGTATCTATATCTTGTGTCTTGTCTCAGTACAGTAGAGTAGAACGATACAGGAACTAATGCTTATTATTAATACACAGCACCACGATGTGTTTATGCTTAACATCATGATCTTATAACCAAACAGAGATCGTGAACTTTGTATTTCTAGACATATTCCTCAAAGGCAAGGGTAGAATTCAAGTGAGCATACATCTTGTAGGATAGCATTGTGTTCCTGAATTCTCTTTGGTGGAGTTTCACAATGCACTATTTTTTTCAGCCAATAAGAATAAAGGAACTCAATGATGTTGTGCTAGATTACAAGGTTTGGTCATGGGATGCTACCCTGGGTCGTGTTCAGACGCTAAATGCCACTCACAACGTTGCCTTGCATGTTAGTAATCTGATTGGTGACCATTTTTGAGGCTCAGATTGTCATCCCCTCAGAATTCAGATTGGTGACTATTTTTGTAGTTCAAATTTTCATCCACTCAGATTTCTGATTGGTGACTGTTTTTTAGGCTCAGATTTTCATCCCCTCAGAATTCTGATTGGTGGCTATTTTTGTAGTTCAAATTTTCATCCACTCAGAATTCTGATTGGTGGCTATTTTTGAGGCTCAGATTTTCATCCACTCAGAGTTCGGATTGGTGGCTATTTTTAGGGCTCAGATTTTCATCCACTCCGAGTTCAGATTGGTGGCTATTTTTAAGGCTCAGATTTTCATCCACTCCGAGTTCAGATTGGTGGCTGTTTTTGAGGCTCAGATTTTCATCCACTCAGAATTCGGATTGACGGCTATTTTTGAAGTTCAAATTTTCATCCAATCAGAAATTTGATTGGTGGTTATTTGTGAGACTCAGACTTTCATCCACTCAGAATGCTAGAATGCAACACAGCCTTGAAGAATAGCTGCCGTGAATGTGACACGGACGCCTCTCTTCCAGCTTCTGGCTTTTGTCTGTCATTCATTACACATGTGAATTCTTTGCACTAAAAAGTACTGTAAACTTGTCCATGATTTTGTTCAAAATGTTTGCCTATGGTGGACCTAATAGGAACTGACTGTTTCTCTATATGTGTCAGAACTTAGTTGGGGGTTTTTACCACAGTCATAAGAATGTCAGAAAACAAGAGATATAACTTATATTGGTTTGATTTTTTTGTCTCACTTTTTTCCTGTTCTTTTTTTGTAAAACATGGCTATTGGGTTTGCAGAAGGAAGGGGGGGGGGGGGGGGTTATAAAAGAAGAATAAATGTATTTCTTCAAAGAAAATGTATTGATTGAACGTGTTTGAGCTAAATAAACAAGGCAGCTAATATGATCCATGAAATTAGCACAAGCGTTAATATTTTTAGTACTACAAGTGCATTTAAGAAAGAAAACCATAATCATAAAGTAATGTTTTACCATGGTATCATTGAGAGTATAAAATGCCATGCTGTAAAAAGAAAGCCATAATCATAAAGTAATGTTTTACCATGGTATCATTGAGAGTATAAAATGCTATGCTGTAAAAAAAGCCATAATTATAAAATAATGTTTTACCATGGTATCATTGAGAGTATAAAATGACATGCTGTAAAAAGAAATGTTACAGGTCGGACTAATTTCTGTACATTTTGACTTAAAGGCATCAGATGGACAAACAAAAACGTATTTAGAACCTTTTTGTTTGCTCTGAGTCCACCAGTTTGTGTTTTCATTGAAAAATATGTATATATGAAGGTGAACTGTAAATAATATAAATTTTAAAAAAAGAAACTAACAGTTTTCTGGAATATTACAGACCGTCTTGTAAGTTAGAACAGTTCATGTGATCAGAGTATGTTTTTCGATTTGAAAAGGTTGACAGCTAATGGTGTTTTTCAATTTGAAAAGGTTAACAGCCAAGGGTGTTTTTATTTGAAAAGGTTAACAGCTAAGGGTGTTTTTCAATTTGAAAAAGTTAACAGCCAAGGGTGTTTTGGATTTGAAAAGGTTAACAGCTAAGGGTATTTTTGATTTGAAAAGGTAGACAGCTAACGGTGTTTTGATTTGAAAAGGTAGACAGCTATTGGTGTTTTTGATTTGAAAAGATGGACATCTAAGGGTGTTTATTGATTAGAAAAGGTACACAGCTAAGGGTGTTTTTGATTTGAAAAGGTCGACAGCAAAGGATGTTTTTGATTTGAAAAGGTTGACAGCTAAGGGTGTTTTTGATTTGAAAAGGTTGACAGCTAAGGGTGTTTTTGATTTGAAAAGGTTGACAGCTAAGGGTGTTTTTTTATTTGAAAAGGTAGACAGCTATTGGTGTTTTTGATTTGAAAAAGATGGACAGCCAAGGGTGTTTTTGATTTGAAAGGTAGACAGCTAATGGTGTTTTCGATTTGAAAAGGTAGACAGCTAAGGGTGTTTTCAATTTGAAAAGGTAAACAGCTAAGGGTGTTTTCAATTTGAAAAGGTAGACAGCTAAGGGTGTTTTTGATTAGAAAAGGTAGACAACCATTTGTGTTTTTTATTTGAAAAGATTGACAGCCAAAGGTCTTATCTATTTGAAAAGGTAGACAGCCAAGGGTATTTTGTATTTGAAAAGGTAGACACCCAAGGGTGTTTTTTATTTGAAAAGGTAGACAGCTATGGGTGTTTTCAATTTGAAAAGGTAGACAGCTAAGGGTGTTTTCGATTTGAAAAAGTTAACAGCTAAGAGTGTTTTTGATTTGAAAAGGTAGACAGCTATTGGTGTTTTTGATTTGAAAAGTAGACAGCTAAGGGTGTTTTCAATTTGGAAAAAGTTGACAGCTAAGGGTGTTTTTGATAAGAAAAGGTAGACAGCTACTGGTGTTATTGATTTGAAAAGGTAGACAGCTAAAGGTGTTTTTGATTAGAAAAGGTAGACAGCTATTGGTGTTTTTGATTAGAAAAGGTAGACAGCTATTTGTGTTTTTTATTTGAAAAGGTAGACAGCTAAGGGTGTTTTTGATTAGAAAAGGTAGACAGCTATTGGTATTTTTGATTTGAAAATATTGACAGCCAAAGGTCTTATTTATTTGAAAAGGTAGACAGCTATTGGTATTTTTGATTTGAAAATATTGACAGCCAAAGGTCTTATTTATTTGAAAAGGTAGACAGCTATGGGTGTTTTTGATTTGAAAAGGTAGACAGCTAAGGGTGTTTTTGATTTTAAAAGGTAGACAGCTATGGGTGTTTTTTATTTGAAAAGGTAGACAGCTATGGGTGTTTTTGATTTGAAAAGGTAAACAGGTATGGGTGTTTTGATTTGAAAAGGTAGACAGCTAAGGGTGTTTTTGATTTGAAAAGGTAGACAGCTATGGGTTTTTGATTTTAAAAAGGTTGACAGCTAAGGGTGTTTTTGATTTGAAAAGGTAGACAACTATGGGTGTTTTTGATTAGAAAAGGTAGACAGCTAAGGGTGTTTTCGATTTGAAAAGGTTGACAGCTAAGGATGTACATTTATGAAACCAATAACATGCACTATTTTTTTCCCTGTATGCAATTTATATCATAGGCAGAAGCAACTAGGAGACTATCTATGCATACATACATGTTGATGTTAAAAGATCACTCCACGTTCTGTCCTAAACATGTCAAAAAAATTGCTACAATTCTTTAGTAAAACCAGTCTAAGATTGTGGTAGCTTTGCCAGGTACCCACATCACCAGACCTATGTACGAGAAATTTTAATTGAGAAAGCGCAAAAGAATGCAGCGCGCATTGTAACTAATAATTACACTGACACAAAATGAAATGCTTAAACCAACTTGAATCAGTTACAATGGATATCTAAGCCAGAATGGAAACACATACAGCTATTTTATTTTAAGTCCCAAATGGCCATCTCTTTATTCCACTACTAGATCAGCTTACACTAGATCAGGCTGCCAAACATACATGGTTCCATCTTCAAACATTGATTGACACTTTCACTCATTTTGCCCTATTGCGGTAAGGGCATAGAAAAAATTGTGCGCAGAAACTAAACTCGGTAATAGCGCTGAAGGTCTAAAAAAAAAAGAAAATTAAATATGCATCGCTTTAAAATCAAAATTAGATTTAACGGCTCGTGGTTAAATTCAAAAGCATACTTACTGCCAACAATATTCATTGATTGACACGGTCAGAGATCATGACGAAGAGGAAGGAGGAAGACAGGAAAAGAAGGAAGAACAATGGAAAGAGGAAATGTATAGAACAATAGGAGAGGAATAAGTGGGTTAGAAGTGGTAAGAATCTGCGACAGAAGATGAAATTGACTACAAGAAGACATATGATGTACATTAAGTACAGTCTCAAGTAAGATCAAAATTGAAAAGCTCTTTCTTATAGAGCTGGTCTTCCAAAGACGTTTTTGTTTTTGTTGCTGTTTTGTTTTAATAAAATAATAAAGCAACTATTTCATTCCATTTAAGTAGGAAGAACAAGTTTTGTTTTAATAAAAGAATAAAGCAACTATTTCCATTCCATTTAGAAGTAGGAAGAACAAGTTTTGTTTTCAAAAATTTGATTCATATTGGGGGTTTTTTCATTCAGTAATTTATTTATTTTTTTTAAGTAGGAAGAACATTTGTAAGTTCATAGACATTTTGAATGGAGTAGATTATCAGTGTGATAACATATTTTTTGCTTATGATTAATGGATGATATTACGCCACAAGGAGATTTTCAAAAAGAATCTTGTTACGTTTTTCATATAATGTCACATTTCCTACATCCTTTTCTGTTGCTGCATTCATTAACTCCCATTTAAAATCCTTATTGTTTCTGATTCGATGGGGAAAATTTTATATACTCTACAATCACCATGCTTATCCTTTACTAAGATAACATCTAGACATAAAAATGAATGTATTTGTGACTGTTAAGCCCATCATTTGAGTGTTATCTTTATAATATCTATACACATGTGTGTATGTATGTGTGTGTGTGTGTGTGTGTGTGTATTTATATACATACAAGATGAAGGATGTACATTTGAAGCCACCACCATTCTATGAGAAGCGACGGATAAATAGCTTTCGGACAGAGACCCTTACTAACCAATCCGCTCAAATTGAGACAAGCCGACCTCTGTCTGCCATTGTGACCTCCTCCATTCCAGTTCAGGTCTGTTCCATGGCAAATCCTTCATCCCATGTTATTGTCCTATTCGGCTGCACGCTCGTGTTAAATGGCCTAAATTATTGCTTGCCTTCAATTTTTTTCAATCTGTTTTCCTCACTCATTATTTTTGTTTTTAAATTTTGTATTTAAATGGTGTCGTTTCTTAATTCTTTTAGGCAGAGGCGGTTGATTTGTTTTATGTGTCTTGACATTATATTCCAATGCCCTTTGCTACTGAATTATTTTCTCGTATCTGATTTCCTCTAAACCTCGCTACCTTTCTTGGCATGCATTATGACTATTTTTTTATAATTTGAATGTGGGGAGCATATTCTGGCAGGGGTTTGGGTTTACCTTATTTAGAGGATAAAATGTGGTTTCATTGTGAATAATGCTTCTTTTTTCTTTTCTTTTTAAAAATTTCTTTTTGATTGTTTGTTTGGGGTTATTATGGTTGTTTGATTGGGTTGGGTTTTTAAAAAAATGTATTTGTGTGTGTAAAGATTTTCTTTTCTTTTCTTAAGTGCTGTGAAAAAAGTGTTCAATTGTAGCAGGCTTAAATGTGATCACCCATCCTATTACTTCTTTCACAACGCAATGCATGGTACCACATGCTACTTATGGTCACTATGTTGAACTATAACTAAAAATCAGAGAGATAGAAAATAAAGTAACAATGAAGTCAGTTTCCTAAACATCAGAGAGATAGAAAATAAAGTAACAATGAAGTCAGTTTCCTAAACATCAGAGAGATAGAAAATAAAGTAACAATGAAGTCAGTTTCCTAAACATCAGAGAGATAGAAAATAAAGTAACAATGAAGTCAGTTTCCTAAACATCAGAGAGATAGAAAATAAAGTAACAATGAAGTCAGTTTCCTAAACATCAGAGAAATAGAAAATAAAGTAACAATGAAGTCAGTTTCCTAAACATCAGAGAAATAGAAAATAAAGTAACGATGAAGTCAGATATTTAGACATCACTCTAGGACTAGCATCACTTTAAAATGAAAGTAAGTCTACCAGTTTTTTAGTTAAATTCAAAATAAGTGTGCTAAAAGCAAATAGGGAAGAATTGAGTTATGAATTATTATTTTGAAGAAGAAGAAGAAGAAGAAGAAGAAGAAGAAGAAGAAGAAGAAGAAGAAGAAGAAGAAGAAGAAGAAGAAGAAGAAGAAGAAGAAGAAGAAGAAGAAGAAGAAGAAGAAGAAGAAGAAGAAGAAGAAGAAGAAGAAGAGGAAGGAGGAGGAGGAGGAGAGGAGGAGGAGGGAGGAGGAGGAGGAGGAGGAGAGGAGGAGGAGGAGAAGGAGAAGGAGGAGGAGGAGGAGGAGGAAGAAGAAGAAAAGAAGAGAAGAAAGAAGAAGAAGAAGAAGAAGAGAGGAAGAAGAAGAAGAAGAAGAAGAAGAAGAAGAAGAAGAAGAAGAAGAAGAAGAAGGAGGAGTAGGAGTAGGAGCAGCCTTGCGTAGGTACTCTAGCATGTGAGTTTTACTTTGTCATCCAGTTTATAATGTCACTTTGTCTTCACTTCACCTCTTTCCTTTCCACATATTTACAAATATTTATTTTCCTTCTTACGTTTTGCATTTGTATGTTGAGTTGTGGGTATGTGCTAGTAGTCCCACTGTTACCAGCATCCGGTCTAATATCTTACCTTGTACACCCCTTCTCGATGCGCCTTCTCTCTCCACCCCTCTCCCCCTCATTTAATACCAATTTCTGTGCATGTTTGTGTGGTGGATTGGGTCAATTGTTTTTCTGGAGGATTTGTTTTTAATAGGTTTGGTTGTTAAATTGAAGCAATACTGTAGTTTAATAGGTTGGGTTGTTAAATTGAAGCAATACTGTAGTTTAATAGGTTTGGTTGTTAAATTGAAGTAATACTGTAGTTTAATAGGTTGGGTTGTTAAATGGAAGTAATACTGTAGTTTAATAGGTTGGGTTGTTAAATGGAAGTAATACTGTAGTTTAATAGGTTGGGTTGTTAAATGGAAGTAATACTGTAGTTTAATAGGTTGGGTTGTTAAATGGAAGTAATACTGTAGTTTAATAGGTTGGGTTGTTAAATGGAAGTAATACTGTAGTTTAATGGGTTGGGTTGTTAAATGGAAGCAATACTGTGGTTTAATTGGAGCTCTTTAAAAAAATATTTTTAAGCAAAATCTTCTAAGTTTTAAAGTGGGTGGTTGGGGGGGGTTGCTGTTAGGTCTTACTGCCTCCCTTTCACCCTCTCACTTGTCTTTCATCTTGCTGTCTCGTCTGGATTCATCTGACATCACCGCATATGGTGGACTAGGTAAATTCAATCAATCAAAATTTTAAACTTTTTTTCTTGCTTACATTTTCTGAATCAGCCTGAGCTTGAGCTTTTTTAAACATTAAGATTTACTTTGTAGTTACTTTAGTTTAATATGTTTCCCTGAATGATTAAAACAAGACAAAAACAAAACAAAAGAAAAAAGAAGAAAAGAAATGGAAAAATTAATCGATATTTAGAAAACTGTTTTATGATTTGTGCAAGCAAGACAAATCTGTGCTCGTTTTATTCTTGACTTTTTGCATTGCTCTTGTGTAATATTGACTGCATTCTTAACTCAACCTATGTCTCTTGTTTGGGCGTGTGTAAGTGTGTGTGTGTGTGTATGTGTGTTAACATGTCACCTTGAAATCAATGTTCATGCTAGACAGGGTTTATTTCAAATAAACAAAAACAAACAAATGAGTGTGTATTTAGATAAAGGAACTAATTGTTTTAAAGGATGTTTCGGTAAATGTATCCTTCAGTTAGATTAATTGTATGAAATGAATAAAAAGAAACGGTAAAAAAAGTCAGTAGTGACAGTAGACGTTTCTCCCTCAGCCACTTTGTATTTAAAGGATAGAAGGCCTGAATAGATAATATGTTAGTGTTAGTGTTAGTGTTAGTGTTAGTGTTAGTGTTAGTGGTTGTTACAATATCAAGGAACAATAGCAACGGTGGGCAGATCTAGCCTTTCAGTCTGTGAGTGGGTGGGTGGTTAGAGGGGGGGGGGGGGCTTCAGTAGGTCTACTTCTTTCCTTTCGCTCTTGCTTTTCTATTACAATGAGTCAGACAACAACTAAACAGTGCAGTGAAAATGATAGATCACTTGTTTGACACAGTCATACGTGGCTGCCTATAGAGGCCCAGATTTCAACCTTGCAGCAGCCTTTTGCTCTGATTTAGGTGTGTTTCTTAAATCAATACATGTGTACTCACCACCACCGCCAACCCCTTCTCTCCCTCCCGTCCCACCCCCAACCTCCACCCCGCGCCTTCAATTTTCAGTCAAACTCGAGCACTACTAATAAATCTGGGGTTTGAGATCTAAATCTAACTGTAAATTAAATATCCAAAGTATTGGAGTACAGATGCATTCATGTAGTATATGGGCATCGAGAGAGAGAGAGAGAGAGAGAGAGAGAGAGAGAGAGAGAGAGAGAGAGAGAGAGAGAGAGAGAGAGAGAGAGAGAGAGAGAGAGAGAGAGAGAGAGAGAGAGAGAGAGAGACAGAGAGAGACAGAGACAGAGAGAGAGAGAGAGACAGAGAGAGACAGAGAGAGAGAGAGACAGACAGACAGACATTCTTTGATAGACAGACATGTATGATTAAACAGACCAAGAATTTAGACAGACAGACAGACAGATCCATTCAGACAGACAGACAGACGGACAGACAGACAGACAGAGAAGACAGGACACAGATTAGACAGAGACAGAGAGATAGATGAGACATTCAGATAGGGGTAGGAGAAATTGTGAGACTAATGCATACAGTTAGGTAAACGAAACATTTATCAATTTACATTCTTTGTTATAAGCTGAAATTTGTAATTTTGATTGTCTTACATGTATGATTAGATATATCATCAAATTAAAAGACTTTACATATCCTGCTTTTCAAATCTTATGTTGATTTGAGTTTGACTATGCGCTATGATTATGCTGATATAATTGTTAGATTAGTCGGGTATTTATTTATTTATTTTATGATTTATTTTAGTCACCTTTTTGCCTTATTTACCGACAAATAAAACTCTAAACAGTATGTTACAAAGGCCAAGAATTTATTTACATTAAATCATTGGAGTCGATTGTCTGCTGTATCAGTTATTCATTGAATTTCGTTTAATTACACTACATATCATATCCATTCATGATAGATTAAAAAACACATTTAAAAATAATAATAATTATAGACAAAATGATACATACATACATACTCTTTGTCTCTCACACACACACACACACACACACACACACACACACGGATAATATATACACATGTTTATGAAAAAAACATTTAATACAGATTTATCATTTTTATACACGAAATATGAAAGTATTGACTGATTGATTAGATGGATAACTTGAATCAGATTATTGATTGATCTTCTGGTTTTTCTATGTTCATTGATTAAATGAAATACAAAGTTAATGAAATATTGATTAGATGGATAACTTCATTGATATTATTGATTGATCTTTTGATTTCTCTGTGTTTATTGATTAAATGAAATTCAGTTAATGAAAATGTTTACAAATCTTTGAGTGCAATTTACAGCATATTAACATTGAAGATTTAATCGTCAACTTTGAACTGTCTTAGATGGAGTCAAAGGCTTGCTTTGGTTTTATCATATTTTTGTAGCCAAGGGTATACTGTTTTGACTTTTGTTAATTTGTTTTTCTCAAAAAAATGTTTTTCTATAAAGTGCATCTTTGTCCATTAACAATGTTTTGTGGAAGATTCCAAGTCTAGATGTTTTCTGTCGTCTCGCTCTTTCCTCTTGTCCCCATTGCAGACCTGAGATCAACTCATATGATGGACCAGGTATCATTCCAATGAAATGAAATACAAGATTTGGTCGTAAGTCCTATTACTTCCTTTATATTCTCTCTTACTGCACATGGGCAGATGGAATTAATTCTCTCTCTCTCCAAACCCTATATATAGTATGCTCAATCTTAAATATTCTGTTCTCTCCAACTTACAGCTGAATTTGGCTCTCTCTCTTATGGGTTGGATGGGTTTCAACTTTTTAAAACAATTTTGTCTTTCTTTTCTTTTCAATTTTCCAGTGTAAACCTACTGACAGAGCTCGGAGTTCTCTCTCAGCCTCTCTCTCTCTCCAGGTCTCGAAAGATTTTTCTACATTTATTCTCTGCTGTTGATGCTTTCTAAAAAGGAAACAATTTGTTGTAATATGTGAATAAGCCACCAATTTCATTGTAAAAGCTCGCTTTTCCATTTATACGTAACTCGTGATGTGTATAACTACTGTGTGGGATGTCTCATGTCTCTGTCTCTGTACTTTCACAAATTCAATGCTAGGCGTCTCTCTCTTTGTCTCTCTCAACTCTCTCTCTCTCTATCTCTCCAGGTATATTCCAATGAAATGAAATCTGATTTGGTCTCTCTCTCTCTCTCTCTCTCTTTATCTCTCTCTCTCTCTCTCTCTCTGGAATTAATTCTAATCTCTCTCTCTCTCTCTCTCTCTCTCAATCTTAAATATTCTCTCACTCTCCAACTCACAGCTGACACTCTCTTTCATAGGTCTTCTGGTCAGATGTCTGTCTGTCTGTCTGTCTGTCTGTTGTCTTTCTTTCTTTCTCTCTTTTCTCTCTCTCTCCTCTCTCTCTCTCTCTCTCTCTCTCCTCTCTCCCCTCTCTCTCTGAATATTTTTGTACATTTATTTTGCTGTTGATGCTTTTAAAAGGAAACAATTTGTTGTAATATGTGAATAAGCCACCAATTTTCATTGTAAACCTTTCCATTTATACGTAACTCGTGATGTGTAAGGTGGGATGCGTAATCAACGATTACATATATATATATATATACTAATATATCAAAAAAATGTCTTTCTCTCTCTCTGTCTCTTTGTCCATCAATGTTTGTGGAAGATTCTCTCTTGTTTGCTCTCTCTCTCTCATGTCTCTCTCTCTCTCTCAACCTCTATGATGGACCAGGTATATTCCAATCTTTGGTCGTAAGTCCTATTACTTCCTTTATATTCCGTTGCACATGGGCAGATGGAATTAATTCTCCAAACCCTATATAGTATGCTCAATCTTAAATATTCTGTTCTCTCTCTCTTATAGGTTGGATGGGTTTCAACTTTTAAAACAATTTTGTCTTTCTTTTCTTTTCTTTTTCCAGTGTAAACCTACTCTCTTCCCCCAGCCTCAATCTACGAATTTTGTACTTTATTTTGCTGTTGATGCTTTTAAAAAAGGAAACTTTGTTGTAATATGTGAATAAGCTTTCTGTAAGTCGCTTTTCATTTATCACGTAACTCGTGATGTCTGTCTGTCTGTCTGTCTGTCTGTCTCTCTCTCTCTCTCTCTCTCTCTCTCTCTCTCTCTCTCTCTCTCTCTCTCTCTCTCTCTCTCTCTCTCTCTCTCTCTCTCTCTCTCTCTCTCTCTTTCTCCCCTTTCTCTCTTATACGTGTTTTTCCCCTTTCATATTGTAAAGTTGAGGAGGACCTCCATTACCCTCCAAGAAAGAACAGCACCACTTCTGGTAAGTAATTTATTTTCGTCCTCTTACCCCCCCCATCCCTCTCTCTCTCTCTCTCCTCTCTCTCTCTCTCTCTCTCTCTCTCTCTCTCTCTCTCTCTCTCTCTCTCTCTCTCTCTCTCTCTCTCTCTCTCTCTCGTCCTTTCTCTTTCTATCTCTCTCTCTCTCTCTCTCTCTCTCTCTCTCTCTCTCTCTCTCTCTCTCTCTCTCTCTCTCTCTCTCTCTCTCTCTCTCTTTCTCTCTCTCTCTCTCCCTCTATCTATCTATCTATCTCTCTCTCTCTCTCTCTCTCTCTCTCTCTCTCTCTCTCTCTCTCTCTCTCTCTCTCTCTCTCTCTCTCTCTCTCTCTCTCTCTCTTCTCTCTCTCTCTCTCTCTCTCTCTCTCCTCTCTCTCTCTCTCTTTCTCTCTCTCTCTCTCTCTCTCTCTCTCTCTCTCTCTCTCTCTCTCTCTCTCTCTCTCTCTCTCTCTCTCTCTCTCTCTCTCTCTCTCTCTCTCTCTCTCTCTCTCTCTCTCTCTCTCTCTCTGTCTCTCTCTCTGTCTCTCTGTCTCTGTCTCTCTGTCTGTCTGTCTGTCTGTCTGTCTCTCTGTCTGTCTGTCTCTCTCTCTCTCTCTCTCTCTCTCTCTCTCTCTCTCTCTCTATCTATCTATCTATCTATCTATCTATCTATCTATCTCTGTATATATCTATCTATCTATCTCTATCTCTATCTCTATCTCTCCCCCCCCTCCATCATTTCTCTCCCTTACCAAACGTGAGATATAGTACAAAACAAATGGAAATCAACCAATCAAAATTAGAGGCTATGTAGTACTTCCCACCTGGCCCCTGGCCTCCCCATACATTGTCTTTTTACGAACATCATAAACTTATTTGTACTACCGCCTGACACTGACAACAGCCAACAGACTTTCCCAATACCCCTCTGGCTACCCACAACAGCCAACAGATTTTCTCAATATCCCACAGGCCAATGACAACAATCAACAGACTTTCCTAATATCTCACTGGCCACTGGCAACAGCTAACAGACTTTCCCAATTTCCCACCGGCAAATGACAACAGTTGACAATATTTACCAATTTTCCACCTGCCAATGACAAAAGCCAACAGACTTTCCCAATATCCCACTGGCGACTGACAACAGCCATCAGACTTTCCCAATTTTCACTGGCCAATGCCAACAACCAACAGACTTTCCCAATTTTCCACTGGTCACTGACAACATCAACAGACTTTCCCAATACCCAATCGGCCAATGATAACATCCAACAGACTTTCCCAATTTCCAACTGGCCACTGACAATACCCAACAAACTTTCTCAATTTCCTACTAGCCACTGACAACAGTCAACAGACTTTCCCAATTTCAACTGGTCACTGAGAACAGTTAACAAACTTTCCCAATTTCTCACTGGTGACTGACAACAGTTAACAAACTTTCCCAATTTCTCACTGGTCACTGACAAGAGCCAACAGACTTTCTCAATTTCGCACTGGCCACTGAAAACATTCAACAGACTTTCCCAATTTCTCATTGGTCACTGACAACAGTCAACATACTTTCCATTTTCCCACCGGCCACTGACAACAGCCAACAAACTTTCCCAATTTCCCACTGGTCGCTGACAGCAGTTTACAAAATGTCCTAATTTCTCACTGGTCACTGACAACAGCCAACAGACTTTCCCAATTTCTCACTGGTCACTGACAACAGTCAACAGCCTTTCCACTTTCCCACTGGCCACTGACAACGGTCAACAAACTTTCATTTTCCACCGGCCAATGACAACAACCAACAAACTTTCCCCCAATTTTCCACTGGTCACTGACAACAGTTTACAAATTCTCCCAATTTCTCACTGGTCACTGCCAGCAGCCAACAGACTTTTCCCAATATCCCACTGGCCACTGATAACAGTCAACAGACTTTCCCAATTTCTCACTGGTCACTGACAGCAGGCAACAAACTTTCCCAATTTCCCACTGACCACTGACAACAGTCAACAAACTTTCCCAATTTCCCCACAGGCCAATGACAACAGCCAACAAACTTTCCTTTTGACACAAGCCACTGACAACAGTTAACAGACTTTCCTAATATCTCACTGGCCACTGACAACAGTTAACAAACTTTCCCAATTTCCCACTGGTGACTGACAACAGTTAACAAACTTTCCTAATTTCTCACTAGTCATTGACGACAGTCAAGATTTCCAATATCTCACTGGCCACTGACAACAGTCAACAGACTTTCCCAATTTCCCACCGGCTACTGACAAGAGCTAACAGACTTTCACAATTTCCCCATGGCCACTGACAACAGTCAACAGACTTTCCCAATTTCCCATGGCCGCTGACAACAGCCAATAGACTTTCCCAATTTCCCATGGCCAATGACAACAGTCAACAAACGTTTCCAATTTTCCCACCGGCCAATTTTTTTAACAGCAAATCTACAAAGAAAAACACAAGTGTCTGAAATATGTTGCTGCAGAACATTCTTAGGCATCTCCTACAGAGAGCACATTAGCAAGCAACGAAGGAGCACTGCATAGATCTGCTGGCCACTGGGACGAGATAAAAGCTATATTGGTACAGCCATACCATTATATCAAACAGCATTTCAAAAATCATCCTACGATTCCAAAATCATCCTACGATTCCAAAATCATCCTACAATTACAAAATTATCCTACAATTACAAAATCATCCTACAATTCCAAAATCATCCTATAAATTACAAAATCATCTTACAATTACAAAATCATCCGACAATTGCAATATTATCCTTCATTTCCAAAATCATCTTACAATTCCAAAATTATCCTACAATTCCAAAATCATCTTACAATTGTAAAATCATCCTTCATTTAAAATATTATTCTGACAATTGCAATATTATCCGACATTTCCAAAATCATCCGACAATTGCAATATTATCATACAATTACAAAATCACCTGACAATTGCAATATTCTCCTATATTTCCAAAATCATCCAACAATTACAAAAATATCCAATAGCAAAACTATCCTACATTTTCAATATCATCCTTCAATTCCAAAATCATCCGACAATTGCAACATTATCCATCAATTCGAAAATCATCCTACAATTACAAAATCATCCTGCAATTGACAATCATCTGACGATTGCAAAATCATCCTACAATTCCAAAATTATCCTACAATTTCAAAATCATCCTACAAGTTCAAACATCCTTACAACGATTTTCAGAGAGAACAAGGAGAAGAAGAAGATAAAAGAGATGGGAAGACAACACTGCATAGTGGATAAGGAAGACCTTCCTGACGAAACACTGGCCCATGGCAAATACTGGCTCATGACAAACAGATAACAAACACTGGCCCATGGCAAACACTGGCCCATGACAAACAGATAACAAACACTGGCCCATGACAAACAGATAACAAACACTGGCCCATGGTAAACACTTGCCCATGACAAACACTGGCCCATGGCAAACAGATGACAAACACTGGCCCATGACAAACAGATAACAAACACTGGCCCATGGCAAACACTGGCCCATGACAAACAGATAACAAACACTGGCCCATGACCGAAAAAAGCGGAAGTGGAAGCTTCTGGTCTGACAATCCATCATGCCGTGACCCTACGACCCTGGACAGGATCAAAGAAAACCATGAATAGCTTAAGTTGTTTTGGTTGGGGGGTTTTTAAAGAAAGGGAATAGGGAAAGTTTACATTCTATGTCTAATTTTGCATTTTAAATGTTTTAGATAATGGATATACACCCCCCCTATACCAGACAGGATAGTTCGCGGAGAGGTAACATGTCATAGTGTCTTGGGTACCCTTTTATTGTTAGAAACTGTCTCTGTCTGTCTTTGTCTGTCTGTTGGTCTCTGTTGCTGTCTCTGTCTGTTTGTCGGCCTCTGTTGCTGTCTTTGTCTGTCGGTCTCTGTTGCTGTCTTTGTCTGTCTTGTCGGTCTGCCTTTCCTGTCACTGTCTATCTTGTCTGGTCTGACATGCCCTGTCAATGTCTATCTTCTTGGTCTGCCGTTTCCTGTCACTCTCTGCCCATCTTGTCGGTCTGTCTTCTTTCTCTGTCCTGTCTATCTTATGGGTCTGCCGTTCCCTGTCACTGTCTATCTTATGGGTCTGCCGTTTCCCTGTCATTGTCTATCTTCTCGGTCTGCCGTTCTCTATCACTGTCTATCTTATCGGTCTGCAGTTCCCTGTCACTGTCTATCTTGTCTGTCTACTGTTTCCTGTCACTATCTATCTTGTCGTTTCTGTCATTCTCTGTCACTGTCTATCTTGTCGTTTCTGTCATTCTCTGTCACTGTCTATCTTGTCATTCCCTGTCACTGTCTATCTTCTCGGTCTGCCGTTCTCTATCACTGTCTATCTTATCAGTCTGCTGCCCTTTCACTGTCTATCTTGTCTGTCTACTGTTTCCTGTCACTATCTATCTTGTCGTTTCTGTCATTCTCTGTCACTATCTATCTTGTCGTTTCTGCCATTCTCAGTCACTGTCTATCTTGTCCGTCTGCCATTCCCTGTCAATATCTATCTTGTTGGTCTGCAGTTCTCTGTCAGTATCTATCTTGTCAGTCTGTCATTCCTTGTCAATGTCTATCTTGCTGGTCTGCACGTTTCTATCAGTGTTCATTCTGTTGGTCAGCCATTCCCTGTCAATGTCTATCTTGTTGGTCTGCCTTTCTCTGTCACTGTTCATCTTGTCAGTCTGCCATTCTCTGTCACTGTCTATCTTGTCGGTCTGTCATTCCCCTGTCACTGTCTGTCTTGTAAGTCTGCCGCTCTCTGTCACTGTCTATCTTGTCCGCTCCTGTCATTCCCTGTCATTGTCTATCTTGTCGGTCTGTCATTCCCTGTCATTGTCTATCTTGTCAGTCTGCCGTTTCTTGTCGCTGTTTATCTTGTCCGGCCGTCATTCCCTGTCATTGTCTATTTTGTCAGTCTGCCGCTCTCTGTCATTGTCTATCTTGTCCGCCTGTCATTGTTCATCTTGTCATGTGCCGTTCTCTGTCGCTGTTTATCTTGCTATTCTCTGTCACTGTCTATCTTGTCGCTGCCATTCACTGTCACTGTCTATCTTATCAATCTGTCATTCCCTGTCATTGTCTATCATGTCCGTCTGTCATTCCCAGTCATTGTCTATCTTGTCCGCCTGTCATTCCCTGTCATTGTCTATCTTGTCCGCCTGTTATTCCCTCGTCATTGTCTATTCTGTCCGCCTGTCATTCTCTGTCACTGTCTATCTTGTCGGTGTGACTGTTCTCTGTCACTGTCTATCTTGTCGGTCTACCGTTTCTTCTGTCACTGTCTATCTTGTCAGTTTGCCCCTCTTTGTCACCGCTTCATCTTGTCGGTTTTCTGTTCCGTATCACTGTTTATTTTGTCGATCTGCCGCTCTCTGTCACTGTCTATCTTGTTGGTCTGCCTTCTCTGTCCCTGTCTATCTTGTCGGTCTGCCTTTCCCTGTCACTGTCTATCTTGTCAATCTGCCATTCCCTGTCAATGTATCTCATCATTTTGCCTTTCTGTCACTGTTTATTTTGTCAGTCTGCCTTTCTCTGTCACTGTCTATTGTGTGGGTCTGCCTTTCTTCTGTCGCTGTCTATTTGGTCGGTCTGCCTTTCTCTGTCACTGTCTATCTTGTCAATTTGCCTTTCTCTGTCACTGTCTATTTTGTCATTCTGCCTTTCTCTTTCACTGTATATCTTGTCCATCTGCCTTCTCTGTCACTGTCTATTTTGTCATTCTGACTTTCTCTGTCAATGTATATCTAACCGTATATTTTGTCAGGTCTGTAGGTCTTTTCTCTGTCACTGTCTATCTTGTCATTCTGCCATTCCCTGTCACTGTCTATCTTGTCGGTCTGCCTTTCTGTCACTGTCTATCTTGTCGGTCTGCCTTTCTCTGTCACTGTCTATCTTATCGGTCTGCTTTTCTCTGTCACTGTCTATCTTGTTGGTCTGCCTTTCTCTGTCCCTGTCTATCTTGTCGGTCTGCCTTTCTCTCACTGTCTATCTTGTTGGTCTGCCTTTCTCTGTCCCTGTCTATCTTGTCAGTCTGCCTTTCCCTTCAATGTATATCTCCATTCTACCGTTGTCTGTCACTGCCTTGTCTCTTTCCCTGTCTTGTCAGTTTGCCGTTCCCTATCACTGTTTATTCTGTCGATCTGCCATTCTCTGTCACTGTCTATCTTGTGGGTCTACTCTTCTCTGTCACTGTCTATCTTATGGGTCTGCTGTTCCCTATCATTGTCTATCTTCTCGATCTGCCATTCTCTGTCACTGTCTATCTTATCAGTCTGCCATTCCCTGTCACTGTCTATCTTGTCTGTCTACTGTTTCCTGTCACTATCTATCTTGTCGTTTCTGTCATTCTCTGTCACTGTCTATCTTGTCGCTTCTGTCATTCTCTGTCACTGTCTATCTTGTCATTCCCTGTCACTGTCTATCTTCTCGTCTGCCGCTCTCTATCCCTGTCTATCTTATCAGTCTGCCGCCTCCTTCACTTGTCTATCTTGTCTGTCACTACTGTTTCCTGTCACTATCTATCTTGTCGCTTCATTCTCAGTCACTGTCTATCTTGTCCGCCTGCCATTCCCTGTCAATATCTATCTTGTTGGTCTGCAGTTCTCTGTCAGCATCTATCTTGTCAGTCTGTCATTCCTTGTCAATGTCTATCTTGTTGGTCTGCCGCTCTTATCAGTATCTATCTTGTTGGTCAGCCATTCCCTGTCAATGTCTATCTTGTTGGTCTGCCTTTCTCTGTCGCTGTCTATCTTGTCAGTCTGCCATTCTCTGTCACTGTCTATCTTGTCGGTCTGTCATTCCCTGTCACTGTCTGTCTTGTAAGTCTGCCGTTCTCTGTCACTGTCTATCTTGTCCGTCTGTCATTCCCTGTCATTGTCTATCTTGTCAGTCTGTCATTCTCTGTCATTGTCTATCTTGTCAGTCTGTCATTCCCTTCGTCATTGTCTATCTTGTCAGTCTGTCATTCTCTGTCATTGTGTATCTTGTCCGGCCTGTCATTCCCTGTCATTGTCTATCTTGTCGGTCTGTCATTCCCTGTCATTGTTCATCTTGTCAGTCTGCCGCTCTCTGTCGCTGTTTATCTTGTCCGTCTGGCCATTCTTCGTCATTGTCTCATTTTGTCATTCACGTTTCGTCACTGTCTATCTTGTCCGCCTGTCATTGTCTATCTTGTCATTCGCCGTTTCTGTCGCTGTTTATCTTGCCATTCTCTGTCACTGTCTATCTTGTCGCTGCCATTCACTGTCACTGTCTATCTTATCAATCTGTCATTCCCTGTCATTGTCTATCATGTCCGCCTGTCATTCCCAGTCATTGTCTATCTTGGTCCGCCTGTCATTCCCTGTCATTGTCTATCTTGTCCGGCTCGTTTTCCCTGTCATTGTCTATCTTGTCCGCCTGTCATTCTCTCGTCACTGTCTATCTTGTCGGTGTGACTGTTCTCTGTCACTGTCTATCTTGTCGGCCCACTGCTCTTGTCACTGTCTATCTTGTCGGCTCACTCTGTCACTGTCTATCTTGTCAGTTTGCCCCCTCTTGTCACCGTCATCTTGTCGGTTTTCTGTTCCGGATCACTGTTTATTTTGTCGATCTGCCGTTTCTCTGTCACTGTCTATCTTGTTGGTCTGCCTTTCTCTGTCCCTTGTCTATCTTGTCGGTCTGCTTTTCCCTATCACTGTCTATCTTGTCAATCTGCCATTCCCTGTCAATGTATATCTCGCTGTTTTGCCTTTCTCTGTCACTGTTTATTTTGTCAGTCTGCCTTTCTCTGTCACTGTCTATTGTGGGTCTGCCTTTCTCTGTCGCTGTCTATTTGGTCGGGTCTGCCTTTTC
>JAXRKP010000907.1:60000-150000 GCA_037039925.1 Doris montereyensis | reverse complement strand
GGCTTTTGTTTTTCACTTTATAATTCTTTCTCTGATTTGTAAGAGGTTTCAAACATTCCTCACTGATTCATATTATGATGTTGTGGATGTAAATTTGTGGTGATTTGTTATTATTCGCTGCTATGGTTTGAGAATACTCCGAGATATTGCAGCAGTTATTTTTCTAAAACTGCTTTTGGATACTTAGGCCTAATGGGCTAGGCTACCGGACGTCTTGTCTGCTTCCTCGTTGTAGAAAAGCTGTAGGCCGAATGGCTCACATGAAAAAAACTTTTACTTTTGCTTTCACTTTGCATTCACCGACATATAATATCATCAGTGAAACTGTCTAAATACGTAAGATCGTAACATAATTTTTCATGAGAGGCAAAAAAAAACATTGTTAGAGTCGTTCTCTTTGAAAGTTACATTGTTAGAGTTGTACTCTTTGAAAGTTACATTGCTAGAGTTGTACTCTTTGAAAGTTACATTGTTAGAGTTGTACTCTTTGAAAGTTACATTGTTAGAGTTGTACTCTTTGAAAGTTACATTGTTAGTATTATACTCTTTGAAAGTTACATTGTTAGAGTTGTACTCTTTGAAAGTTACATTGTTAGAGTCGTTCTCTTTGAAAGTTACATTGTTAGAGTTGTACTCTTTGAAAGTTACATTGTTAGAATTGTACTCTTTGAAAGTTACATTGTTAGAATTGTACTCTTTGAAAGTTACATTGTTAGTATTATACTCTTTGAAAGTTACATTGTTAGAGTTGTACTCTTTGAAAGTTACATTGTTAGTATTATACTCTTTGAAAGTTACATTGTTAGAGTTGTACTCTTTGAAAGTTACATTGTTAGAGTTGTACTCTTTGAAAGTTACATTGTTAGTATTATACTCTTTGAAAGTTACATTGTTAGAGTCGTACTCTTTGAAAGTTATATTGTTATCTTTGAAAGTTACATTGTTAGAGTTGTACTCTTTGAAAGTTACATTGTTAGTATTATACTCTTTGAAAGTTACATTGCTAGAGTTGTACTCTTTGAAAGTTACATTGTTAGAGTTGTACTCTTTGAATTTGAAAGTTACATTGTCAGTATTATACTCTTTGAAAGTTACATTGTTAGAGTTGTACTCTTTGAAAGTTACATTGTTAGAGTCGTTCTCTTTGAAAGTTACATTGTTAGAGTTGTACTCTTTGAAAGTTACATTGTTAGAATTGTAGTCTTTGAAAGTTACATTGTTAGAATTGTACTCTTTGAAAGTTACATTGTTAGTATTATACTCTTTGAAAGTTACATTGTTAGTATTATACTCTTTGAAAGTTACATTGTTAGAGTTGTACTCTTTGAAAGGTACATTGTTAGTATTATACTCTTTGAAAGTTACATTGTTAGAGTTGTACTCTTTGAAAGTTACATTGTTAGAGTTGTACTCTTTGAAAGTTACATTGTTAGCATTATACTCTTTGAAAGTTACATTGTTAGAGTCGTACTCTTTGAAAGTTATATTGTTAGAATTGTTCTCTTTGAAAGTTACATTGTTAGAGTTGTACTCTTTGAAAGTTACATTGTTAGTATTATACTCTTTGAAAGTTACATTGTTAGAGTTGTACTCTTTGAAAGTTACATTGTTAGAGTTGTACTCTTTGAAAGTTACATTGTTAGAGTTGTACTCTTTAAAAGTGATATTGTTAGAATTGTACTCTCTGAAAGTTACATTTTTAGAGTTGTATTCTTTAAAAGTTATATTGTTAGAATTGTACTCTTTGAAAGTTACATTGTTAGAGTTGTACTCTTTAAAAGTTATATTGTTAGAATTGTACTCTTTGAAAGTTACATTGTTAGAGTTGTACTCTTTGAAAGTTATATTGTTAGAATTGTACTCTTTGAAAGTTACATTGTTAGAGTTGCACTCTTTAAAAGTTATATTGTTAGAATTGTACTCTTTGAAAGATCTAACCAAATAAGTCAACTCCTTGACTGCCTACGTTAGAGTTTCCAAGGCTGCAAGAAAAACAGAAATCTATTTTTAAATCATGTGTGTAACTGGAGCTTGTCTATTGGTTTAAGGCCTTCAATATTTATAAAGAACGAATCCCATATCCCATATGTTGTAGATTTAAACGTTTAGACAGTTTCATCGATGATATGTCATTTGCTCAAATCTTTATTTTTTTTCCAGATTATTATTTAATCAATTATTATAGATGTGAAGTGATTATTGTACATCGCTAAAACAGTTTTTGACCTTTGGCTGACAATTATACATAATTTTGTGTAAACTTGATACTTATCAGGCAGCTTACTTAGGCATTTTTCATAAATCTTTGTCTTAAAAGGCTCCTTTAGTGTCTTCCAAAATTTATTTTAGATAAAGTAGTTGTATTTTCTCAACATTCATTTAATTTAATGAATTTGATTCTTTGGATTATTGTTTTGTTTTGTGTAGAGCTGTTCTCATGAATTATGTGCCTCCTAAAACAATTTTCTTCATGTTTTTTACTTATTCAACGAAAGTCGTACATTTCCCTCCAAATATGAAAGGTAATATAGCTGATAAAATGGCAAAGGCAAAGCTGATAAAAGGACAAATAATATATACATAGGAAGGAATAATGTGACATGACAAAAAGCATGTTTAAATAAACAACAAAAGACAAAGCAGATAAAATGACGAAAGACAAAGCAAATAGAATAACACGAGACAAAAATAAATAAAATGACAAAAAACAAAGCATATAAAATAACAAAAAGACGAAAAATAAAGACAAAGCTGATTAAATAACAGAAGACTTGCAAACAAATGACGAAAGACATAACGCATATAATGGAACTTTTTCTTCTACACAAAACAAAGCCATAACATGAAAAAATGTTCTATTCCATGAGTCTTTTAGCAGTAAAATTTAATATAATATACATGTATCGGGGTGAGTGAAAACAAACATGTTCCGAACTTTGGTCGCTTATATCATTGTGATTAAATTAGATCATAATATAATTTTGTATATCAACGGTAAAAAAGTTGAAAACCGTGTAAGTTTAAAATTAGTAACACCTTTTTTTCCCCACTTTTTTAACAGTAGAAAGCCCCATATGCTTCGTAGTTAGGATTTTTGTAACAAGAACCAATAGAAACCTATCTAATAATCATATGAGCAATCCGTATCCCTATTGTTAGTTCGACACTTGCAAACTGTGTATGTCTGCGAAGATAGATAAAAAGCACAATCATTTTCTTTGATTTTTCAACACATCCAAAATTGGACTTAGCTATGATTATTTTAAACTATGATGTGTTTCTGTGAAAAATTCATAACAATTCCATTCATAAGTATTATGGTGTCACAGAATTGAAACACCCATTCACAGACTTAAATATCGCACACTTATACCTATTCGACGCACACCTCAGAAGCAATATTTATCAACAGGGCAAATATGCTCGATTGACAAATGAACGCAAATGTGTCAAATTTGTGCATTATGATATTTTGATTTTGAAGTGAACTCACACGAATGTTTGTATCTGACTAACTACACTTGATTTAAATTAAATGTTCTACAATTGTCAAACATGTGTTGATCTAGATACGGTATGATTTTTTAAAAACAAGTGTATCTTATTTGTTGAGGTACAAACGTTCAAACTTCGGAGAGAGAAAATTTCCACTCACCCGATTTATGTCCTGAAATACCAGGTGTAATACTCTAATGCATACCCATCGCTGTATTTACCACGACAATGAAAAGTAGGCTCTTTTTTTTTGATTTGTCTGACTTTTGTCTGACTTTATAAACATTAGCTGCAAAAAGAGACTTTTGTGCATTGCAAATGAAACTTACAATTTGTCTTTAAACATGTTACAATATATTACAATTTAATATCTTTGTCATGAAACCCATTAGAATAATTGTTATATGGAAATTTGATCCTCACAAGAAAAGAAATTGCTCTATGGTGCATATTCTACAAACACAAGTATTGTATACATTTAAAAAAAAATTGTAATGACAAAGTTAATGTGTTTCATCAACTCATTCTTTCTTTTATCTGTCATTGTGTTTAATTCTTCCAGTCAACTTCCATTCAAAATTGCTTACTGGTAGTACTCATGGGCCATTTGGGGCCAAAGTTGCTGAGCTCTACATACATGTTATGGGCTTTGTAAAATTGGTCACATTTGAGCCCCCCTTTCCCCAGGGGAATATCATGAGAATATTATGTGGAAATATGTCTTCATTGTAAGAGCCTTAGATTTAGTAGCACAGTCTTGATGAAGGTGCAAGTTAAACTGTAACCTCTGACATTTGACTTGTGGTGCCTGCTTGTTATGGATATCGCGTTGCTCAAATTTGTCTATTGATAGCTTCCTATTTGACGGCTCTTCTTATCACTGACCTCTGTGAACAGATCATAACATTTTTAGAATTATTTTTTTTCCGTCATTATTAAGATAACTTATCATAAAATTTTCTAATGCCCTTTAGAAACAACACCACCGCCTTGCCCCCTTCCACCAGACACACACACACACACACACACAAACAACTACAACAACACAGAAAACAATCCAAAAACTGAAAATTCAGGGAGCTTCCCAGTTAAGTAAATGTGATTTTGACAGTTGCAGAAAGTTTCCATTTTTATCTTTCGTTTTAATTTTGTCATCATTACTGTCTGGAAATGCCAGAGCAAATATAGTAATGTTACATTTTTTCATTGGTGGTCTTGGTCTTAAGAAAGAATATGAAAGTTGCTGGAAAGAATGGTGAACGCTACATTTGGTAAACTCACTTGGCAGTATTAGATGTTTAGGGGAAAAGTGCATTTCCTTGAGAATGTGAGTCACCTTTCGTGATACTAAACAAAAGAAATGTGAACAAGAAAACATATGTTTTTAAGTATTACGCATGCTATGACAACTTTTGTATACACATCTTAAATTTGCAATATGTTCCTTGTCATCTTGTTCCATGAATTATGTTTGGTTTTCTTTCTTATGTTTTGTTGGCTTTCTTTTTTCTCTCCTTGATTGCTACGCAGTTTGATTTTTCCGACAATTTTTCCATTAAATGCGACTCTGAATGTTTTGTTGTTGTCTTTTCTAATTGCTGTTGTTTTGTTGTTTGAAACAAAAAGGTGTAATTTTTACATTTTTCTATTTACATATTTCTTAAAATTTGATTATATAAATACGTCTATAACCTAGATTAACATTGGTAATGGCTTGATGCAGTAAACGATTGTACATAATTGCTTTAATATATTGATGCTACTTTTTTTAACATGACATCACCATATCATTTCCTACATCTGTTCTTTTCTCCCTCTTTGTTATCTCCCCTACCTCCTCATCGCAATAAAACTGTGTGATAAACCGTATACTTTGAATTACGTACATGTGTGACTATTTGTTTTTTTACTCTTCCAGTCTATTATTGTCAGAGTCGCCCCGTAACGTATAACTACAGCATTTTTGCATTTTGAATTTTTTCCTTTCTAAAAAGAGCCGCGACATTGATTGTGGTAGACATCATATTTGTCACAAGAAAATTCTTGACCAAGCAAAATAATTTGTTGATTTCGCCTTGCTGTAAATGGACAAGATATCGCAGCGCCTCAATCCTTTCAGCTCTAAATATAGAGCAGCAAGATTTAGTAGTGTTGCCTCATTTTTTAAAGTTTGGCGTTGAGAGAACGATGAATGACAGATATGCTTCAATTCTTACTGACTTGGTGGGTCCAAGAATGTTTTTATTGTATGCTATGTCTATAATAAATGAAATGTTATTAGTATAATTACTTTCTTTTTTTACTATTATTATTATCATTAGTAGTAGTAGTAGTAGTAGTAGTAGTAGTAGTAGTAGTAGTAGTAGTAGTAGTAGTAGTAGTAGTAGTAGTTCATTATTATTATTATTATTATTATAATTATTATTATTATTATCATTATCATCATCATTATTATTATTAGTATTAGTTTATTATTATTATTGTTATTATTATATTGATATTATTATAATTATCATATTATTATTATCATTAATATTATCAATATTATACTGATCATCATCATCACCATGAGGATCATCATCGTTGAATATTATTATTATTGCTATTATTAGTGTTATCATTATGTTTATATTAATATTATTGCATTACTGTTATAACTATTAGTAGTATTACTATTATCAATATTAGTAGTAGCAGCAGTAGTAGTAGTAGTAGTAGTAGTAGTAGTAGTAGTAGTAGTAGTAGTAATAGTAATAGTAGTAGTAGTAATAGTAGTAGTAATAGTAGTAGTAGTAGTAGTAGTAGTAGTAGAAACAGCAGCAGCATGAGCAGTAGTAGAAGTAGTAGTAGTAGTAGTAGTAGTAGTAGTAGTAGTAGTAGTAGTAGTAGTACAATCAGGGTTATTATTACCTTTACTATTATTATTGATGATCTTTTATATCATGAGGAAGAAAAAGTAATAAGAAAATAATCTAGTGATGTAAATTAATTAGGGGTGTATATATGTGTGTGTGTGTGTGTGTGTGTGTGTGCTGGTGTTTACTTACGTTTACAGCAAAAGGATTAAAATACCCCCCCCCCCCCCCCCCCCCCCCCCCCCCCCGGAGATTATACAGGTAATGAATGACACATGTATATAATATATATATTTATCACTACCTTTCATGCCTACATTTTTTCCACCTGTCGCTTTTACTCCTTCCTGATTGCAGTGTAGCACTCAGGACTGATTACACAGCTAAGATCAAATGTGTTAATGTTTTTAGAATCTATCTGTCTCTTGTTATATGGTTGTTATGGAGTGAAAACGAATCTGTCTGTCTCTTTGTTATTTTATCGTTGAGTTGAAAAGGTTGTTATGGGGTTAACATGCACATTCTGGTTAAATGTTCTTTAGAATAAGAAAAACAAAAAAATGACAAAAATCTGAATTTTTGGGCTGATTTTCCGTGATTTGCTGAACATGATTTTTTACATCCTATTTAGGCTCTGTTTAGGGTGCAAGTAGTTTTGCTAAGTTAGTCACTGTATTTGTATATTTCACAATATATGAATTACAAGACTGATCGTACAGTCGAAGCCGATAATATGAACACCGTTTATTTGGAACAGTCGTTTATTTGGAACAATTCCTCTGGGACAGAATTTCTTCTATGAAAACTATCTAGTTAATTGGAATAGAAAAATGGTTAGTCTCAAATAAAAACGAAGATTTGAATGTGAAGGTTGCTGTAACGCAAAATCCTACCACTTATGAAATTGGAGAGGCGTTGTATCAAAACCGTAGCATTGTAAGTTTGTAATCACTACGACATTGGTTTATGACCCGTGGCTGGCCTACATGTCTTTTCACAACATTGAACTCTTAGTACTTCACTCTGCTTTCCTCAAGTGACTCAGATGTGAATGAGTACCCAGCTATAGGAAGAGAAAGGTTTTGTAAAAGTGTTAATGTGCAGTGCCTAACAGGCTGATGTACTGTATGCTTCCCAGAGAGTTGAGAGGGACTTAAATGGAAATGGACTGCTTGGGTATAAACAATGTACAGTTGATGAGCCTACACTTGTGACTTCCGATAAACCTTTTTAGATCTGTGTGTATGCATTAAAGATCTATGTGTGTGCATTAAAGATCTATATGTGTGCATTGAAGATCTAGTTGTGTGCATTGAAGATCTATGTGTGTGCATTAAAGATCTATATGTGTGCATTGAAGATCTATGTGTGTGCATTAAAGATCTATATGTGTGCATTGAAGATCTATATGTGTGCATTGAAGATCTATGTGTGTGCATTAAAGATCTATATGTGTGCATTGAAGATCTATGTGTGTGCATTAAAGATCTATATGTGTGCATTGAAGATCTAAGTGTGTGCATTGAAGATCTAAGTGTGTGCATTGAAGATCTAAGTGTGTGCATTGAAGATCTATATGTGCATTGAAGATCTATATGTGTGTGCATTGAAGATCTATATGTGTGTGCATTGAAGATCTAAGTGTGTGTGCATTGAAGATCTATATGTGTGTTTGCATTGAAGATCTAAGTGTGTGTGCATTGAAGATCTATATGTGTGTGTGCATTGAAGATCTATATGTGTGTGTGCATTGAAGATCTATGTGCATGATGATATACAAAGATATTGTAGCCTTTATCAAATGTGTTAATTGTCATTTTTTAAACACACCAAGGGTGAAATGGATGTACGACTAAAAGTATATGTAAAACACTGTGTATAGAAGAAATAAATACACCTGTACCAATTATCGTAATCATGTACATGGTGATACATGTGTACGCTATAAGGCCGTTCCATACATAGATGCTGCTTAGATTAGAGCGCCACTTAATTGGAACAATGTCCATGAAACGATGCTGTTCCAATTAAGCTGCTTTGACTGTTTTTCAAATATCATTCTTCGTGTTGTTACAACATAAGCAGGTACTAATAAGTGAAATACTCAATAAAACTACAACGATGCGGAAATGACACAAGTAAAAATAAGGAGATGTTATTGATGTTGACTTTTTTGGTTTGTTTTACATTTTGCACTTACTCTTTTCTAATCATTGCTATCACCTTTAATGTCAATGATCTCACGCGGCAAATTATTGGACAATGAGACTACAAAATTTATAGAAGGTCCACAGGACTTAAGTTGATTTCAAACTAAGTCCTAACATGTGATACTGCTTGGGTTGAAAAAGACCTGCTAAGTAGTTAAAAGGTTTATTCTATGTTATATACACAATGAAGGCCACAAACTGATATGATTAAATTTAATTCGATCGTAAGCAATTTTATTGCATGCAGATTTAGAATTAAATTTGTCTTTTTATGAAAGAAGGTTTTTATGAAATTGAAGAAAAGATTGTTAGTTTTCTTTGTTGTTGTTTTATCAAGTACAATTAGACGATGTATTTCTTTTTCTTTTAATAATGAAAAATCATGGAGATTTTAGACATTTGAACACAATTTATAATGATTAATAATATGATTATAAGTATTTATACACATTTATTGTCAGATATTTAATTTTAATCATATTCATGGTGCTGAGAAGAATACATGTTCAATTTTTTAAATATGGTTTTTTAAAAATAAACTCAGCTAGTTAATTTACGTTTATAGTAACTTTAATACATTAGATTGCGCTGAAACTTCTGGCGCTATTCAAATTGTTATGGTTTGCAAACTAGGCAGCAATTTGATCTATGGCATCAATATTCCAGCCTCTGTCGATCTAATTATAGTTATATGTACTTAAAGAAGAGAAAAAACAAAGATCAATATGTCCTTTCATGTTCCAAATTTTAAAAATTTGAATTCAGTCATTTACCACTAGATCTATATATAGATTTATGTCTGTTGTGACCAAATGTTATTGCTTGACTTTGCTCTTATGTTGAAATCAATTTGATTGCTTACACTGTTTGTCCAGGTGAAAGTTACTTTATTATTATTTTTAATGGATCTTTCATTATTCATTGGTTTAGCTCCTTTATACCAGGGTCAAATCATGTTATTTAAAAATGCTCCTAAATTTTTTAAATTTTTTTTAATGGGTATTGATTGATATCTGACCATCTTACCAATGAGAGGTTAAAACGTTGACAATTTTAGACCCATCCAAATGTTTCTGAAATGTTACATTCAGTAAAGTTGCATCTTTGAGGAAGTGTCAACTGTAATGTTAAAGTAGATGTCATTTTGTCCCTTTTGTTAATATAGACTGCATCTTTACAATTATGTTATTTTTTCCAGCTTATTCATCATTTTTTGTTGACCAAAACCATCAGACTTACGTTTTATATTATGAAATGATTAAATAATTGAGTGTTTTGTTTTGTTGCCATTCTTTATTTCAAGAAATCTACTATTACGTTTACATGGATCCATTTTTTTAATGTTATGACATACTAAGTCATAATTTGCTATTTTGGTTTGTTTTATCTTTTGTTTTCAAAGACCTTTATCTAAAAGATATTAGCCAGCATGATCCTGCTCATGAACACTGTCAATGTTTGATTTGGAAAAACACCTGGGAACGTATGGATGCCATCAATTGGACATTTTTGTGTTCATGTCTTTTTTTTTAAATCACGCTTTTATGACAAGCACTATTGTTCTTGATTTTCATCTATGTATATATTTATACAATCTATATATACCATTAAAGTTTTTGTGTCGTGTTATTTTTTATTAGCTTTTTTCTTTTCTTTTTTTTTTGTGGCTGTTTTAAAGTGTTGATTTGCTCAGAATGAAATATTCATAATCATTGCTACCACTACACTACAAGCGGGTCATCAGCAAGCATTCTATGCATGCTGTTTACCTTCCCAGTGAAGTCGTTGATTGATTTTATAATGTGAATAATGAACAAGGAAGAGACAACCATAGCTCTTGATGCCAGCATTTCAGGGTACCAAGTCCTCATTTGATAACCATTTAATTACGGGACTGCGATAATTACATCTTTGCCAGGCTACAATTTCTCTGACATAATACACTTATACTTATAGGTGAAGGATATGGCTTTGGGATACGTTTTATTTTTTGTAATTTATCTTTTGTTAAATTGGGGGGGGGAGGGGGTGTGAATTTTTGTTTTCGCTTTATGTGCCTTTTCAGTTACTTCTTCTGTCTTATGAATAAAGTCTTTAAAGTTCCATTAATGTCAGGGTAAATTGACCTCTGACCTGTATATTTACATTTTATACAAAGAACAATGACAAGGCTGAATAAATAATATAAATATTTATACAATATAATATAAGAGCAGTGTTTTTTGTTTTTTTTAACATGCTATTGAAAGCATTTGCTAAATTAATGTATCTTATTGTACCAATACTCAATAATAGTAATAATACACCTAACTTTTGTTTGCTCCATTTCACACCATGTATACAGTCTGTAAGGCATTATAATTACTCTATTACTATGAGTGTAAGTTTCTAGTATCTTAAGTGAGCCTTAAGTACTTAATGACCTGGGTTTTCTATTTACTTTTACATATTTGTCTTTTGAGCATTGAGCAAGACATTTTTATAGATGTATATATATGTGTATTTTCTTTTATTTGTTTCACAGTTATCTATCCATTTTGTCATGTGACCAATATATATATATATATATATATATATATATATATAATATATATATATATATATATATATATATATATTATATATTATATATATATAATAATATGCCTGTTGACATAATCTTTTAATATTGAAATTTCTGACGTTTATTTGGACTTAATTCGGACTTTTTGTCCAACTTTAAAACTTTGCTGTAGTTTTCCGTGTGGATTTGTTTGGACTTTAAATGTTTGTATCCATGAGTGAAAGAAAGGATTTGTTTTGCACAAGCTGAGAGTTTTGTGAAAAATTAAAATCAAAATTATTTATTTTCTCCCTTCGTGGTAACGTTTAGGGTGTAGTGGCGCTGTAGCATACGTCTTGGATGACTTTGATTTGGCGTAGTTTTTTATTACTCAAAATAAAATTGAGAAAATCGTTCAACCGTCGACGGGGCTTGAACCTATGACTTTTTGGTTGAGAGGGCTTTGCCTCCCTCCCCTGCCAGATGACTGGTGGTATTACTATTACAAATCACTTGAGGCAGGGTTGAAGAAAAGAAAGAAGTTTGATGTTCTGGCCTCTCTCTCTACTTTTTGACTTTGACCTATTTCAGATACAACTTACAGCAAAGGTCAACAAAGGACCGATTTGTACATGTATATTATTTGACTTTTCATGATTTTATAATGTTATTCATCAACTTATTGTAGTAAGAGTTTTCTATGAGAATGTGATTTTAATTGATGTTGTAGATTTTGTTTTGTTTCATTGCAATTGACCCTGTCCACCACATGTGGTGATCTTGGAGAAAGAATGAAAGGAAAGAAATAGGACCTATTATTAGGGCCCCGCTAACTGCTCACATGATGTAAATGAATGTGGATAAATGAAAGTTGAAACTTCTAATACTTCTCTATGGATAGTTTAAAGCCCATTTAGAGATGAGTATTTCATTTATACGGACATTCATACAGGGAGATCACCCAAGACAAGCATCCTTTAAAAAAAACAGAAGAGTGATCTCCCTGCAATAACAAAGTTCATAATTAAAATTTTTTTCTTCACTTCAAATTTCACAATCGTGAAAAACAACATTTTATCTTGATCTATGGAATGAAACATATGTGATGCCTGTATTATAAGTCTCGACAACTGAAAATGTTTTTATTTCTTTTTATTTTATTTGCACAACTGCTATAAATTTGTGTGCCCATTTATGAAAGCAAATCAAAAATAAACATTTTACAACAAAAAATTTAAACATTTGTTTTTAGTATCTTTAATTTTAGAATGTTTTATTTTACTCTACAATTATCATCTTTCTTTCTGTAAACAAGACATTTGTTAAATGAGTGAGGTCTCAGCTAATAGGGCTCTTGGTAGTCCAGAGGCAGGTGTGTCGATCTCTCAACCAAAAGGTAATGGGTTCCGAGCCAACATTGAAATATTTTCAATTTTTTTTCAGAGCAAAATCCACCCCCTAGTCCAGGTAGGTGGATCAACACCTAGTCCTATCAGAGATTGATGATAAAAAAGAGGTCCTGTGCAGATTACAACACTCTGTGCACGTTCAAGATCCCTTGGCTGTTTACAGGGTAGTCCTGACAAAATTAAAAATCCTACCAGAAACCCTGAGATCATTTAAGTCAGGGATGTAGGTAAATGAAATTAATTCAAATTAAAAACTCAGCAATGAGCTGCTTCCACTGGAAGATAGTGAGAGATGGAGGTCCTTCATAGTCATAGCTTTAAACTAAGCTCATATGGCAAGAGCAGGCCCTGGTTCTCGGGAGGCATCAAGGGGAACTGATGACGGCATCTTGACAGGGTGTTGGTTTGTCATAATGACAAGTCATAATGACCTTTAGACTTGGATTTCTAGCCTAAATCAATCATGGGTAAATGGGAAAATAATATTCTTAATCTGAACTCTTTATCAACTTCTGATCAAAATCTGAAGCTGAAAGAAAACCCGACCTCAGTCTTGCATCTTGTGCTACATGACCAACCAAGGAAGAAACAAGGCGCAATTGACGCCAGCACAAATAACCAAATGTTCTCTCTGAACCAGAAGTGACCTGTAATCACAACTGACTACCACTATGATCCGTATGACTGATTTTTCCTGGAGAGTTACCCATTACTTTCAATGATAGGAAGGTACTAACATGGCCTAGGGATTTACAGTTTTATTAGTATTCAACTTAAAATTTCAAAATTGGAAAAAGAATAATCATATGTTAGAAACCTGATATTCTATTCACTGTGGAAATTTTCACCTGTGAGAATATAACAGACTGGAAAGAAGACAACAACAGTACCAATACACAAGAGCATCATCTATGGAATGCTCAAATTATAGAGGATATCACTACTTAGCATACCTGGAAAAGCTTTATGACACAGAATATCATTGAATTCTCTGACTGATTTCTTCTCTCAGTTTTTCCCTCTGAGTTAATCATTACCCTAGGTGCAATGGCAATATATAACCATATAGGAAAAGCATTCCAATGACAATATATAACCATATAGGAAAAGCATTCCAATGACAATATATAATAACCATCTAGGAAAGGCATTCCAATGACAATATATAACCATCTAGGAAAAGCATTCCAATGACAATTTATAACCATCTAGGGAAAGCATTCCAATGACAATATATAACCATCTAGGAAAAGCATTCCAATGACAATATATAACCTATCTAGGGAAAGGCATTCCAATGACAATATAACCATCTAGGGAAAGGCATTCCAATGACAATATATAACCATTTAGGAAAAGCATTCCAATGACAATATATAACCACCTAGGAAAGGTATTCCAATGACAATATATAGCCATCTAGGAAAAGCATTCCAATGACAATATATAACCATCTAGAAAAGTATTCCAATGACAATATATAACCACTCTAGGAAAGGCATTCAATGACAATATATAGCCATCTAGGAAAAGCATTCCAATGACAATATATAACTATCTAGAAAAGCATTCCAATGACACATATAACCATCTAGGAAAAGCATTCCAACGACAATATATAACCATCTAGAAAAGCATTCCAATGACAATATATAACCATCTAGGAAAGGCATTTGTAGGTAAATAAGAATTGTCAACAGGCAAATAATCAGATTGAAGAACATCAGAGTGGATTTAGACCAGGATGAAGTGTACAAGACTACATATTTACAATAAGACAAATAATAGAAAAATGTATGACTTGCACCTCTTGTTCTTGCCTTAGAAAAGGTATTTGACACACTGAGGAGGGATGGATCTATGGTATTCTTTAAAAGAACCCAATGTAGAGCAACATTTAATAGAAGCCATTAAAAGTTTTTACAATAAACCAACATTTGCAGCTAAAGTACAATTTGATGTAGATATAGGGGTAAGACAAGGCTATATCCTATATCCTCTTTTGTTTATCACTTTTTATGGATTCAGTCGCAGAGGCATCCTCAAAATAAAGAAATGAATGTAGGTATGTGGAAATTCAAAACCAGTAAATGTATCAATGCTTTCATTGGCTGATGATTTAGTTCTGTTAGGAAAATGAGAAAAGTGGCCTTCAATATAAAATCAACAGGCTGAATAATGAACTAAATGAAAAAGGAATGTAAAAATGCTAGTAACTAGGGAAACTAAGACACAAAATCTTAAACTGGGCAGGGAGAAGTTAGAACAAGTTCAAAGCTACAATCACCTAGGGGTAATGATTAACTTAGAGGAAAACTAATAGAAGAAATCAGGCAATGACAATATATGACCATCTAGGTAAACAAGAATTGTCAACAAAAAATCTAAATGGTAGTAAACGACACAGATTATTGTCCTTCTTTCTCTATGGCAGAAAACCTGGACCTTAGACAGCAGGGAATACAGTACAATACAAGCAGCTTAGGAAGAGAAGTATGGAAAATTAAAAGAGACAAAATCAGAAATGCAACAATAAGAGATCAAACCAAAGCAAATGGTATAAATATTAAGATAGAAATAAAATCAAATCAGATTGTTTGAGCATCTAAACAGAATGAGTGATAATAGAATGGTTAAAGTTAAATCAGTATACAATGCTAAAACCCAAGGTAAAAGACCAAAAGGCAGACCTCAGAGAAAGTGGGAAGAAGATATAAAAGAGGCATTAAAGCAAAAATTTGAAGGAAATAGAAAATGTCAGGACAGGGTAGCCTAGAGAAAGATGATTTCGGGCATCTAAACCTATACACCGGAAGGTAAAAGGGGAACAGATAAAAAAAGAAAGAAAGATGATAATTAAAACAAATGCTTTTGTGGGTTTTAAAAAAAAACCTGGATAGCATTCAGTCATCATGTGTCTTCTTGCAATTTTATTGGTCTTTTTTGGGGAAAACTCAGATTTTCCCCAAAATCACAATGCTAGTAGTATGCAAGGCAACCTTAAAAAAACACTTTGTCATGTCAAGAAAACTAAATGGAAACAGTTTTAAATGATGAGGAGCATAGGTGATAAAGTCAGCCAGTGTGTTTTCAAATCCATCTTTTGCCATGTCACTTATCATTCATATCGATGTGTATGTAATTGTGTTTGTGTGTGTTTTTTTGTTTGTATGTTTATTCAATCTGGAAAGTGGAATGGTTTGTTCATTGCTTGAACTAGTAAAAAAAATTGTCAACTTGTCTTGAGACGTGTTTATGCCAAGTGAAGATGATGTATGATAATTAATCGGCATCTTACGTGAACAATGAAGCGATAGAGTGTGGGTAAGTGAAGTAAGTTACAGTGTGTACTAGAATAACTAGAATTTATCCCGTCCACCATTTGCGATGATCTCTGGGTGAAGTAAGAGGAAACAGCAAGATGGAAAGGATTAGTAAAAGAGTGAGAAGAATGAAATAGGACATACTAGCAGCCTCGCCAAGCACGTACAGATGAGTGACATACACAGTGCAAACACACACACAGTGCAAAAGACACACAGTGCAAAAAAGAAACAGTGCAAACAGTGCAAAAGACACAAACAGTGCAAAAGACACAAACAGTGCAAAAGACACAAACAGTGCAAAAAGACACAAACAGTGCAAAAGACACACACAGTGCAAAAGACACAGTGCAAAAGACACACACAGTGCAAACACAAAGTGCAAAAGACACACACAGTGCAAAAGACACAAACAGTGCAAAAGACACACACAGTGCAAAAGACACACACAGTGCAAAAGACACACACAGTGCAAAAGACACACAGTGCAAGACACACACAGTGCAAGACACACACAGTGCACAAGACACAAAAAAGACAGTGCAAAAGACACACACAGTGCACAAGACACAAACAGTGCAAAAGACACACACAGTGCAAAAGACACACACACACTACAAAAGACACAACAGTGCAAAAGACACACACAGTGCAAGAGACACACACAGTGCAAAGACACACACACTACAAAAAGACACACACAGTGCAAAAGACACACAGTGCAAAAGGACACACACAGTGCAAAAACACACAGTGCAAAAGACACACACAGTGCAAGAGACACACACAGTACAAAAGACACACACAGTGCAAAAGACACAACAGTGCAAAAGACACACACAGTGCAAAAGGCACAGTAGCAAAAGAGACACACAGTACAAAAGACACACAGTGCAAAAGACAACACAGGTACAAAGAGACACACACAGTGCAAAAGACACACAAGCAGTTCAAAAGACACACAGTGCAAAAACACACACACAGTACAAAAGACACACACAGTGCAAAAGACACACACAGTTCAAAAGACACACACAGTGCAAAAGGCACAAACAGTAAACAAGAGACACACACAGTGCAAAAGACACACACAGTACAAAAGACACACACAGTACAAAAGACACACACAGTACAAGAGACACACACAGTGCAAAAGACACACACAGTGCAAAAAGCACAAACAGTACAAAACACACACACACAGCGCAAAAGACACACACAGTGTAAAAGACACACACAGTGCAAAAGACACAAACAGTTCAAAAGCACACAACAGCAAAAACACACACACAGTACAAAAAGACACAAACAGTTCAAAAGACACACACAGTGCAAAAGACACACACAGTACAAGAGACACACACAGTGCAAAAGACAAGACACACACAGTACAAAAGACACAAACGGCACCAAAAAGACACACACAGTGCAAGAGACACACACAGTGCAAAAGACACACACAGTACAAAAAGATAAACAGCGCAAAACACACACAGTACAAAAAGACACACACAGTGCAAAACAGACACACAGTGCAAAAGACACAATTCACAGTGTAAAAGACACACACAGTACAAAGCACAAACAGTGCAAAAGACACACACAGTAAAAGACACACACAGTGCAAAAGACACACACAGTGCAAAAAAGACACACACAGTGCAAAGACACACAGTGCAAGAGAAATCACACACAGTGCAAAAAGACACACACAGAGTGCAAAGACACACACAGTGCAAAAATCAGTGCAAGAGAGACACATAGTACAAAAGACACACACAGTGCAATACAAGACACACACAGTACAAAAGACACACACAGTACAAAAGACACACATAGTACAAAAGACACACACAGTACAAAAGACACACATAGTATAAAAGATAAGAGACACACAGTACAAAAGACACACAGAGTGCAAGAGATACACACAGACAATTAAAGAAACACACACAGTGCAAAAAGACACACAGTACAAAACACACACACAGTGCAAAAGACACACAGAGTACAAAAGACACACAGTAGTAAAGAGACACACAGTGTAAGAGAGACACATAGTACAAGAGACACACACAGTGTAAAAGACACACATAGCACAAGAGACACACACAGTGCAAAAGACACACACAGTACAAAAGACACACAAAACAGTGCAAAAACACACACAGTACAAAAGAGACACACAGTGCAAAAAGACACACACAGTGCAAAAGACACACACAGTGCAAGAGACACACACAGTACAAAAGACACACACAGTGCAAAAGACACACAGTGCAAAAGACACACACAGTGCAAAGACACACACAGTGCAAAAGACACACACAGTACAATAACACACACACAGTGCAAAAGACACACACAGTACAAAAGACACACAGTGTACAAGAGACACACACAGTATAAAAGACACACACAGTACAAAGAGACACACAGCAGTACAAAAGACACACACAGTGCAAACACACACACAGTACAAAAGATACACACAGTGCAAAAGACAAAACAAAAAGACACACACAGTACAAAAGACACACACAGTGCAAAACAAACAGTGTACACACATAGTACAAAAGACACACACAGTACACAAGACACACACAGTGCAAAAGACACACACAGTACATAAAGACAAAAGACACACAGTACAAAAGACACACACAGTACAAGAGACACACACAGTACATAAGACACACACAGTACAAGAAACACAGTACAATAGACACACACAGTGCAAAAGACACACACAGTACAAAAGACACACACAGTACAAAAGACACACACAGTACAAAAGACACACAGTACAAAAGACAACAGTGCAAAAGACACACACAGTGCAAAAGACACACACAGTGCAAAACACACACACAGTGCAAAAGACACATAAGACACACACAGTACATAAGACACACACAGTGCAAAAGACACACACAGTGCAGTACACAGAGTGCAAAACACACACAGTGCAAAAGACACACACAGTACATAAGACACACACAGTACAATAGACACACACAGTGCAAAAACACACACACAGTGCAAAGACACACACAGTACAAAAGACACACACACAGTGCAAAAGACACACACAGTGCAAAAGACACACACAGTACACACACAGTGCAAAAGACACACACAGTACAAAAGACACACACAGTATAAGACACACACAGTACAAAAGACACACAAGACACACACAGTGCAAAAACACATACAGTGCAAAAGACACACACAGTACAAAGACACACACAGTACAAAGACACACACAGTGCAAAAGACACACACAAAAGACACAAGACACACACAGTGCAAAAAGCACACACAGTGCAAAAGACACACACAGTACAAAGACACACACAGTGCAAAAGACACACACAGTGCAAAAGACACACACAGTACAAGAGACACAGTGCAAAGACACACACAGTACAAAAAACACACAGTGCAAAAACACACAAAGAGACACAGTGCAAGAGACACACACAGTGCAAAAGACACACACAGTACAAAAAGCACAAACAGCACAAAACACACACACACAGCAGCAAAAACACACACAGTGGCAAAAGAGACACACAGTGCAAAAGACACACACAGTGCAAAAGACACACACAGTGCAAAAGCACACACAGCGCCAAAACACACACAGTGTAAAAGCACACAGTGCAAAAGACACACACAGTGCAAAAGACACACAGTGCAAAAGCACACACAGTGCAAAAGACACACACAGTGCAAAAGACACACAGTGCCAAAGACACACAGTGCAAAAGACACACACAGTGCAAAAAACACACACACACAGTGCAAAAGACACACACAATACAAAGACACACACAGTGCAAAACACACACAGTGCAGAGACACACAGTACAAAAGACACACAGTGCAAAAGAACACACACAGTGCAAAAGACACACAGTGCAAAAGACACACAATACAAAAGACACACACAGTGCAAAAGACACACACACAGTACAAAAGACACACACAGAAAACACACACAGTGCAAAAACACACACAGTGCAAAAGACACACACAGTGCAAAGAACACACAGTGCAAGACACACACAGTGCAAAAAGACACACACAGTGCAATACAAGAGACACACACAGTACAAGGGACACACATAGTATAAAAGACACACACAGTACAAAAGACACACAAAGTACAAGAGACACACATAGTATAAAGATACACACAGTACAAAAGACACACACAGTACAAGAGATACACACAGTACAAAAGACACACAGAGTGCAAGAGGCACACACAGTACAAGAGATACACACAGTGCAAAAGACACACAGAGTACAAAAGACACACACAGTGCAAGAAAGACACACAGTGCAAAGAGACACACAGTACAAGAGACACACACAGTGTAAGAGACACACACAGTGCAAAAGACACACACAGTACATAAGACACACACAGTACATAAGACACACACAGTGCAAAAGACACACACAGTACATAAGACACACACAGTGCAAAAAGACACACAGTGCAAGAGACACACAAAGTACAAGAGGCACACAGTGCAAGAGACACAGTACAAAAAGACACACAGTACAAAAAAACACACAGTGCAAAAGACACACAGTGCAAAACACACACACAGTGCAAAAAGACACACACAGTACATAAGACACACACAGTACATAAGACAAAAGACACACACAGTAAAAAGCACACACATTGTAAGACACACACAGTGCAAAACACACACACAGTGCAAAACACACACACAGTACAAAAGACACACACAGTACAATAGACACACACACAGTGCAAAAAGACACACACAGTACCATAGACACACACAGTACATAAGACACACACAGTGCAAAAGACACACACAGTACATAAGACACACACAGTACATAAGACACACACAGTACAATAGACACACACAGTACATAAGACACACACAGTACAATAGACACACAGTGCAAAAGACACACACAGTACAAAAGACACACACAGTACAAGAGACACACACAGTGCAAAAGACACACACAGTGCGAAAGACACACAGTGCAAAAGACACACACAGTACAATAGACACACACAGTGCAAAAGACACACACAGTACAAAAGACACACACAGTACAATAGACACACAGTGCAAAAGACACACACAGTACAAAAGACACACACAGTACAAAAGACACACACAGTACAAAAGACACACACAGTACAAAAGACACACACAGTGCAAAAGACACACACAGTACAAAAGACACACACAGTACAAAAGACACACACAGTACAAAGATACACACAGTGCAAAAGACACACATAGTACAAAAGACGCTTACAGTGCAGACACAGTGCAAGACAACAGAGACACACACAGTGCAAAAGACACACACAGTGCAAAAGACACACACATACAAAAGACACACACAGTGCAAAAGAGATACACACAGTCCTAAAAACACACATGAAAATCTCAATGAAAGTGTCAAGCTCTTGTTGCAGTTAGAAACTTCTTCTTTCTTGTTTTATTCAGGTAAGAAATGTATTCCATCTTCTTTTCCAAAGGAGAAATATATATGTACATATACATATGCTGCATTGAATCTGTAAATATAAAATTATCTGACAACTTTTGTCTTTACACATACAAACAAATGTCTAGAATTCAACTGCTCAGCTTAAATCACACAATTTCATTCCACTGCATTAACAAGTCAGTGGACCAGATGACTGATCTATTAAAACAAACAAAGCATAAAAATGCATTGTCTTTCCAAGTTTTGTCTCCGTTCTTGATTTAAATAAAGATTATAAATTCTTGGAAATTCTGACGGGGGATTTTAGTTTTAATGACAATTTGTGTATGGGATTGGGATTAATAAACCAAGAAAATCTCTAAGACATTGTTGAAAGTTATTTGAATTCTTTATTAATAAAGAAATAAAAAAATTGAAAGGAAAGAACATTTGGGATGGTAGAGACAAATTAAAAATAAAGTATAGACATAAAATAATAATCTTCATTAACCATTTTTGTTTTGGGAATGCCATTTTTGCCGAAAACGGGACAATTCTAGTCTATCATACTAGTGGATAGAGCAGTTCATTCCGTCATAATGATATCATAAAAGAAGCTCAGTATCGATTCTTTGAATTTATATGAATTTTTTAGAAACAATACAGGCCTATCTTTCAACACAGCTATTATACAATAAAAGCCAGAAATATTATCTTAAGTATGGCAAGTTGGTAATCATTTTGATCGCCACAATGAACGCTATCCAAAACAACTAATTGACGATTTGTTATGAATATTGCCTTAGATCGGCCGAAAGTTGCGGAACATATTCCGTGCACCTATTATCAAAGGCACCATCTCAAAATGAGTAAAAAGGTGCTGGTGCACTTGAAACAGTGTCAATAAAAGTAGTTAAAGAGCCTCTCAAGGTTTTATGATGTTTCAAAGTATTATCCTACTCTTTTGTTAGGTTTATGGGAAAAAAATGTATTCAAATAACAGAAAATATGAGAAAAATACGAATATCTCAAAATGTCATTTTTGGACCGTTCTTTTCTAACTTAGCTCGCATTTTTATCGATTGACTTGAAATTTGGCACAAACCTTGCTTTTGATGCATGGAATAAAAGAGTGCATGCGTTAGATGTTATTCGTATACTTTCCGAAAAATGAATTTTTAGTTGAATAAAATTGTTGTAAACATTTTATATGGAACTTTCAACATACCATAAAACTAAAAGTTTGATAGATTCGTCCAAACCCATGCATATTTTGTTCTATAGATGTAAATGAAGGAGTGTACCAATTTTGAGACACATCCCAAAATAATTGATGGAATTTTTACATTTGAAAATGCATGTTATTTTTAGCTTCATAAATCCACTATGGCGGCGTTGCCATGGCAACACCGACAAAATTTCAGTTTCTTATATTTTCTCCTCAAAAATCGAGGCCTTAGTTGGCTTGCTCTATAGGTTTTCAAAATGGCTTTCAGAACCCGCTCCTCCCCAAAAAAATGTTTCTTCTGATTGATCTGCCCACATCTTCCCCGTCAGTGTTAGTCCTTTCTCAATATCTCAAAATCCAATGTAGAAAATTATGAAACTTATTCATAGCAAGAAAAATATACTAAATGAATGAGGAAATAAGAATTTAATGAAACAAGGAACAGTTTTGTTTTCTTTCACGGAAAATGAGTATACAATATTGCCTTTGAAGTATACATTAAGAGAACACAAAAACTACTGAAGAGTAGCTGCAAAAACTGAATGGAAGCATAACGATTGGGTGCATACATTGAAAGGAGGAAGTGTCTGTCCATCAGTGAACACAAAATCTCACAAAAGTGTTTCATTGAGTAGGAAACACACAGCCGACTAGTATCACAGGCGAAATGACTTCCATGACATCTGTGACAACAATTGATGGCCATAGAATAAACATTTGCACTGTCCATTATTTTGAATGGAATAAAAGAAAATAAGATAACATCACAACTATTTATCCTCTTTCTTATTTCTTCCTTCTTCATCTTCTTGTTCTTTCTGTTTTGTTGCTTTTGGATTTCACAATACATAGTTAAAAGACAATGACTGCTTACACCTACATAAAACACAACTATCAAGCACTGAAATGAACCACATGCAAAGTGGAACACAACACAAGAGTTCAAAGGGCAAAGAAGAACAGTGGACTGAACAACAGCATCTAAAATCTAAAGAACATAGATTCTAATGATTGTTGTTACACCTGTAACTTAAAAACAAAACAATTGTTTACAGACAATTCACTTAGCACACGCACTTTTCAAAGCCAAAATGATTAATAAACCAGATGATCACTTTTCTGGTTTCTCAGTACAGAAAAAGCTGCAATGGAATTGTCATTTTTTTTTATTATATATATATCACAATTTAGGGTGAATCAACAAAAGAAAGAATCATCATGGGATAAAACCAGTAGACAACAGGATACCTAGCATATAAAGCAATTGGTTAATAAATATGACAGGGATATGTTTCACTTAACACAGATGAGAAACAAAAGATAAGTACTTGATCTTTGTGTATGAAAACACAATATTTAAAAAGATAACTAAATTTTTTTATTGAAAAATGTATTATTAGCTTGATTGTACAGAATAGTAAGAAGTATACAGAATTCTGTGTATGGTCATTTGATGTGAAACATACCAGAAAAAACCTAACAATAAAACCACAAAGACTTCAACTTCAAGATCACTGCATAGTTTCTTAATCGAGTAAAGTTATTAAAAAAATTATTCATAATCTGATAAAAGTCTTGTAGCATGAGTATATTGATTATTCAAAATAGTAAACACTTAGAGATAATTCTAAACGCAATTGTGTTAAAGCATGTTCATGATGACATGGGAGATTTTGTGTACCATTGATGTTGACTTTATTACGAAGAAAGCTAAACCCCTTAAGACAAACTAAAGTTTAAACTCCTTTGCAACCTCAATAGAAACATTGCCTCAACATTTACAGTAGCTCTAGTTGATTCAATAGAGTTTTTGAAAGTTTTGCACTGAGTAAACTTCTACACATACTTGTATTATGATGATTTCAAATCTTTCAAAAACTCAACTGCTTGCACAGAATAAGACATCAACAAAACTATTAAAACTCACATATTGTGAGCAAAGAAAGTTTACAACAATTTTGCTTTTTTAACGATCTCTGCGTGCAACTACGGAAAACTGATTTTTCAAAAGTCAAATTGTGAGACAAAAGAGTTCATAAGAAAATACTATAGAATGTGAAGAAGAAAAAAAGCATCAGCATCAAACAAAACAATGAAAATAAAAGACGCATTTTGAGAATTTAAGAAAAAAACGAAGAAAATAATTCTTTTTCAACATAAAACAATTGAGCCTTCATTTTGTGCAGTGAGTCACTTGTTTTTTCCATGTGAAAACTTCATGCATTAGGTCTAATAAGGAGTATCTTATCTTTAGCAATCCTACTTTCAATTTTATCAGACACTTCATTTGACATAAACTGGCTTGCTTGTGACTGTGAGGACAAGAGAAATATTCCCAAGTGAATTCTCTTTCTATCAAATTACTACCATGAATTGTGACCACAATGCCTCATAAACCAATCACAGACTACATACAACACTGTGACCAACAACTTAAATAAGGCATTTGTCATGGTTTAAAAATAAAAGAAACTCACAAAAATCTGTGTTTTCATGGATAGACGTATCAAATGTTGTTTTTTTTCTACCAACAATCATAGACTATGACTATGCGGGTTAAAAAAATCATTTATAAACAATTCTATATTGCTGCAATGCTTTTCTTCCCAGGTACTGTATTCTATTTGGCAAGAATTTCACGTAACTCATCAAATAGAGAATTAGCAACTTGCACCCAATGTACTACCAACATAATGAAGTAGGAAATGAAAGATTAAAGACACAACGTTACTCCTGGTTTCCAGGTCGCATCATTCTCTTGGGTCCTCTGCTTGAGGCCCCTTGGGTTTAATAAGCAACGCCTGTCGGGCTATGTTCTTCTTGGGGTGAATCTCATCGTAGATAAACTCCTCTGTCAACTCTGTGGGGTCATCTACTTCAATCTGATAAAAAATAAAAAGCAGAACAGGAACGAGGGGAAATAGTAATCTTTAAAAACCTCAGCCAAATCATTTGCCGACTAGTTTTATCTTTATAAGGAGTGTGTGGATTAGAGAATTATGTCGCGACAAACACAGCAATCCGCAAGAATATTTGCTTCCTGAAAGGAATATTTGGGTTGAAATCAAAATTATATTATGTATTTTGGATGGGTTTTTTTCCTTCCTGTTGCATATCATATTTGTAAATATCCACTTTTAATCAAGTGAAAATGATTGCAATGACTTGGGGTGAGTAACACTAACCATAACACATGTGTATGATAGGGGGGGAAAACTTGTAGGGCATGCATGAACAAATTAAATAATGAAAGCATGAAGGAAAGGAAAATCTGTATCTCATAAATTGTTCAAAATCCAATCTTTAAAAGTGATGGATTGATTTGCGTCTGCCTCTACAATGTTTCCATTCTTTTTTGTTCAACAATTGTCTTTATGGTAGGAATTTCTTTTTAAATTTCAATGCTTCAGTCCGTAAAAATTTATATAAATGATTTTTTAAAGAAACCAAAAAAGTCATTTCATTATCATAACTTACACCAAACAAACAAAAATAATAAAGAAAACATAATAATTGATTAAAAAGCTTCTAACAATTTAAAAAGACATTGAAAGCAAAAATCCAAAACAAAAAAAGAATAAGAAGAGAAACAAAAATGAAAGAAAGGTAGAAATTAAGGCAACAAAAAGATTGATATGAAAACATAGATAAATAAAATAATACAGGTATAAAAATCAGCTACAAAAAATTCGACCAACTTGTAATTTCCTTTATTACTTATGATCGTAAAATGTCATGTTAGCATTAAAAGTTTACCTTTTTCACAATTTCGATGCCATAATTCGCCAGCTGATCGCAGAGAGGAGACTTGCAGCTTGAATACAACATACGTTCCTTAATGGAGCATTTGTAACCAGGCATGGAATAAATAAACACTGCAAGTGAAGAAGAATAAGAAAATTCAAGCACTTTATGTGTGTGTGTGCATCTAAGAATGTGTATAATGCATTTAAGAATATTATTTTATGCATACACATGTTTACATGTATAGACAACATACTAAAATCATTCTTTACCCAGGATTATACCTATATCTATATATACATATATAAATTTACGTTGGTTGTTCCTTCTGCGTTAAAGGCTCTGATGCCAGGCCACCAAGAATATTCATATTTTTGCATGAAGTTTCTAAATCATCCCAAAATTATTTTCATTTGAAAAAATTCTACCAGAAGTGATGTTCTATTAATGAAAATTTAATGGTTTCCCAGTCTTTCAGTAGAATTTTCATTCATCTCAGCCGCCATTTTCACCAGGTTTTATTAATTTTAAAAAAGTTGGAATGGTATCCTTCACGCCTACCTGCTTTATCTCAGTATTGAGTACTGATTAGAGCCTGGTATAGGTATTCTCGTATTAAGGTTAAGCCGATCTACAGAAATTCTAAAAGTGGCATGTTTTCAATCTCCAAAATATGAAAACCTCTGTACGTACCTATACTAACAGTTGGATCTCCCTCATGTGTGCTCATAGCGGAAAAGATGATATCTGCCATTGTCCGTTGGGACAAGAGAGACAATTTGACCCACCGAAATGGTGTCAGAGGCAGCAAGTTCAACAGTTTCTTGGTTACACTCCAAACTCTGAAAAATGAACATAAATTAATGCTTTTATATCCAAAGTGTTCTTATATCCAATGTTCTCTTGTGTATTCGATGTCACCTAAAGGGCAAATGAATAAATCTAGCAAACACCCAAAGTAATGTCTACACATCACACCTCCCCCTTCCCCCCCCGCCCTTTTTCTACCTTTCCTGACACACATATTCAATTCACACCATAAGAGTAAAGAGGGAGAAAAATGATATATTATAAACATAGTTTGACTATTTAAGCATTTTAAGGTTTAAAATACATTATGACATAATACACAATTGCTAGCTCAAATACTTAAATTTGATCTTGATGGCTAAATTAACTGACATGAGCAGATGTTCATAAAAGCAATGTATTTCAGTGCTCCTCAGTGAATCTATCTTTTTAATTCAGATAAAAACTTTAACAAACAAAAAACTCCAGACATAATTTAAAAGTTAACATAGGAAACCAAAACAGTAAAAATAACTAAAAAAAAAAAAGAAAAGAAAAGAAAAACCAACAGAAAAAAAACAGAAAACAAACCCAACCATCAATTAGTGAGTCCATCTTATGTTTGTCTTCTTTCTTACCAATTGTAAATAGTTGAACTGTTTGTCCTTGAAAGAAAAAGCGCGCTTTCCGCATCAGCAGTGAGGAAAAGCCAGGCCTTGCATAGTTTGGGATTTGCTCTCAACATGAATGTGGGCGTTGACCTGAAACAATTCCAGTGTACACAGTTTACATCTATGCTTGTCTTCCTTGAAAATGTACATATGGATAGTGATGAATTCAGTGTGTGAATATCATAGTTTCCTTATATATTTGTTCTGCTCGAGATGGTACATTCATGACAATTCACCAAGACATCCAAATTCAAGATGAGATCTCCGTCGAGAAAAAGATGTTGGCCGTTGAAATGTTTCCATATCACCATATAAGCGTCTTGTGTTACGTGATCTTTCTTGAACAGGATTTAACCCAATTGTACAATGAAAACTCACCTGAAGTGATTTTTTTTGCTTTTGAGTTTAGGTTTTTGCTTTTAGTATGTACATGAGTAACTGTCAAAATACAGTCATCCTATATCATTGAAAAGTTTGTAGCGTCCTTGGTTGCCATAGAAACGGCCGCCATCGTGGATTTTGCCTCAATTTTCAAAATCTATCTCCTCCCTTAGTTATGAGTAAAATCCTTCAAAACCTGTGCAGATCGTCTTTTCCATTCAATATCTAAAGAGTGAATTTTTTTAAAATACTATATATCGTGAATGTACAAAAACGGCGTTTTTATTACAAAAAATAATAAGTTCTCAAACAGTTTACAATATATTTAAAAAAAATGACATCATTCTATTAACATTGACAAGAGGAACCTGTGTGCCAAATATAATAAAAATCGTTCAGTAAATGGCAGAGGACATAGAATTTTAGTGTGGAAAAACTACATTTCGAGAAAAATGCAAGTAAATAAATCAACAGAAAATGACACAAAACAAACGCTTCAGACGGGTTTCCCTTGTTGTAGCAGCCCCTTACTCTTTCGACGGTTTCTGGCATTGTTACTTATGTAAATAGGACTATAAATTTAGGTTTAGATGTGCACTGTTGTGAAAACAGACGTCGAAATGACCAGTTTTTTTTTTTTTCCTCTATATCCTATGCTTGTGCGCGTGTTTACATACACACTGACGCGCAAACGCCTCTTATATCCCACAGCGATGGGAGATGCATGGATCGGCGTTTGGCAAACGAGGTCAAATATCGTATGCTGTCACATTTGGCGATTAACCGCCAATATACAGGTTTTTACTGCCATTTTCTCAGTCAGTGTTAGGGTGATTTACGTCAAAATTTTGACTGTTTTTACCTACCCTTGCCTACAAAATATTTTGTAAAAAAAAATATACGTCATATGAATATTTTTCTGCCAGGAACTTGTAGATAAATGATCGTTCTACCCGAATATGCAAAGAACAGAAAATCAACCTTTTGGTCCAAAACTCGCCAGTCCAGGTGCCCCCCTCCCCCCACCCTTAAATCACCCAAGCAATACAAATATAACAATAAATATGTGAGAAAAAATGAAAAGAAATTTCAAGGTATCTCTCTCATTTTCAATATCCAGGTAAAAAACGATTAAAGAAGAATTGAAACAAAACAAAACAACAAAAAAAGAACAAAGAAATTTTTTAAAAGATTTTTTTATAGCATCAGCTGAGTTACGTATGAAGAGCTAGAGAAAATATAACTCTTAGTAAGTTATATTCTAGTCTACATTTTAATATCAGTACGATGCATCTCATTATTACAACTGACCATCGTTTTTCAGACTTATACACATGCCTTGACTTTGTCTGATGTGTGACTTGATTAGTAAAATTAAAGACACAGTATTTTCCAATCACACACACACAACCAAAAGACACAGGATTGGCATATTTATTAGCAAAACACTGATAGAAATTTCAAACAAAAATTCAACGAAGACACGTACTATAAATAACCTAAAAGCCATAAAAAGATTTTATGGATTTCAGGAGCACACTTAACAAACTGCATTTCATTTGACTAAATAAAACGAATTTTAAAACCAAATTTTCTACATTCCATGCATCTGCATGCTAACCAAGATCTTGTTATGACAATTTTTCTAAAAACAAATATGATAAGGGTTGAAAAGAAGAGGTTACACACAAAGAAATTTTGTTTCATTACACGGCATAGATGTTGAGGGGTACACAAATTTCAATCGACCTATGACATATTCTTTAAAAACAAATTCCAGGATAAAAAATTCAACACTAAATAATTTCTTTAATTCCTGATAATAGCATATAGTGACATAATATAGATTTTTTTTAGCCCCATAGTGACAATGAGACAAATGCGTACAACTGGAATAAACAACAATTATCATGGACACCAGACAGAATCAAGCCAGTGGTCTCTTCATCAACTCACCATGAAGGCAACATGTACTAAAAAAAAACAAACATGTACGTATGCAAGCTACCCACTAGTGTAATTAGCTTGGTTGGTAGCCCACTTTCTTTTCATGGCGAGACGATGGGTGCCGACGCAGATGTCTTGGGTTCAATCTCCATGGAGGCCAAGATTTTTTCTTTCTCTATTCCTTGTATTTGTGTTCGCTTTGTTCCTATGGGGCTTTAATATTAGTCAATGTCATTATCTTTCACTTTCAACATGTCCCTTGCCTCACTGTTTGTCTTTACTTTCAGCACAAAGTGATGGGTGCGATGCATTGATGAATACTTCAATCATGTCTGGTGTCCATGGCATTTTTGTTTGTTCACTTGTATTTGTCTTGTCTCAATCTATATACCTCTAACATCTACATTACATCTATATATATACATGTATGTACATTTTCCTCATGACCTCTTGCCTTATTATTAGCCTCATTGTTTGTCTTAACATTGCAAATGTGGAAACACAATGGATTTTGCCAAGCCCTTGGGTCAGACATCTTTACAATTATAACCCACCAAACACCATGGTCTGTTTTATAAACATTCACTTTTTAATCTCTCCATCCAGACAAAAACTGAATGATACACATTACTTTGCATTGCAGATAAGAACAAAGGAAATTTTCTATCACTTGGAATCTATTGAGGAACATCAATTGCCTGAATATGAAGCAACTGAAACTGTTTATAAAATTGTGCTTGTCTGGCATGATTCATCTTTTCCTTTGCCTCTGGTTTTACCGTTTTGTCTCCCGTTTATTTACTGTTTTTTTGGGTTGTTTGTTTTAAAAAATATATATTTTCCTCTCTATTTCATCAATTCTACATTGCCTCTTTCATGTTTTACCTCTAGAAGTCAAAATCTATTTACCCACCTGCCTAGCAACTTTATCTGTCTATCAATATTCCTCTTTGTCTATCAACATACCTCTCTGTCTATCAACATACCTCTCTGTCTATCACCATACCTCTCTGTCTATCAACATACCTCTCTGTCTATCAACATACCTCTCTGTCTATCACCATACCTCTTTTTCTATCAACATACCTCTCTGTCTATCACTCTCTTTCTATCAACATACCTCTCTGTCTATCAACATACCTCTCTGTCTATCAACATACCTCTCTGTCTATCAACATACCTCTCTGTCTATCAACACGCCTCTCTGTCTATCACCATACCTCTTTGTCTATCAACACACCTCTCTGTCTATCAACATACCTCTCTGTCTATTGCAGTAACACTTCTTTTTTTATTATTATTATAAAATGCACAATTTTCAAAAAAACTAAAACAATCATTTGGATAGAGAATCCAATTCTTGCAATCTGTAATGATCCTGGTCCAAAAACTATAAATTACTTGCAAACTCCACCAACATTTCTGACCTGACTTCCGATCACATAAAAACATTAGTACAGAAAAACAGTTTTCATGAAATTTCATAGAAGACATTCGTTGGTAAATATGCTATAAGTACAAGGCCTTTGATCTACTCATCATCCACCACACCTTCCTTACCATTATCATGGAGTATTCAACCTAAAGAGGAATAGGCAGATGCATCAGTTTTCACAGTTTATAAATCAAGACTTCAGCAGAGGATTTTTTCTAATTATTCTATGCACAGCCTTATGGGATTATGGCCTATCAATAGATCGTCCAGATGTTACCTAATCATAACCCAGGTCATTTTCCACTGTTTTGAGGAAATAAAAACAAAATATTGGAGAAACAGCGTACGCCATTTCCTTCATAGATATAAGCCACCAAGACATATGCACTAATTCAAAACTTCGGCCATATCGTTTCTTTATTTTAAAAATAATGAACCTAAACATAAAAAGGCATGAATCGTTTGTTTACTATTTCTTGAAACATTCTTGGCACCTTCATTTCTTTAATTAAAATGGAGTGCATTAGGAATGGCATAGTAGATAAGTTTCATTTTGGTCTACGTCTGACTAAACAAAGAAACAACAAATAAAACAAACAAACAAACAGCTGAACAAACAAACAAACAGCTGCAATCGTTTTTCTTCATATCATATCTTTTCAGAGGCTATATAGATCATTTGACCTTTAAATTCCCTGTACATCTCAAAATAATCATGGAGTTTTAAAAATGATTGAACATATAGAAATCAATAAGAACAATGCACATTCATTCACAATACAAATATTTTAAATTATAGAGCTTCATATCAATGGCATTTTTAAAAGAATTAATTCTGTTTGCATTCTTTGTTTTGAAGAGTAAATTATTCCATAATTTGACTGTTAGTATTATGAAAAAAATTATGTCTCACAAAAGTAAAACTTCCTGTAATATAAATCTTAAGTCTATCTCCCCGCTGGCGGAGTGCTACTTGTAGGTCCTTCTTCTCTCCTGTTACTCTTTTGCTTTAAATCTTCCATCTTGCTGTTTCCTCTTAATTCACCCTGAGATCATTGCATATGGTGGAAGGTAAATTTCAATGAAACAAAGCACTTTCTTCAAAATCTTGCTAATAAGTTCCAAGTTGTTACTGTTATGTCTCGTAGTGTTGTGGCCTTGTGGTAATGTTGCCTGACCTTGGGATTAAAAGTTTTTGGTTTGAATCCTAACAACGCGACCGCTGAAAGACAGTTAACACTCAATCTCCTTGCCCCACCCAGATGCAAATGGGAAATGGGAACAACAGCTTGGGAGTAAAGACCCGCGACAGACTAGCATCCTGTCCAGCAGGTGATTATTATGCCCTGCTCCACTTCACCCTGTTTAAACAGGGATAGGCTCCTGCTCTGTAGGCCATAAGGGCCTTGAAGGAACTTTACTGTATCAACTCTCACATATCAAGCCCACTTAACAGTAGAATTGGCAGTGAGGGATCACTGTCTAGTTGCCATGGCTGTGATGAAGTGCAAATTAGGTCTAGGCCTTGCACACTGGTCTACACTAAACGTTGCGTGATAATTTGACTAGAATCATGTGATGTCATTGTCATGCCTCGCTGGTCAAAACACAATCGTGATGTGATATCACGTGCCATTAATCAACATTGCCATTGGTCTCAACAGCCACTGTCTACATTCTCTTTCAGATCAAAAAGTAGCCCTGTCTCTTCCATTTTCATTCATTCACTTGGCATTACTCCTAGAGAAAATATGTCAATTGTGTTTCATTGAAATTACCTTTCCACCAGATGCAGTAATCTCAGGGCGATTTCATTAGAGGAAACAGCAAGATGAAAGATAAGCGGAAGAGCAAAAGGAAAAGAAGTAGGACCTACCAGTAGCCCCCACCAACTGCCCACAGAAAATATGGTACATTCCATTTAAAACCCAGTATGTAATTATTATCCCCTCTATGACATCATAGCTAAATCTCAAAGTTTACCTCATTTTCTGAATCATCTTCAACTCTTCTTCTGCCATTGTCAAGGGTTGAGGAGCAAGTGCAGCTTTGAGATGTTTTCTGTAGCCATCCAGGTTAACGTCACCCTGTGGGGGTGAGAAGAGGTCAAAACCATTCATTTGGAACAAGAGGTTGAGAAAGGGGAAGAAAGGGAGGAAATCGGTATATATATATATGTAAATAAAGAATAATAACAATAATAAAATTAACAACACTACTAATAAAAAATAATTCAACAATAATCATAATAAAACAATAATAATTTTAACAATAATAATAATTCATCAATAATAATAATAAAAGATAATATTTATATCACACATCTGCAACTTTAGTAGATGTTTTATACCTTACCTAGCAAGCTAAATTGTTGAAATAAAAATTTACCCTGTTCACCATATGCAGTGATCTAATGGTGAAACAAGTGAAAATTGCAGGATGAAAGAATGAAAAGAGGAAGGGAAAGAAATAGGAACTGCCAGTGGCACCACCAACTGCACCCACACAACGCATAGCAAAGGATGACAGATGACAGACGACAGGTTGTAAAAATGACACAATCATAACAAAAGAAGAAAAAATTATATTGCACAGAATGTTTTAGAAAGATATGATAATTCGGAAATAAACACACAAAAAAACAACATACTTTCTGAAATGGGATTTAAACATACAAATTTTTGTTCACTTTCAAAAATGCTATTTGTGTACAAATGACAATTATTTTATATCTCTCTTATTTTTTGTGTGGCTATCCCATCCCAAATAATGACCTCTGCAGTTCCAAATAGCTCATCCTTGATTTGGCCACCCCCAAATTCAATTTTTAAGGTTGCCTTGTTGCTGCATAGAGCATTTTCTGTCGGACCTGAAAAGGAAAACAACATACAAATAAGCTATTTCTTGTTTGTTTGTTTAATTAAAATTTACCCTGCGGCGATATCAGGATGAATAAAGAGGATCAGGAAGATAAAAAATTTAGTGAAGGAGTGGAAAGAAAGTAGGACCTACCAGCAGTGACCGATAACCGCCCACAATAAACGAGGCGTTATAAACCTTATGGGAGATATTGCAATAAAAGATGACCTTCTTGTTTATGATCTTGAAATCTTTTCATTTTTTTATTTTCAAGTGGGAAAATTTGTCCTAAAATTTATATCTGTCGTTTAGTTTCCCTCACATATATTCAAAGGTAAAATGCTTAACAGAAGATCAATAAAAACTAATCTTTAATTTCAACAAACTAGTTTAGAATGTTGAGTGTTACTACACTTAATAAACGATATATATGGTCTCAATTCAACACTCAATATTTAAGAGTAAATTGCAATAAATTATATTACCAGACAAATTATTCCCTATGCAATTTACACACAGAATGCATGCCTTACTAAAGTGTAAACCCCAAAATTTTAAAAATGGCAGGAAAAAAAATCGAAGAATTGAGGATAAAACCGTCCTCATACTATTCACATTGCAGACATCACATGATACATAATAGTTTCACAAAGTTTTAATTTTGGAGGATAACGCCACCAAACATTTACTAATGATGGCTGGAATTTGGTGAGTAGTACACATTCAGATCTTTGTTTCACTAGGCACAGTATTGGCAATGATGGTAAAAGAAACAAAACAATCTATCAACTTCACAATCAAGAGCTTATTATGGTTCATTTTCAGTAATTTGGGGATCTTGATATAATCACAAGTTATGAAATGCTGATACGATAGAACAAACAACCAAAAGTTGGCAAAATTTCTCACATGAGCGAAATCTGGAGTCCAGGCGATGAGAAGCCATTCGTAACCAGAGGCATTTTGGAATCTAGACGGAACAGGATGTATGCTGCAAGTTTTCCTCCAGCATGGAACAACCATGGAGTCATAATGTGATCTTGTGTTAAAGAAAATAGGTAATGCTTGAATCTAAACAGCCCCTTTACACTTACACACATTGCTTGTTTGCATGAATGCAGGGCTGAAAGCTGTCAGCAATCAAAAAAGTACAGGACATTTAGGAGATTCTCTGAGCTTTTCTAGGAAAAATCTAGGAGGATCAGTGCCATATATTTTTCTATTTTAAAAATCTCAAGTTCTTACATAGTTTTTAAAAAATTTGATTTGATTTATGCCCACAGCCATAACTAAGGTGATCTTGTGGGTTTTGGTAGGATTTTTTTTTTGCCCAGTTTCCCTGTAAACAGTGCACAGAGTGTTGTGATCTGCATACGGGTCCTTCTTTTTATCGTCCGTCTCCGATGGGACTAGGTGTCGATCCACCTACCTGGACTAGGGGAAGTAGACTTTACTCAAAACAAAAAAAAACAACTTGAGAAGATGTTTCAACCGTTGGGGAATGATCCTACAACCTTTTGCTTGAAGTCCACCCAGCAACAGACAAGAGAATGTGAGACTGAACCAATGGCGAATTGAGACAACAGGGTTTCTAAGAGGAAATACAAAAAGGTAGGCTGAGGAGTATTCTAGGAGATTTGAGACGAAACCTTTTTGTTTTTCTAAGTGATTTTAAGAGTTTCTAGAGCAGTATGAGCCAACAAACAAAATCTAGCCTTGACAAAGACATACCCATTCCTTTGTATTCCGCTCGTCTAAAGTTCCACATCAGTGGTTCGTAACCTTGCTGGAGGTAATGAACCCAAAGTTTCATTTATGTGCATTCACCGAATCTTTTGAAAATGGGGGGAAAAAAATATAAGACACACACAGTATGTATGTGTGGCTTGACCTCTGCCAAACCCCTGAGACTGACTCATCAAAGCCCTGAGACTGACTCACCAAAGCCCTGAGACTGACCCATCGAACCTCTGAGACTGACTCACCGAGCCCCTGAGACTGACTCATCGAACCCTGGGGTTCAATCACACCTAGGGTAAGAACTACTACATTGAACATGGATTTATAAATGTTAATAAAATACAAAAATTTATGTGCCACTTTAGTTCGGTGCCTCTTTAGTTCAACATATTCTTGGAAATTTGTATTATAATATTATATTCACATAATATAAATACTGTCAGTTTGAAAGAAATAACAATGGTTTTATGATATGTGCATATAAACATATTGTGGAACTACATCTGTATATTATTGTTTCAACAAGTGTGTCTTATAAACACAGACCAAGTAAAACATGTAAACAATCATACATCTTATACAATGCCAGTTGCATTGGAGCATTAAATATGCATTGTATAATACATCAAATCTCAAAACAATGAAGGCCTGTGCTTTGTTACATAAATGTATTTAAATAGATATAATATATATATATATATATATATATATATATATATATATATATATATATATATATATATATATATATATATATATATATATATATATATTGACATTTAATCAAGTACAATCAAGTATAGTGAATTGAAAGAAAAACATAAACCCTAATCAAGGATATCTTCTTCCCAAGTTCCATCAGGAGGACACGTTGTGTCACATACTAATTGCTCTGTAAAACATAACAACAATAAACATAGGGCAGTATGAATTTAATGAGCAATGAGCACATCACAACTATTCTTTGAACACAGACGCGACACAATCATATTTTATCTTTCATCTGAGATTTTCAAAAACATAAAATTATAATGTAAATGTAACAGTAAGAGAATAAAGGATTTAGAAAAGGATAAATTGAAGGAAATCATTTAACTTATATATATATATGACACATTAATAAAAGCATACACACTCAGGGGTTATTATGTCTTAAAACTTGAAAATTTATATTCATGCGTGTTAGTAGGTATGACAGCATTTAGGAGGGAATGTAAATTTCTAGGGATGCTATTGGTAATTTACAAAATTACAAAATGAATGGCAAATTAAGCAGACAAGAGGATATAATATTATAATGCAAACTGATAGATTGAAAAGTTGATATTTCAACGATGTAAAGTAAGAGACTACACAATCTATCTTCATACTTGTGTCAGAACTCTTACCATTTTCGATTGCGACTTTTATAACTCTTTGACTCCCATCTTTTGATGTAGCAAATACACTTTTAAGTTTGTCATTAGCTGAAATGAATAAAAAATCACTAAAAATGAATATATTTTTAAAAACACGATAAGCATGGAATCAGAGACAAACACTGAAAACAATGGAGACAGACGAGACGGTTAAAGTATCATTCATTGGTGGATGAAGAGTCAAGATTTGCATTTAAAAACAGATAATCTCTGTTTCTTTACATTAACCGGACACAGGGTTAAAACATTCCGGCAAAGGTTTTTTTTATCCCTATTTATATGCTTACAATGAAAATTTTTTTTTTTAATTTTTAGTATTCCTCAAAAAATCATATTTACTTTGACAAATGTTTAGAAGCTAAATTTATTACAAAAGGTTTCATATTGTATTAAATTAACTAGTGGTCATTCCTTTACAACCCCTTTTCTTTGTATCAATAGGGTAATTTTGTGTCCCTATATCCCAAAGAGAACGAAAACATTATATTTTCATTAGTCTCATCAGTACACAGACATATCATGAAGTGTAATCAAGAGAATCAGTGAGTCTTATCCGTACATCGGGGATAACGCAGGCACTCCATTTTAAGATTCAATTGCCATCTATTTGTCTTTTGTGTGGTGGTGACAAATTTAAACATTTGATCCATTGTACAATCAACTTCCCCTCCATCACAATCTCTAAGTTTGTTTCTTCTCTGGGTCAAAAGTACTGTCATTGTGCATAGAACTCAAAAAGACACGTTTCTTTGGTTTTGAATGGAAACAGTTACAATTGTCTGTTTTTGTAACCCAAAAACGACATCCCATAATATATGGATTCATAAACAAAAACTGAAAAACAATGGAGACATAAGACTAAGACACACAACAGAAAAATCAATTTTAAAATACGTACAAGCATGCCCGTAAATAATGTTGGATTATGGTTTCTCTTTATTATAAAGCTGGGTCTCTTGAACTTCTCGACTGCGGTTAACTCAGAAACCACTGTATCGGTTACGGGTGATATCAAGTATGATTATTAGATCAAATTAGTACTTGATTCTGAAGTAACACACAGGCTTTTTACGTAGTATTTGATACTGAGGTTATGCAGGCTGTTTATTGTCTTTATCGGAAATCGAGAAATAAGATCTAGTAACAATAAAAAGTTTTGTGCATCACAGCCAAAACAATCTCTTTTCCAATCAATTATAGTACTGATTTGATCAGAGCGTATATTCGCAAACAAACTAAAGCAGGCCATTTGTTATCGAGTGCAAAATATGGAGGCTGTAGGTACAGTGGTTCCTGAGTTATAAGCGGTCAAAGTTAAAGACGTTCAGCTTTATACTATATAGATAATATAACATAATTTTTACTCTCTTTTCTTCCCTCATAGGCCTCTCACTCTTGTAAGGTTAAAGACGTGAATTCAATAATATCAAATGGAATGTTAATTTTGTACACATAGATGGAATCATAGTTTATAGATGGCACCTACTGTGAATTCCTTCAGTAAAACTGACTTCGGATTACCAGTCAGACAAGTCATTTATTCAATATAATTCAAGCCACCATCGTGTTTACTGGCAACATCATGTGGTAAATTAAAAAAGCGGATCTTAGACAGGTACTGCCACGCATGACAGCTGTTGGGATGAGAAGCCAAAGGGACCAAACCAAGTAAACGAAAGTCAGAAGCTTCCGAATCAATGGTTATAGTCCCAGTCCGACATATCATACTGACGAATGTCAGTGACATTTGATTGTGGCTGTTCTAGACTATGGTACTATGGAAAAAATCGCCCCCATCTGAGGCAGGGTTAGGTCCTTTTGGAAGCTCATAGAAACGAAAATCACACCGTGTGTCTGACTATGACATGGGAGTATGGGAGTCATTCCCCTTCCAGTTATTTACCATTATACTTCTAATCTTCAATTATTATAATATATATATATTATATATATATATATATATATATATATATATATATATATATATATATATATATATATATATATATATATATATATATATATATATATATATATATATGGTTTTCACAAAAATGGGACCCAATGATAACTTGAACTCATCAATGAATCTTTCTCAAAGTCTAATTGATGAATCTTCTTAACATTTGGTCCATGTATAGCTTTGACACCGTAGATATAAAAAACACAATATTGTGAAATTTGCTTTCAATTTGTGTGTTTTGTGAATAAGTTTTGGGTGTGAGCGTCACCAATTGAGACTGCTGGCATTTCCCTCTTTTTAAGTCCTTTTCACCTTAAGGTAGGTGAGGTCAACAACCTTTTATTCTGTTTTCTTCAATTCTATTCAAAAGAAAATTTGGCCAGGTCTGAATTTTTTTTTATCTTTTGCAGTTATCACGTGAGGCAGGGTTCAGATTTTCGTTATTATGTAACAATTGTGGTCTATAAATGAACACACAGTAAGAAGTGAAAAAAAAAAAAGCGGTTGAAAAATAAGTAGAAGCACCGTTTTATGATCTGGAGTGAAAGAAAATGTATTCCTACGACCATTTATCCTGTAAAAGACACGAAAAAAAATCATAGGTAACTCTAAATGAGAGTGAGAATATCATGAGACTACTAGCGGTCTACGTGACCTTAAGATCGCACAAAATATTTTATTTTTGACCTGGGATCTAATAACGATAATATCGCGTCAAATTATTTTCTCGTTGTTCATCTTGTGTAAAAGACTATTGAGAAATCATGGAATTTTTGTTTTAAAATTGTCCGGTCGGCTTTGCGAACATTTTGTCTTTGAATGTCTCCTTATGAAGCGCCCGCTGGACGTGCGCACAAAAATGTAGACGATGAGTGATCATCAGAAAGGAGACTTATCAGGTTAGATTCGGAGACCGTTCAGGTTAGATTTGGTTACATTAGCAAAACCTGCTTTGGCTTATCGTGAGTGAAACTCTTGTTAAGTTCGGCAATCAATAGGCTTTCATGATTTATTACGTTCTAATAAATAAAGACGAGATAATTGGCAATACAGGAGGTTTAGAAGTCCATTACAACAATAGTTGCTCTACGTCTCCACTATGCACAGTCTTCTTCACATAACAATACAATACTAAAAACGTATTTAAACGAGAGAGAAAATAATACTGATAGCACAGGTTCAAGTAGAGTTCAAGATTTGTCAGCCTAACGCTCCCATCCCATCCCGTATTCCGCGAAGCAATTATCGATCAATAAAGACACTAGTTTGTGCTAGTCTAGTGGGGTGCTCTTTGTGACTGTAGATAGTCGGAGAAAGGGAGGCAGGGAGGGAGTGAACCATTGTCGGCAAAAACGTTTCTTTTCGGTTAGGATTTTGTTGCTGGTGCCTTTCTTTCTTCCCCCTCTCTCTCTCTTTCCACCTCTCTCTTTTTCTCTACCTCCCTATCTATTGGCAAATATCGGCCTATTAGATACGTATCGTATCCTCACTTGTTATATAAGTCGTGAAGTTTACTGGTTTCAGCAGAATGGCACACACGATACACCCGTAACACGTAATAAGGATAGTATAAAGGCGTACAATCACAGAATTTTAAAAAAAAACGGGACAAAAAGCAACGGTTTCATCTGTCAACACGCTCCGGAACACACGAGTAATCTGACCAACGGACTCCATGCTCGGGTGTCGGAAACACAAACACAGACTTCACATCTTATTGAGAACTAGGGAAAAGTCAGGGAACTCTCCAAACCGCTCTAGCGTTCGTCACTAAATAAACGCCAGGGAAACCTCAGTCGACGGACCCATGCAGTGCTGCGTAACATTGCGTTAGAATTTTCAGTTATACTGTTATGCCCCTTGACTGAAAAACATGACTTTTAAAAGCTAATGTACTCACCTCACAGTCCTTTGCTATCTCTTAAAGTCATATATCTGGAATCCTCAGGTTCTAAGCTTTAACATGGTATATAACACTTGTAAAAATATAACATGTACATTTTGACAAATGAGGAAATGGGGATGGACCATTTTGTGAAACCTGCCATAGAGACTTGAGTGAAGTTGCATCTATTATTGTCATCATTATAATATTGCACTGTAAGTATAGGGCAGCAAAATGGTATATAAGATTCTAGATATTTCTTCAAAAATCAACACTCAATGCAGTCATGGTGTGTCAGAAGGCCTCCCCTGTCACTATCTGATCTAGATTTATAGCCACACCTCCTTTTTTCTCATAATCTGTAGTGTTTGTATGGGCTCTGCAACTTTCTGCAAAATATTCCAAAATTTATATTCAAGACTTATGTTAGCCTTGCGAATACATAGATTCAGAACAATTCATTACAAAATGACTTACCAGTTATACCCGTTTGATGAGACATTTCACTTAGCTATGAATCTAGAATTTAGCTGGTACATCAAAGTCTACAACGTTGTTGACAGTCCAAAATAGAGGAGGAAGTACCCCGGTTGCTAAATTAAGGTGGAAATGAAATGATGATCATCTCCCTTGACCGGAAACATACTCAATTTGGGTTCTGTACTAGGCAAAACATTTCGGTTACTATTTACAGCATTGATTCGCTGAATCTTACACATTAATATATTGTCATATTACATGTATATCAATAATTATAACAAATACATTTATAACAACTTGTGACCTTATAACATAACAATGCTCACAACTGAGTTTTTTAATGTCCTTTGACCTGGTCCTATGAATATTTAGTAGTAAATTGAAAACATATCGTAAAAGTTATTACAAAAGACTTCAGAGAAGAATAAAGGTTTTCTTTTTATTCGAAATAGTTTTCTCTAGAAATCCTTTTGTCACATTAATCTTTCACAAATCAGTAAATGTTTGCTATTTTCGACAATGTGCCCAATTTTTATAGTGATTGATTTAGCTGGCTGATATCAAAATGTTAACTTTATCTTTACAAAATAAGATGGATGGCATAATTAGGCTATCATGTAGATCAATTTTGTGTCTTTTGAAAAATACAAGATATACTACCCCATCTGATATTTTAAACTCAATGTTATTTAATCATGCAAATCAAAATGTAATGCACGACATGTATTCGTGATGCTGCAAACTGTCTTGTGTTTTATGTTTATTGACGAAGGTCATTCTCAATCTTGGTGTCGTCGTTTAGCAGAGCCCTTACCCCAGGCAAAGGTCACCAAGTTGGCTAGAATGACGTCACTCTACTCTCATCGAAACAAAATGGCTGCTTCCATGGTACAGAGCAAAATTCCTGTGCTGAAAGAACACTTTTCAGCTGCTGTGGGGAAAAGCAGCATAGTTGTCAAGGCAATAGCTGTTACAGTGGGGATTGGATACTTGCTTTCCTTTATGTCAACAATAATACCGTATATAACAATAACGCCAGGCTATGTTATGCCCCAAACTTTCGTATTTACAGTTTGTTTTTGTTCTGCTTCGTGGAACAACACTTCTGGCACGTCTTAGCAGACGCAGCAGTCATCGTTCTCTTTGAAAACTCCTGGAACCATTATGGGGAGCTGCCGACATGCTTTTATTTTCGTTATCACCAACATTTCAGTCGGAATAATTTCAGCATTTTTGTATTTTTTTATCTACTTGGTCACACTGAACGAGGAGTACCTATTTGAAGTCCACATTTATGGACTTGCTGGCTACATTGCTGGATTTGTGTAGCTGTGAAACAAGTAATGCCAGATCATTGCCTGGCCACCTTACCCTTTGGGAAGCTTAGAAATACACACATTCCATTAACTCTCTTAGTTTTAATAATTCTTTTCAGGATTGCAGGGTTGTTACCAGGACCGTATCCTTACATGTTTGGAATCGGAATTATTGTCAGCTGGGTGTATCTGCGTTTTTACCAGAAGCATTCAAATGGAAATCGTGGTGATATGGCTGACAATTTTAGTTTTGCAACGTAGGTGGAAGTTATCTTATTACAAATTTCAGTATATTATATATACTGTATTAGTATAGATCTAGATTCTAAACGTTTTAGACAGACTGATCAGAGAAAACATAAATTTATTTAATTGTTTATCATTCTAGTATTTATTAATGAAATCTATTATTTAAAGAAAAATTCTATTTATACATTCATTTGATCACTTGAACAATGGCCAGGAACAGTATTCCCTCTAAGCTGTGTATGCACAGCAGTGAGAGAAGGTGCGCACACTTGAGGAATGTCTGCGCTCACGAATGAAAATAACACAGGCCCAAAATAATTTTTTGATTTATTTATGTGCACACAATTGGGATATTATTTTGAACTCTTCAATTAATGTTCCTCAAAGTCTAATTGATGAATCTTCTTAACATTTGGTCCATGTATAGCTTTGACATCGCAGATATAAAACATAATATTGTGAAATTTGCTTTCAATTTGTGTGTTTTGTGAATATTTTTTGGGTGTGAACGTCAGCAATCCAGACAGACCACATTTCCCTCTTTTTAATAAGTCCCTTTTCACCTTAAGGTAGGTGAGGTCAACGACCTTTTATTCTGTTTTCTTTAATTCCATGTGGAAGAGAATTGTTCAAAGAAAATTTGGCGAGTCCTAAATATTTTTTATCTTTTGCAGTGATCACGTGAGGGAGGTTTCAGATTTTCGTTATTATGTAACAACTGATGTCTACAAATGAACACACATTAAGAGCTGAAAAAAACAGTTGAAAAATACGTAGAAGCGCCGTTTTTTGATCTTAAGTGAAAGAAAACGTATTCCTACCACCATATATTCTGTAAAAGACACGAAAAAAATCATAGGTAACTCTAAATGAGAGTGAGAATACCATGAGACTACTGGCTGTCTACGAGACCTCATGGTCGGACAAAAAATATTTTTTTCGATCTGAGATCTAATAACGGTAATATTGCGTCGAGCTATTGTCTCGTAGTTCATCGCGTGTAAGCCTATTGGGAAATCATGAAATTTTTGTTTTTAAATTGTCTGGTTGGCTTTGCGGAATATTTTGTTTTTGGATTACTCTTACGGCCATGTGCTTAGGCCATGTGCTTACGGCCATGCAAAAATGTAGACGATGATCGGACATCAGAAAGGAGACTGTGATCAGGTTAGATTCTGAGATCGTTCAGGTTAGATTCGGTTGCATTAGCAAAACCTGCTTTGGCTTATCGTGAGTGAAACTTATGTAAAGAAGTCCGGCAATCAATAGGCTTTCATGATTTATTATGTTCTAATAAATAAAGACAAGATAATTGGCAATACGGGAGGTTTAGAAGTCCATTACAATGATAGTGACTTTACGTCTCCACTATGCACAGTCTCCTTGGCATAACAATACAATATTACTAAAAACGCATTTCAACGAGAGAGAGAGAGAAAATAATACTAATAGCACAGGTTCAAGTAGAGTTCAAGATTTGCCAGCCACCGCTCCCATCCCGTCCCGTATTCTGCGAAGCAATTATCGATCGATAAAGACAAGTTTGTGCTAGTCTGGTGGGGCGCTCTATGTGACTGTAGATAGTTAGAGAGGGGGGGTGAGTGATGACGGGAGTAGCGGAGAAGTGATGATGGGGGCTCGTACGGGGAGAAAGGAACAATTGTCGTCAAAAGCGCTTTCTTTTCGGCGAGGGTTTTGTTGCTGGTGCATCTCTCTCTCTCTCTCTCTCTCTCTCTCTCTCTCTCTCTCTCTCTCTCTCTCTCTCTCTCTCTCTCTCTATTGGCAAATATCGGTCTTTACTATCGCATCCTCACTCGTTAAAATTATAAGTAACCGTACCAGTTTGAGCAGAATGGTACACACGATAAACCCGTAACACGTAATAAGGATAGTATAAAGGCGTACAATCACAGAATTTTACAAAAAACGGGACAAAAGGCATTGGTTTTCATTTTCATCATCCACACGATCCGGATCGCGCGAGTCATCTGATCAACGGTAAGGCACCGGCCGTCGACTCCACGCCCGAGGTGTCGGGAAACACAAACACAGACTTCACATCTTATTGAGAACTAGGGAAAAGTCAGGGAACTCTCCAAACCAGATGCCCAAGCGTTACGTCACTAAATAAACGCCAGGGAAACCTCGGTCGACGGACGCGAGCAGTTCACGTAACATTACGTACTGGCGTTGGACCTAGAATTTTCACAGTTATGCCCTTGACTGAAAAACATGACTTTTAAAAGCTAATTTACTTGCTCCACAGTCCTTTGATCTCTTAAAGTCACATATCTGGAATCCTCATGTTCTAAGCTTTAACATGGTATATAACACTTGTAAAAAATATAACATGTATATTTTGACAAAAGAGGGAAAATTTGGACCATTTTTGAAATCACAGAACTCACTTAAGATCAAAACCACTCTTGTCTATTTTAGACAAATTTTAAAAATCACAGATCCATACATGAATTGGCAAATAAAGCCCTTTGTGTCTTTTAAAAAATCAATTTTCCCACATCCTTTCACACATATGCCCATAAGTCTGACAGTACTGTAACTGTAGACTGGGTGTAGGGTTGAAGCCTAGGATCTTGACGAAAATGTGGCTAGATCTAGATCTACCGGTACTGGTCCCATGACTTGAAGCCTGCGCACGTTCTATCACTGGGTGCCGTCTCTCGTCTGAGTCACACATAAGATCGTCATATCTCATGAAGAAAGTATGATCAGAATCACTATCATCCAGATCAGAATCATAGATGTCTGATCCATCTTGTGTAAAAGGATCTAAAACTTCAAAAATGTGTCTTCATCTCTGACTATTAGAAGCCATGGCTGACTGAAAATGCGGCTGTCAGTAACTTCATGACTCAGTGTCAGAAGATCTACTCCTGAATCAAGGGAGGTCACTATAAGTAATTAACTCTTCTGCAATGAGAAGATAAGTAAAGTGCCTCCCGTGTGTAAAATACCAAAACCGACTATGCGCCGTTCATATTTTAAAGAAAAATAGTAAATACTGGGCCGACAGGGGTGCAGTCTCGGGAGCGAGCAGCTTATCGCTTGAGCCAACACATGTGCTGTCTTGGTAGTGAGTGAGTTAAACAACTCCTTGCAACATTTAAAAAATTATACAATTGTATTTATTTCATTTTTAGTTTTTCAATTTTTATCAAGTTATTAATGTTCAAAAACATTTTATTTTTCAATTTATATTTGCTTTGACTTAAAAAATGACAAGTGTTGGCTGACTGAAAGATTTTTTAAAATGGCTATAATATAAAGGTGTCTACCAGTGAGTGTGAGATGTTCTCTCTTTATTTATTTTTTTTTTTTCTGATTTTATTTGCTCGTATTGGGGTGGGGGGCATTTCTAAAGATTCAAAGATCAACAGTGTCAAAACTGTATTATTATATGTAATGTTATCATTTTCACTATCACAATCCAGTGCAAATAGGGTGTCCCAAAAGTTGCACACCATACAAAAGACGTGCAGCAACCTGGTACACGACAGATTTATGTCCACAAAGAAAAATTTATGTGGAGTAATATCAGGTGAACGGGGCCACTGCACAGGACCTCTTCGTCTAATCCATCTGTTAGGAAAGTCTGGTTTAAGTAGCCACGTACACTCAAACCATGATGTGCTAAAAGAACATGTTTTGTCGTGGACATAAATGGAATACCCTCAAGGTAGTTAAACAAGAAGGTTTGCAGAAATTTAAAAAATATGTTTCGCTAGTAACAGTGGCATTGAAAGAATAAGGGCCAATGATCTCCTCTGAAAATGACCCTCCTCATTCCACTGACCAATAGCGTACCTTGTGTCTGTTAATGTTACCATTCAAATGGAATATAGGTACATCACTAAAGATAATGGATGAATCGAGATGTGTGCACATCCATTCACAGAGTTCAATGCTAATTTGTCTATAGATCTTTATCATAGAAAATAAATTGTATCAATTTCATTGTAAGTATGAAGAAGGTTTTGAGGATGGTGCGTGACTTTTGGGACACCCTGTATAAATCTTTGTTTGCTTCATCTGTGTCATTCAGGACAAGGAACAAAATCCTAAAATATTAACATTTTTTTTTTTTCAAACAGTTTTTCCCAGCCAGTTTCAGCCTCTGATAGCTGTCATCTCCAATTCCATATTTGGTATGTTGGTCAAAGTCAAATTGTGCAAAAAACCTCAGAGGAGATACGATGTCAGCTCTCCTACAACCATCACAGTAACCCTTCCTGGAACAGAACCGCATGATGCAGAGAGACGGAAGTAAAAAAAATACTTCATTTATCATTTTGCTAACTTCTTTTATTGAGACTCTACTCTAAACGTATCATGGACATGGGACAAAATAGGTTTAAATTCAACTTTTAAGCTCAGATGTTTTAAAATAAGATGTCATGATATAACAGTTTGATAAATCCTTTCACACACCTATGAAATCAGAGAACTGGTAATAATGTGTTATGGTGGTGTTTAAATGACGAAAATTTAATTGAGGATAAGAATGACATACTTTTATAAATGAAGTCGACATCTAATTGCTCGATTTTTTAAAATATCACAATCTTCACTTTCAACAAAAACATTGTCATGTTGATCTTATAACTTCGCTTACTTATATTAGATTTAACTCATGGACTACCATTGTCGCACGGATGAGATCACGTTACACTTTACGCCATAGTACGATTGTTGCACATGTGCGATCATAACGTAGCTGGGCCATAACTTTTTCGAAAGATCGCGTATATATATACGCGATTGCGATATGAAGCATCTTCTAGGCTTCTTATTATCCTTCCGTTTCCTATCAGAACGAGCTCTCTTGTGTGAACTGTTGTATTTTTTTTTTTTACTGCTGGCAGTGCAAACCTTCGACTAAACCCATTTGGTTTTTTTTTGCAATCGTACAAAACAACTACTAGTACTACAAATAAATCTACACGTCATAAACAACATAGATGGCACTGTTTTCGATCAGTTTGCTGGCTCATCATTTTCCAATCATTGTTTTCATCTATTTATTGATGGAAGTAGTGTATTGTGTGGACGGTGTCTCCACCCCAAAAGCTTCTCAATTTCACCTTTTCACTCATCCCCGCTCAAACAAACTAACGACAAATAGCCGGTTTTTATTGGTGCCAATATAAAGTTTAATCTCTTAGTCTTAGGAACACTGTGTTTAAAAAATGAATAGAAAATAAGAACAAATAAAAAAGTTACAAATTTTTTTAACCACTCTATTTGTTTTGGGTACCCACGCCATAATCTTGCGTCGGCCCTTGGGTAGTCTATGATTTAATGGCATGTTTCACTTTAGGGTGGTACATCATGGTCATGAATGAAATGTGAAGAATGAAAACCAGATCTATAGAAATGTAGGCTACTCCTTTCATTTTTATTGTGATGTAGGGGAAAAGTCCAGAACACAATTTCAACAAAGTTGAAACTCATGCTTTGGTTGATAAGTATGATGACAAGAAATACTATAGTGTTGGGTAAAGGCCTAAGAAAACACTTAGATCTAGACCTGTATGTGTATATTATGTTACCGTGTTATAATACCTTTTTCTGTGCAATTCTTATATAAGACTCAAATTATCATACTTGCTGGTTTGGCAAAAAAAAAAACATTTTTCACCAAAAGTTGACACTTAAAAAGAATTGTTTAAATGGAAAAGTGAAAAGAAGAGAACATAAAAAATTTTTTACACTGAAAAGTGCATTTCAAGGATGTTAATTGTTAGCATGCTTTTTAAACCTTGTTTACTGGTAAAAAATAAAGCCACTGATTTTTTTTAAACAACCTAACCAAATGCCAGGCATTTCTCAGAAAGCAAATTGAAAATGGCTCGACACTCAGTCAATGAGTTATATGTGTACAAATCAAATTTGTAATGACGAGTTCACCATTCATGCTCAATGAGCGTTTGGCTTTAAAACTGAATTTACGATGATATTTTGTTTTTTTTTATAAATTTAATTTACAATGATTTTGTCATTTTCAGGCAATTGGCTTTGAAAGCCCTGAATGAGCGCCTTAATAAACCAGAGGCAGCGCCCTAGCTGGCCTTCCATGGACGATGACGGGCCAGCCAGCCCCACGGGGTCGCAGGTCAGTGTTTCCAGTACCAGTCCACCCACCGCCAGTCCTGCAGCTCCTCCCAAACTGCCTATGCCGAGCTTTAAGGAAAGTCCCAAGACAGCATCACCGTCAATTGAAAATGTTTGAAATGTGATTTAACTTGTGTCATTACTTGTATATTTCTTCTTACTTTTGTTTTTGGAATTTAAAATTGTTCTTCATCTTTCCTTTCTTCCACTTTCCTTGTTCTTGATCTGTCTGTCTCTTTCTCTGAAATAACATTGTCATTTGTTACCTCTGCCGCTACCTCTATCTTGCTATCTTGTCTTGTCTCATCAATCCAGTCGTTCAAACTTACATATAAATTTTCCTCATATAAGGGGGAGTGCGGGTCCTGAGAATGATTCTTTTTAGGCCCTTAAAATAGACAATTTTAACCACTACCATTGATCTCAGCATGTCTAAATCAACTGGCCAAATAGGAGAAAAAATGTGCTTATCATATGGTTGCCATGGAAACGCCATGGCTTTTCATCATGAAATATGGTCAACTTCAATTGATAAAAAAGGCTTTATTAGTTTCGAGCAGATTTGATGGTAAATTTGCATACACATTATAGTGTTATTTAGAGTTTGTCACGGCAAGTTTCTGACAAATGACGATTTTGATTTTATGAATTTTTTGAAATTGTTAAATGGCAACTATTCCATTTTTTTGGCAAATTACATCACAAAAAAACCCCCATTTAAATGTAAAATTTTGAAACAATATAAAAAATTGACTCTGAGCAATTTCTTGTATTTTACTGTTGATGCTGCATACCAGATTAACCATTAGACTATAAATTTATAATTAACAATTAAGTTGAAAATTCGTTGTCAAAAATTAACATTGTGAGCAAATTCTATTTTTAAAATTATTTTTTCTGTTATATTTCTTCTCACATAAACCTAGAAATGAATAGGATAATACTTGTAAGTGTTATAAAACCTCAAGACGCTCTAAACTACTTTTTGTCGACCCTGTTTTAACTGCCCTGACTCCTTTATACTCATGTCAGATGACGCCTTTTTTATACAGGTACGCATATTTGTATTCTGGTCGATCTACGTCAATATTTGGAATAATTCATCAAAAGTCAATATTTAGGATAGAGTACATAGTGATGATTGAAATGAGCACCAACTTGCAATAATTTAGACAAGATTATTGGTTTTTATGGTTCAACAGATGTGTAGATAGATAAAAACTTTTTTTTTGTAAATTCAAAGAATTGGCCTCTATTATGGTATGATTGTGAAAGGAATGAACTGCTCCATCCTATAATACAATAAACTAGATTTGTCCCATTTTTGAAGAAAATGTGTCCCATTTTTTTTTTAAATGGCTTGTTCAGGACCCGCACCCCTGCCTTAAAAATAGTTATCTACATGCTTGTGATTGCAGTTTGGTTTGGGGTTTTCTTGTGAATTGTTTTTGATGGGGGTGGGGGTTGTTTGGGTTGGGTTTTTCCTTCTTTTTTTCAATATGTATTATAACACAGTTGCCAATGCCATGATTTTTTCAAAAAGAAACACAAAGTGGATTAAGAGAGTAAGAGGGATAAAACTGCTACCATGACCAATCTTGAAAAAGGAATGGATTTGAGTCACTTCCGATATATTTCATTCATGCTGAGAGCTTGCAATGCACTCTTTCTCATTTTGATTTTACATACATAATGTGTATAGTCATCCTCATTTTTCTTTTTGTATTCTAGGCTTTGAACATAATTTCGACAGCACTGATTCATTTCGTAGTTTTGTTAGCTGTTTCAAAGGCTATATACGTTTGTTTATTTTTTATAAATGGTCATGCAGAAATGAAAACATGTGTCTAATCTGTAAACCGTTCACCATTTAATGGCAAACTGTAATTGTGACTTGATTTTGATTTGGCAGAAAGCATATTCTTACAGTTTTCAAGTCAATTTGTCTGGCAGTGGCAGGGGATCGTGAGATGAAAGGCAGACTTTACACTATATTTTTGAGGATGAGAAAAGATATCTTCACTTACAGTCAAGATATTTCAGTAATGTAGAAATGATTTCTATGTCGTCACTCACCTTAAGTCAAGCATTTTTTGCCGCCAACATATTGTGCATGTCAAAGTCGAAGTAAGTCTGGGTAACATTTGCCCCTATCCTCCTCTCCTGTCCTTACCCACACCTCAGCGTCGTTAAGTTAATTTCCTGCATTGTTGAATCATCCAGACTCTATCCGCAGGGTTGTTGGGTTAACATTTGCCAAACGATGACTATGTTCCTGAGTGCCATTTTGGTTGACACTTTTTGAGTGTCATTTAACTGAAACAAAAGGGTTTCTTAATCACACTAGTAGTATTTTAATGTCTTCTTTTTCTTTTTATTCTCTTTCTTTATTTTTTCTGTCACCGTAGCTGTTGACAAATAGTTTCAATTTTTTATATATTGTACAAGAGGCATATTTTTCTTAACCTTGAGATTAGAGTCCAACTACTCTTTATGCGTCATACACATATTTCCTTTGTTGCTCACAAAAATTACAAGAAACTGCTTTTTTTTTCAATTGAATTTTTCTCTGTCATTGAAATGTACACTAGTTTGGATGATATAAACTGGGTGAAAGTAAAATATATCTTGGGATCTGTGTGTAGTATGTATTGTTTGACATTTTCTTTTGAGGGAGTTTGGTTGAAAGTGGAACAAAAGTCATTCTGACAGAATATCATATCCAAACTTGGTGTTGTAAGAACCTTTTAAGAAGAAGAAGGAATAGGAAGAACGGGACATGGGAGTAAACATTGGAAAGTTCAATGCAGGAAATTCAGTGTGGGTTGTGTATGCCTGCTTAAAAGAATGTTATAAAGTAGTTTACGCAAGTGATTTGATTTTAACCCCGATCCTGGCATGGTTTTTGTTCTAGCCTTTCTGTCAACACACCAGTGAAATGGATAGATACGTTTATTCGGACTTGTGGGAAGCCAAGGTGGCGTTGAAAGCACTTGTAATATTGTCACATTATGTCCTATGCCTAGGAAAATCAGGGATGTACCCTGCAGTGGCCCGCACTCAACACCGACTGTGGTACGGGTACATTGCTTGTCTAGACTGCTAGCTATATCTTACACTTATAGTATCAAACTTTCTCAACTGGGAGAAAAGAATTTCCTTTTAAGCTGAAGGCATTTCTAGCAGTGTTATTATGATATTTCTGGTTCTTTTGCTCCAATTCTTTCATTTAAAAATTGTGTATGCTTTGTAGTATTAAAAGTGTTCCTGTATTTATGTAGTAGAGATTTCTGTGCTGTGCCAACTATCTGTGATTTTTTTACATGGGATGTATAAGTATGAATCAATGCTTTGATTTTTTTTTTTTCTTTATCTTAATCTTTGTGTTTTACCAAAATTATAATTATTTCTATGAAAATGTTTCTTCATTAGTAGGGAGTCTATGAAAAGATTTTCTTTCACTTTCCTTCTTCTCTCTATATGATGGAGAAAAGGAAGGTTTTTTACTTTTATCAAATATGCTTCATGCATTGCATCACAATTGTATTATAAAAGCTATGAGTTGTGCAACTGTAAGTAAATGAGAGTACATGTCATACATTATTTATAGATATATGTTAAAGTTAAAATGGCATTGAAATTATAAAGAAAAACTTTACTTGTCTTTTGAAGAAGACAACAAAATGTATGTCTAGAGTATTTCATACTTTATCCTTTGTGATAATGTTTATTGCTGGTAAAGTAAAGAGCCACACTGTTTTATAGCTAAAACTGGTCATGTACAATTGCGAGCTTTGAGTATAATATGCATTTTTGGTCTATAGTTACTTGAGGGAGATTTGGTGTTGGGAAGTAAGCATGCGAGGATTTTTTCATTTATAATGTAAGGTGTTTTTGATATTTAGTTCTCATGTCAAGACCTTTAGATATTTCAAATATTTATCTTGCCAAGTAGACCAGCATGCTTATCAAAGATAACATTAGTTCTCAAATGCCCAAATGAAAGACATTAGTTTTTTTAAGTACACTAATCAAAGACAACTTTGTTTCCTTAGTGCACTAATCAAAAACAACATCATTTCTTTAGTGCACTAGTCGAAGACAATATTAGTTCTCTCAAGTGCACTAACCAAAAACATTAGCTCTCAACTTCACTTATGTCTTTGGATGTAAATGAGGAATCAAGACAGGACCATTTATTCGTGGTTATCAGTTTATTTACTAGCAGCGCACAAAGTGAGAATTTGAGAAGCTTTTAGGAATTTCCAGAAGCTATTATTACTATTAATATTATTTTTTTTAAAGAACAATATTTTATTTTCATCTTCTTTGTAGTTTTCTGAAGGATAAGTGTTAGAAGTTTGATGTTTACACTCGTTTTTTTACTCTTCTTCCGTTGTGAAAAGAACAACATTACCATTGTGAGAAAGTTGGAATTTTTGAAGATGACGATGGATGACGACAGTGTGTCTGCTAGTGCTAGTGCTTTAATTTAATCCGAGACTGATATTGCCACCTTCATTTTATGCTTTATGCACGTATATTGAACACACACATACAGGATACCATTTACCTTGTCCTTTTTTATGCAACACATTGGTATCAGTGGGATTTGGGAGTTGTTTTGTTGTTGTGGTGGGGGGGGGGGTCATTTTGTTTTGTTTTTTTTGTTTGAGTTACTGGCTGATTTGCTCATTTCAGCATTAATTTGATTTAGTTTGTTCTTTTCCATGCCTGGCGCTCATTCTTATTATGTGTCTTCATAATTTGTTTGTTTTTTTTTTCATTTCTATCGATTTGTCCTCACTTTGAATTGTAGTTATATGTTTTCCAAATTAAAATTTTTTTGTTTGTCAAGAGAACTAATCTTTTTACCCTTTGTAATAATAAGAGTTTAATATTAATATACTGTCATGCAGTTTTCAATTACAAGCAATTTTCCTGCTCTGTGATTATTTCCGCCTTAAAACATTCGTTGTCCAGCTCTATGAGACGCTTCACAGATGTTTAACAGCTAACCCCTCATTCAAATGTCACATTGCCCTTCAGATTGACGTATAATTATAATGTTGTCAAAACAAAACAAAAAAAGGGAAGAAATGGACGGAAACATCAATTTACCTTTTGTCTTACAAGTTAAAGAAGGAAAAAAGAATGTGAAGAAAATATTCTTATGTTTAAATATTTGTATGCAGTTTTTTTTAGCGAGGTTGCTTGGATTTCAGCCACTAATTGAGCTGGACATATTTTTTGTCTTACTTTTATCCAGAATTTCCACACCCTCTCATTTCTTTCATGTCTGATGATACTTGGCTGTTTTGTTATGTTTTTCTTTACAGTGTAAATAAGTCAAGATTTTTTTTGTCATGTACATAATGATTCATTGTCATTGTTTTGGGGAGCTTTTTATTTCTTCTGTACACATGCACTCATAAGTTATAAATTAAACATTAGATTAGGTTGTTCACTCATTAGGTATACTAAATTTATACCATAGATTAGATATTTTACTTTTTATTTAGTTACTCCATGATTTCTTGCATTTTCAAATCATAATATTATAACATGACTTGGGCTATTTGTTGTTTGTTTTCAGATTTAATTGTGGGTTTGTAATGCCTTAACGGTGAAATGATAGTAGAGGTGTAAAGCAGACCTGTCTGCCTTTAACAAAATCTTATAACTCTTTCCTGCCTACTGTGACTGAATGCGCCATAAGCCTTGCAGCCTACTGCGACCGAATGCGACAGTCAATTCTATGCCTAAAGTGCCCTAATACGTCTTTTGTTTACTCTTCTTCTTTGTAGTCCCATAACTACAAGATCTCGCAGCATGCAAGACTTGAAACAGCTCTATTGTGGGGAAACAAACCTATGTTTTATCCACTTTCGATTTGTTACTTGCAGCGATTGTAAACAAAACGAAAGCATTATTTGCAATGGATGGACCGATCTACTGTCAAAATTTACTGACAATTAAAAGCTCATCAAAATTATATAAAAGTCGTTTTATTTACACTAACAGCTTATTTTGTTCTCTGTTTTATACTGAAAGATGATTTAATCTCTAAAATTTATTTTAACTGAGACAGATGTACTTTTCATTAGAGTTTTATCCCTTTGCTCAGAGGCACAGACTGAATAGGAAGTAAAGGCATATGCACACAGTCACAGACTAGAATTGTAGAGGACTCTTAGGTAGGAAAGGGTTAAGAAAGTATGCATAAATTAAATCTGTTTCTTCACTTCATAATACTATTTCATGGTTAAACAATAAGCATAATCGTATTTTGTTATGGCATGTTTGCTCCATTATTTATAGCTATACTGAGTCACTATTATAATTATAGTTATAGCTATACTGAGTCACCAAGGCAACTGCCATTATGACTAGTGCTCAAAATATTTCACGCGCTACAATAAACTGCGTGTGGCTAAGGATGGTGAACATCATGTGATTGAAACCCCATCAAAATTTTTATAAGACTTTTTACCTTTCAATTAAAAGATTTGCATTGATTGTAACTGACTAATATGGGGGGGCGGGGGGGGGGGGGGACACTTATAAATCTGATGGATAAAATAAAAACTTTCCTCAGCCAAGTTGTTTACACTACACTGATTGTGATGGTTGACCGGCAGATTGTTTGTGTTAATGCCATAAGTCTACATGTATGTATGTGTAGATGGTTGGTGGCATAATGTAGTTTGCCACTTCTTTAACTACAACTGTCATCCTATGTCATAATAATCTGTTCTTTTCATTTCCATCCTACCATCACCTCTTTTCTCGTATAGAGCATTAATAATAATAATACCATGTACGGTGGTATGGGTCAATTTCAGTCATCTGTCTAGCTATCTTTCAACCTAATGTATCACTAATATAAATAGTTGGGGTTTTTTTAAAAGTACATGTAAATGATAAATGGCTGGCACAGATGGGGGTTTTTTTTCACAACTTACTCTTAGGAAAGGTACTTTACTCTGCTTTCCTCACTTGGTGTGACTGAGTACCCAGCTATAGGTATAAAAGGATCTTGTCAGAGGGTTACTACGAAACGCCTAATAAAAGGCAACTGTATTGTATGCTCCCCAAAGAGTTGAGAAGGATTTTGAACGAAATGGCCTGCTGGGGGATAAATGATGTACAGTTGGTGAGCCTGCAGGGGATACAGCCTAAATAGATTGAATCCATCTGTGTCTTTTAAAATTTCTTTCAAAAGTTGTATCGCTCATAGAGTCATAGCTTATCCCGGTTTCCATAGTTTGAAACAGAATAGGTTACAAGACATCACCCACAGACAGAACACTAGCCTGTTGCAAATTTTAGTCTCCAACTGATGCTGATGATACATTGATCATGTCACACTGGAAGTGACGATGTTTGCTGTTAATATTCTTATTTTTAGGTTCTGATGTCTATGATCTTTTTTTATTGTACCAGTACTATTTTTTTCCTTGTCAAATCATGCACACCTCTGTATAATAATGTATGGCATTCCATGGTGTCCTGTGAAGGTTTCTCTACAGCAATTAATTAACAGTTTCATGAATTCCCACTTTGTCAGATGATACTATTGACTGTTTATAGCTTTGCTAAAAAAATAAAAACCAGGTGACTTTTATGTGGAATGGATTTTTTTCAATTCTAAAATTTAACATACTGCATGAGCTTGAAATCTTCATTTATCCTAACATGGTTTCAGTATTTGGTGTTGGGTGTGTAGATAGAATAAGTAGAATTCTCTCTTTTGACTTAAGAAAAGCATTTCTTGACATTGACAGCTGAACAGCACTAGTTAATGGGTTTTGCTGCTGTCTCTCTATCATTGCTTTGCTATCTCTGTCATTACTTCGCTTCTACTGAGACTACAGACTTTAATATTTATCTCCTTTGCTTACTCAACTTACTCTATATGAACTTTCACAACAATCGTCTGTTTCCTCTTTTAATTTGTACAGCCTTCAGTCACTGGGGCCTGGGTGAGATCTATAGAGACTAAGCTTACATACAGTATCTCAGTTTCTGTTTCTTAACATGGATATGTAATTATGCAAGATCTCTTCATACATCCTGTCTCATACTTCATCAACCCCACCCTCCCCCTTTTTTTCCCCCTGTTCAAAACTTGATACTGGTCTCAATCCATCACATTCAGTCAGCATAGGCTTTAGCTTCCATTCCCAGTGCTGCTTTCTTGTAGACCCTATTTCTTGTGGGCGGTTGGCGCGGTTGCTGGTAGGTCCTAACTAGTTCTTTCCTTTTACTCTTTCGCTTCTCTTTTATCTTGCTTTGCTGTTTCCTTTTAATTCACAACAATGGCGGACGGGCAAATTTCAATTAAACAGATAAAACCCTATTTCTTTCCTCTCACTTTCATGATGCGGATATCATCATCAGCACCGCCAATGTACGGTGGAAAAGGTAAACTCCAATGGAACAAATAGAACCTCAGTCATAGGTGATGATACCTGTTGACATGTGACTGGTATTGGCCACACATGAGGACTAGTGTAAAAATGTGTGTAGTGTCTACTGCTGTTAGTCAACACACACCATAGTTTACACATTCGTTGGGGATACTTAAAACTTTCCAATAATCAATCTATTTGTAAGTGTCTGACCGTGCCCGAAAGCGTTTACACTGATCAAGTGAGTTGTCTCTTTTGCATCATAAATAAAAAAGTTTTTAAATACTTGTAGCGTTCAGGTTGGATGTTGCAATATAAAAACTTGATGTTTGCAAGATTTTAAAATTAACTTTTAATGCACCTGTCAATAGTATCAGTCATTGACTGGTTGGATTTATTTTTAGGGGGGGGGATGATTTTCTTGTTTGTAAATTAAGACGCTCATTGTAATATTTTTAATTTTAAAACACCATAATTACACTGTGCTACATGTATTATTATTATTATTATTATTATTATTTATATTTATGTCATAAAAAGTCTGCCACATTACAGTTCCTACCACGATGTGATAGGATGTTATAATTTTAATACATGTACATGATGTACTTGATGTGCTTCTTATCTTATTTTCATTTTTCCTGATACTTTTCACCCTGCTTGTCTTTGTATCCCTCCTTTTTTTTTTTTTAAAGGAAATCTAATTCTATAATAATAATACATACATACACACATATGTGTGTGTGCTGCTTCAGTTGAAAATAAGCTGAGACAAAGGGACTGTTGTATTTTGCATTATGAAAACATGGTAATATTAAATAAAAAATGAGGTTTATATTACATACATTTGAGTAAATTGTCATTTTCATGGAATACTAGTAGTAACACATTACCAAATACCTGTGTATGGAGTTTCTGTGCAATAAAACACAAACAATGTATGTGAATGTGAGTAGGCCCCCATCCATTTGATGTGATTTGCCCTCATCCACTGCGGTGATCTTTGGGTCTTTGGAAATTTTTTATTTTGCCCGGACTGCCCTGTAAACAACCAAAGGATCTTTAACTGCACAGCGTGCTGTGATCTACACAAGGGACCTCCTTTTTATTGTTCGTGTCCGATGGGGACTAGATGTCGATCTAACTACCTGGACCAGGGGGTAGATTTGCTCGAATAAAATCTCGAGAAAATCGTTCAACCGTCAAAGGATCAAATCCACTACATTTTGGTTGAGAGGTTGACACCTTTGCCTTTTGATTACTGAGTCTCCCAGGCCCTATCCTAACTTAAGTAGAATAGAGTACTGAAGACTTTGCTTGAAGTTGAAGAATTTTATTTTAACATTAACATTGATCACGATCATTATGCAAAAAGTCAAATTATGTATCATTACAATAAATACTCCGTCAAATTATATTATGTAAATGCTGATGGACTAAAACTTGGGGGTGGGGGCATCTGGACTGGCGAGTTAGCGACCAAAAGGTTGGTTTTCTGTTCTTTTAATATTCGGGTAGAACGATCATTTGTCTACAAGTTTACGGCAGAAAAATGTCCATATGACGTTTTTTTTTAAATGTACAAAATATTTTGCAGGCGAGGGTAGGTAAAAACAGTGAAAATTTGATTGAGAAGATGGCAGTAAAAACCCGTATGTTTGTGGCTAATCGCCATGAGGCGATACTGGAGGTCACCTGGCTTCTGTCGACACACCGTCGTCTCTTCGGCCCATCGCTGTGTGATATAAGAGGCGTTGCGCGTCAGTGTGTATGTAAACACACACGCAAGCATAGGAATGGGGGGGGGGGGGGGGACTGGTCATTTTGACATGTTTTCACAACAATGCACATGTAAACCTAGATTTATAATTGTTTTTACATTAGTAACAATGCCAGAGACTGTTGAAAGAGTAAGGGGGCTGCTACAACAAGGGAAACCCGTCTGAAGCGTTTGTTTTGTGTTATTTAAAAAATATAATTTACTTGCATTTTTCTCGAAATGTTTTTTTTCACACTAAATTCTATCTCCTCCGCCATGTGCCTAACATATTGTATTATATTTGGCACACAGGTTCCTCTTTTTAATGGAGTGACGTCGGGATTTAAAAAAAAAAAAAATTGTAAATTATTTGAGAATTATTATTTTTTGTAATAAAAATGCATTTTTGTACATTCACAATATATAGTATTTTCAAAAATTCATTAAAAAAAAAGTATCCAAAATATTTTTTTTAAAAACCGACGTCACTCTTTAGATATTGAATGGAAAAGACGATCTGCATAGGTTTTGAGTAATTTTATTCATAACTGAGGGAGGGGATAGATTTTGAAAATTGAATCAAAATCCAAGATGGCGGCTGTTGCTATGGCAACCAAGGACACTACAAACTTTTCAATGATATAGGATGACTGTATTTTGACAGTTACTCATGTACATACTAAAAGCAAAACAAACTCAAAAGCAAAAAAAAATCGCTAAAGTCGATTTGGGGAATCTAAATTACTTGATTTTCCACGGAATGATTGAATCCCTCTTGGGTGGTGGAAAGGATCTTACTTAGTGGGGCAAAAAGAAAGAATGGGGTATTTAATAGTAAAGATTGGAGGTTGTCATGATGCGTTTTGTGAGTATCATGTAAATCATTATGTGAGAAGTGACCTTGAGTCAATGGGAGTAGCAACCAATTAAGTTTTGGAACTTCCAAATCTAATGAATAAATATGTCAGAGGTCTATAATGAGATTTAGGATTTATATACAAAACAAAGGCATTTGAAGGTACAGTAATGCAACACGCATTTGTCGACCTTGAGGAATCTGTCACTCAGGAAAACATTTTTGTCTCTCTTGTCTCTAGCTCCATCTCTTGCTCTGCCTGTCTCTGTCTCTCTTTTCTCAGTCTCCATCTCTCTCTACATACATGTACATACTACAACACACACATGTATTATATAACCTATGTGGCAAGTACATGTCAGCATAGCATGAGGTATTATCTTAGTTGCCGGCTGGCAGGCTTTTTAGACTACTGAGCACTGACAGGAAATAACTGCTTTGCACTGTAGAGTAGCAGACAAACAGTTTAAGAATCCGTGGAAAAAAAATTCAACTATTGCATGGAAAAAATGTAACGGAAATAAGTTGGGACGATGCCGTTAATAGAATGCGTGAATTTTTACAGATGTGGGTACAGCGAATGCGTGTTGCACTGTATATCAACTTGGACAGCATGTTTGTTTCATTGTAATCTACCCCTTCTACCATACGTGGCGATGTCAGCTTGAATTCAGAGAAACTGAGATGAAAGAAAGACATATGAAATGCCAAGGTTACAGAAACAAAAGTCCACAACACCCCCCTCCAAAAGAAAGCAAAATAAAAAGACACCAGCGTAATCCAAAAACTCATGACTTTAAGACATATTGTCTTATGAATTGTGACCACAGAATATTAAGTCTCTTAAGAACACTTGACTTTAAGACAAATTGGTAGATTTTACTAAAAAAACTCTCGAAAATTTGTCAGTTGTCAGCTGGTTTGAACCCACAACCTTGGTTGAGAGGCCCACACCTTATCTCTGGCCCATCGAGTCCCCCACAGGTTTTAAACATGGAACTAAAAGACTAAAGACAAAACGTGTAAACATACTGTATGACCTCATAGTGGTGCCAGGCACATGAAAAAAGAAGAGGAAGGCACTACTACTATAAGTTTAGAAATGAAACAAATGAAATGTATTGCAATTACAATAATCAATCAAATGTACAAACGAAAAAGATATCACAAGATCTGCGTGTCGACTAGCAAAGCATAACATCTTATTTCTTATCCAATATTATATTAATTTTTAAATCTGTGTTTTCATCCATTTTCTCCTTTTGTTTTTACATTCTAGATAAATGTTTTTATCACATTTGCATTATAAAGCGCTTTGAAACCTTTTTTGCATGGAAAGCGCTATATAAATAATCTTATAATTAATAATTAATTAATTATAATGATTCTTACCAATTATCACATGCATTTAGCTTAGGCCAGTCTCTTAGTAAGGCCTAGATGTAAATTTCCCTTTATCGCAATCACAACAATGAGGAATAGATGGACAATCCCTAACTGCTACCTTTACTGTGTAATACATAGTAATAGTGTCCTAGATGCGTGAGAGATGATATACTACATATATATGGCCTATTACGTCAATATTGACGATCCTGTATCAGTCGCTATTACTGCTATGCTTGGGCTAATTTTATTCGAGGAAGGTAAAGATGCCCAACCACACTTTCCCTCTCTAATCTTTGCCCCTTCTAGTTCTACACTTTTCAGAGCAATGAACTGGTCAATAAGCCTGAGGTACAAGAGGCTGAAAGGGTATTTCTGAATAGGCCTTGATATACTACAACAGTAACAGTAATAATGTGAACTTATGGATAACGTTCTGGAGAAAGTACAGGTTTTCTGAAGAGTGCCAAGATATGGTGTAGGCCTATTATACAAATAATGTACAATGCATGTCTATCAACTAGTTTTGACTTTTCTCTTCATGATCAAGGTTGTCACTGACTGTCCGGTCTGTCCGCCAAACGAAAAACTTGGTGCAGCTATCTCGCCGACGATTTCAAAGTCTACAAGGGAGAAAAATGAAAACGGCCTGAAAATTATGCCCCAATTATCAATACACAAAAAGCATGTTTCCTTGACAATCTTAAATGAATGGATTGATATATTCATGAACTAAATACCAGCTTATAACATGGTGATGTCGTTGTTACTGATCCAGCAGCGTTAGAACATTTGTCCTTCGGCCCACATGATGGTGTAAGCACACAATTCAGTAGTTGCATTTTTTATCTTCAATTAAGCCAGGAAATGTCCTTAGGCTCTTCTTACATAACTGCCAACTTTTCAAAATCCAAAAACAGACATGTACTCTGATCTCGAGAAATAATGTGAATTTGCATGACACCCCTCATATGACAGTAACAAAAAAAAACTTTACACTAAATTAACTCCCTTTAAGTATGGGGAGGGTTATTTAGACTATCTCAACTATCTGGCTCAAATAAACCCATTAGCTAATTGGGCCATGTAACATTGAAAACATTTAGATGTCTATCACAATTCCTAATACTACTCGTAACCATCCCCCTTCCCACCGTTTCCCGATCACCCCCTTAAACCTATCCATAAGCTTGCTGTAATAAAACATTTATCTTTTTTTTTTAACAAGGCCTGAAGAATTGATATTACACCGCAGGTGTTTTAGATCTAGCAAAGGCCTTTGACTTTGTCGACAAAATAGTGGGTAAAATAAGTCAAGAACTAACTACTGGGTCCAAAAAAAAATATTTGCATACATAAACAGTTTGCCTCGGGCAGTGGACAGGTAAGCACCTGTACGGGGAGTAGATGATCCCGCCTCCACGAGTCTCCTGCTGCCTTGCAGGCGGGTCTTGGTTGACCAAAGGCTAAGGGAGTTTACCCTGACAGAAAACCAACCTGCTGCCTTGCAGGCCGGTCTTGAATGACCAAATGCTAAGGGAGTTAACCCTGACAGAAAATAACAACCTGCTGCCTTGCAGGCTGGTCTTGAATGACTAAATACTAAGGGAGTTAACCCTGACAGAAAATGGCAAGGCCTGGTAGGGGGCCTCAAGGTGGCAGCCCCACCATCTACCTAGGGTACAGTGGGCCAATCCTGCTTATCCAGAACAACCTGATTCAGAGAAGTAAAAGAAATATAACCGGGCTTGATCTTTGGAAGGTGAACTTGGAAACAAACACGGACTGTGACTTTTGGAACATGGAACGTTAGGGCAATAAATGGAAAAGAGTTAGAATTAGTTGAAGAAATGCAAAAATTCAAAGTAGATATTTTGGCCATTACAGAAACAAAGAAAAAAAGGACAAGGAATAGAAAATGTTGGACCGAATCATATTTTAATCTTCTCAGGAGTAGATGTCAGAGATAGAGCTAGAGCAGCAGTAGGCCTCCTAGTGCATAAAAGGCATGAAAAGCTACTAGAAAGTTGAAATTTATAAGCCCATGCTATTATTTTAGAGGTAAATATTAAACCAAAAGGATGAGAAATTAAATTATTAATAGCTTATAGACCAAACGAAGACGCAACTAAAGAAGAAAAAGATATCTTCGAAAATGATTTACAAATAGCTGCAGAGAATCTTAAATCCAAACAGGAACTAATGGTTTTAGGATATTTAAACGCTAGAATAGGCAACAATGTAGAAACGTCAGGAGGAATAATAGATAAAGAAGGAGAGACAACAACTTTTCCAAATGGAGAGACTCATAGATTTTTGCCTAAAGAATAACATGAAAATAGCCAACACCTTTTTTCCTCATAAAGATATCCACAAATATACAAGAGTAAATGAAGACAAGTGTGAAAAATCAATGATAGACTACATAATAGTTAGCAGCTCCCTTTTTACAGTACATTGCATGCAAGAGTAAACAGGAGCAGAAATATTTAGTGATCATCACTTAGTGATTGCCAAAACGAGATTACTGACTGAAGAAAACAAACAGAAAAGGAAAGAGAAGAAAGCTACTAAAATCAAAATAGAGGAATTAAATAAACCAGTAGTAAAACAGGTATATCAATCTAGGATAAAAAGATTTATCAGTGAAAGACAGATGGATCTGAATGATGGCACCAAAGAAGAAAATGGCAGATGTATAAAGAAACACTCCTCAGTTGTACTGAAGAGGTCTGTGGTAGGAAACAAATTAAAGGAGATAGGAAAAGAACAGCATGGTGGAATGAAAATGTCAAGACTAAGATCTAAGAAAAGAAGATTACCTGGAAGAAATACTTGCAAACAAAGAGACCAGAGGATAGGATAGATTACGTGAATAAAAGAACTATTGCCAAAGAGGAAGTGAGGAAAGCAAAACAGGAACAATGGGAAGAGTTTGGACAAAGACTCCAAGAAAGCTATTCAGGAAATCAAAAGCTGTTCTGGGGGCAATGAAGAGCATGAGAAAGATTAAAGCATGCCCAATACGACAAATTCAGAATGTCAAAGGAGAAATAATGAAAGAAAAACAGCGAAATCATGGAAACTTGGAGAAAGCATTTTCACCAATTACATAATCCCTCCAGAACGTATAAAACAAGGAGTAAAGATCAATTAGTAAGAGTAACAAGTAATCCAAATGAGACAACTGAAGATGTAAATATATCAATGGAAGAAGTCCAAACAGCTATAAGAAAAGTGAAATTAGGAAAAGCCCCAGAGCAGATCAAGTTTATCCAGAAATGATTAAAAACCAAGGGAGACAGGCAGACAAACTACTACATGCAATATGCCAACAAGCATGGAAGTCCAAACAGGTGCCAAACGACTGGAAAAAGGGAACGGTAGTACCAATACATAAGAAAGGATCAACTATGGAATGCTCAAACTATAGCGGGATATCACTGCTTAGCGTTCCAGGAAAAGTATATGCCAGGAAGTATATGCCAGGATACTGGAAATGAGACCAAGGAAAAGAGTAGAGGATCAGATTGAAGAGCATCAGAGTGGATTTAGACCAGGAAGAAGTGTACAAGACCACATATTTACAATTAGACAAATAACAGAAAATTTCCTTGAGAGAAACATTGACTTGTACCTGTGTTTTATTGACTTAGAAAAGGCATTTGACACTGTGAGGAGGGACGAACTATGGCATTCCTTAAAAGAACACAATGTAGAGCAAAATTTAATAGAAGCCATTAAAAGTTTTTACAATAAACCAACATGTGTAGTGAGAGGAGCTGGAAATGTATCAGAAGAATTTGATGTAGATATAGGAGTAAGACAGGGTTGTACCCTAAGTCCTCTTTTGTTTATCACATTCATGGATTCAGTCGCAAAGACATCCTCAAAAATGAAGAAAATGAATGTCGGTATGTGGAAGCTCAAACCAGTAAATGTATCAATGCTTTCATTTGCCGATGATTTAGTTCTGTTTGGAAAATCAGACAGTGACCTTCAGTCGAATATCAACATTATGAACAATGAACTAAATAAAAGAGGAATGAGAGTAAATGCAAAGAAAACCAAAAGAATGCTAGTAACTAGGGAAGCTAAAACGCAAAATCTTAAACTGGGCAGGAGTATTTAGAACAAGTTTAAAGCTACAATTACTTAGAGTAATGCTTAACTCAGAGGGAAAACTAAGAGAAGAAATCAGCCAGAGAATCAAAAAGGCAAGCGCAATGTATAACCATCTAGGAAAGGCATTTGTAGGTAAGCAAGAATTGTCAACAAAAACCAAAATGGCAGTATACAATACAGTTTCTTGTCCTACTCTCCTCTATGGCAGCGAAACCTTGACCTTAGATGGTAGAGAATACAGTAGAGTACAAGGCAGCTGAAATGAAAAATCTAAGAAGAGTGGAAGGAAAACTAAACGAAACAAAATCAGAAACACAACAATAAGATATCAAACTAAAGCAGATGGCATAAAAACTAAGGTAGAAACAAATTAATTGAGATGGTTTGGGCATGTAAACAGAATGAATTACAATAGAATAGCTAAATAAGTATACAGTGCTAAAGCCCAAGGTAAAAGACCAAAAGGTAGACCTTGGAGAAAATGGGAAGAAGCAGGCATTGAAGAAATTTAACATTTTTGGAAGGAACAGAAAATGCCAGGATAGGGCATCCTGGATAAAGATCATCTCGGGCATCTGAACCCATACACCGAAAGGTAGAATGGGAACTGATAAAGAAAGAAGAAACAGTTTGCTTTTGACAAATATTTACTAAAATGCAAATTTTATGTCTTTCTTCAATGGATTTATGGTCCAGTATAGCAGAGTCCAGTAAGATTTATGCTTTTACACATTTTACGAGATGGTTTCTCGACACAAAAGCAGGATTAAAATTTCCTTCTCAATTTTTGTAAAATAGTTTTTTTATATAGATCTATGAGGAATAAAAGATTAAACAAGAGCTAAAATTTAAAACTACAGTGGTCTGTGCCTAAGATGACAGTCCTCAGGGAACCTTCAACATGTAAATGTCCTTAAAATAGGGATTTATACATGTAGTCCCTCTTACATCAGGTAACAATACTATAAAATGAGCAGTGCTTGAGATAGAACAAGAGAGCACAGATCACAAGTTTTCTGTTCCATTCCGGTGTACAGTGTCCACTTAACAATCAAGCAAATAAGAAAGAAAGATAGCGGCATTGATATAAATATAAACTGTGATTTACCAGTTGAAAAATCTTTTTCCAACTCTGACTTTGTCCAGTTACAGGAAGTAATGAGCAGATGCCCACCAATAGAGAGCATCTTATGAACATTGCGAATGTAGGACAAACGATCGGTGGGATCAATGGTGTTTTTCAAACCGATAGCATCATAAGTGCCTTTGTCCAGGCACAAGTCATACTGTTCCTCATGACTCTTAATTTCTAATGGTGACAGGATATTGCATGTCTGTGAAGGAAAACAGAGAGGTCAAAATTTCATAAACAATAAAAAAAAACACTAGCACAATGTAGGTTTAAGATTAGAGTGACCCATTGTACCTAATGTCATGTCAAGACCCATTATACCTAATGTTATCAAGACTCATTGTACCTAATAGCATCAAGACCCATTGTACCCAGTATCATCAAGACCCATTATACCTATCACCAAGACCCATTGTACCTAATATCATCAAGGCCCAATGTAACTAATGTCATCAAGACCCATTATACCTAATATTATCAAGACCCAGTGTACCCAGTATCATCAAGATCCATTGTATCCAGTATCATCAGGACCCATTATACTTAATATCATCAAGACCCATTGTACCTAATGTCGTCAAGAAGGATAAAGTACTGATCACAATTTCAATTTATTAAGAATTCTTCTCATACTGATCTGACTTTGAATAAGTGATGCAGAATGAAAATTAATGCATGAAATGACCACAAAAAAAGAACTAGCACATACATACAGCTACAGCGGAGTGAAGTCAAGTTTGTTTAATTGAAATTTACCCCGTCCACCATTGTGGTGATCTCAGGATGAATTAAGAAGAAACAGCAAGATAAAAGAGAAGTGAAAGAGTAAAAGGAAAGAAGCAGAACCTACCAATAGCTCCCGCCAACTGCCCGTGTGAAGTCAAGAGTGACAAATGGCAAACAGTGCAAACTCCAACAAAGAAAACAGAACAGACACATCACGTATGAGGGTATTGGGCATTACACAGTACTCTTTGTTGGCTTTCCTTCTGTCTAGTTTAGTGGAGTGGTCACTTTTCTTCTTTTAACATTGTAATAATGAGGAGGTATTTACTTAATAAGTAATAGAAATTTAACTTTTAGCAATGAATCTCATCTGTATTCTTTTTCCTAGGAAAAATTAAAATTGTGCTCTCATTTCAAATTTCTGATACTCATGATAATTCAGTCACTTACAGTTTCACATTATATTGTACAAAATTCCTTGGAGAAATAAGCTCTGTGGCAGTTAACCTTTTTTGACAATGTCATGAATTTCAATGATTTTGGCTAAGTTTGCAATTTAAGCCTCCGATGTAAGCGAATTGTGTACATCTCTCTCTTATTCTCATGGCTCTTTGGGTGAGCATAAGGCGCCGACAAAATGTCTCCATTCAACTCTGTCTTTGGCTATTCGAATTATTTAGATAATTCTTTCTTTCTATATCAGTTCCCATTGTACCTTTCGGTGTATGGGTTCAGATGCCCGATATGATCTTTCTCTATGATGTCCTGTCCTGGCATTTTCTGTTTCCATACAAAAAGCTAAATTTCTATGCTTCAATGCCTCTTTTATATCTTCTTCCCACCTTCTCCTGGGTCTGCCTTTTGGTTTTTTACCTTGAGCTTTAGAACTGTATACTTATTTAACTATTCTTTTGTCATTCATTCTGTTTCCATGCCCAAACCATCTCAATTGATTAATTTTTGTCTTATTTTCTTATGCTATCTGCTTTGGTTTGATTTCTTATTATTGTGTTTCTTTTAGTTTTCCCTACTATTCTTCTTAGATGTTTCCTTTCAGATGCCTGTACTCTACTGTATTCTCTACTGTCTAAGGTCCAGGTTTCGTTGCCATAGATGAGAGTATTATGTGCTGTGTTGTATATGCCATTTTGATTTTTGTTGACAATTCTTGTTTACCTACAAATGCCTTTCCAAGATGGTTATATATTGCACTTGCCTTTTGGATTATCTGGCAGATTACTTCTTGTAGTTTTCCCTCAGAGTTAATCATTACTCCTAGGTAATTGTAGCCGTGAACTTGTGCTAAATTCTCTCTGCCCAATTTAAGATTTTGTGTTTTAGCTTCCCTAGTTACTAGCATTGTTTTGGTTTTCCTTTGCATTTACTCTCATTCCTCTTTTATTTAGTTCATAGTTCATAATGTCGATATTCGACTGAAGGTCACTTTCTGATTTTCCAAACAGAACTAAATCATCGGCAAATGAAAGCAATGATACATTTAGTGGTTTAAGCTTTGACATACCTACAATCATTTTCTTCATTTTTGAGGATGTCTTTGCGACTGAATCCATAAATGTGATAAACAAAAGAGGACTTAGGATACAACCCTGTCTTACTCCTATATCTACATCAAATTCTTCTGATACATTTCCAGCTCCTCTCACTACACATGTTGGTTTATTGTAAAACTTTTAATGGCTTCTATTAAATTTTGGTCTACATTGTGTTCTTTTAGGAATGCCATAGTTCGTCCCTCCTCACAGTGTCAAATGCCTTTTCAAAGTCAATAAAATGTTTCTATTATTTGTCTAATTGTAAATATGTGGTCTTGTACACTTCTTCCTTGTCTAAATCCACTCTGATGTTCTTCAATCTGATCCTCTTTTTTTCCTTAGTTTCCTTTCTAGAATCCTGGCATACGCTTTTCCTGGTACGCTAAGTAGCGATATCCCTCTATAGTTTGAGCATTCCATAGTTGATCCTTTCTTATGTATTGGTACTACCTTTTCCTTTTTTCAGTCGTCTGACACCTGTTTGGATTTCCATGCTTGTTGGCATATTGCACGTAGTAGTTTGTCTGCCTCTCTCCCTTGGTTTTTAATCATTTCTGGATAAACTTGATCTGCTCCTGGGGCTTTTCCTAATTTCACTTTTCTTATAACTGTTTGGATTTCTTCCATTGATATATCTACATCTTCAGCTGTCTCCTCTGGATTACTTGTTACTTTTACTAATTGATCTTTACTCCTTGTTTCATATGTTCTGGACAGATTATTTAATTGTTGAAAATAATTTCTCCATGTTTCCATGATTTCACTGTCTTCTTTCAATATTTTTCCTTTGGCATTCTTAATTTGTCATATTGTGCATGCTTTGGTCTTTCTCATGCTCTTCATTGCCTTACAGAATAGCTTTTGATTTCCTTGATAGCTTTCTTGAAGTCTTTGTCCAAACTCTTCCCATTGTTCCTGTTTTGCTTTCTAACTTCCTCTTTGGCGATAGTTATTTTATTCACGTAATCTATCCTATCCTCTGGTCTCTTTGTTGGCAAGTATTTCTTCCAGGCATCTTTCTTTTCTTTGATCTAAGTCGACATTATCATGCTGTTCTTTTCCTATCTCCTTTAATTTGTTTCCTACCACAGACCTCTTCAGTACAACTGAGGAGTGTTTCTTTATACATTTGCAAATTTTTTTTCTCCATTTATTGTGCTGTCATTCAGATCCATCTGCCTTTCACTGATAAATCTTCTTATCCTAGATTGGTATTATATCTGTTTTATTATTGGTTTATTTAGTTCTACTATTTTGATTTTATTAGCTTTCTTCTCATTCCTTTTCTGTTTATTTTCTTCAGTCAGTAATCCAGTAATCTCATATTGGCAATCACTAGGTGATGATCCCTTAATATTTCTGCTCCTCTGTTTACTCTTGCATCCAATGTACTGTAAAAAAGGGACAAAAGGTGTTGGCTATTTTCATGCTATTTTTAGGCAAATATCTATTAGTCTCCCTCCATTTGGAGAAGTTGTTATCCCTCCTTTTTTTACCTATCACTCCTCCTGACATTTCTATATTGTTGCCTACTCTAGCGTTTAAATCTCCTAAAACCATTAGTTCCTGTTTGTGTTTAAGATTCTCTGCAGCTATTTGTAAATCATTTTTTGAGATATCTTTTTCTTCTTTAGTGGTATCTTCGTTTGGTCCATAAGCTATTAGTAATGTAATTTCTCTTCCTTTTGGTTTAATATTTACTTCTAATAGCCACGGGCTTATAAATTTCCAACTTTCATGCCTTCTATGCACTAGGAGGTCTACTCTTGCTCTAGCATTATCTTTGACGTCTACTACTGAAAAGACTAAAATGTGATTTGGTCCTACTTTTCTATTCCTTGTCCTTTTTTCTTTGTTTCTGTAATGGCCAAAATGTCTACTTTCAATTTTTCCGTTTCTTCAACTAATTCTAACTCTTTTCCATTTATTACCCTAACATTTCATGTTCCAAAAATCACAGTCCATGTTGGTTTCCATGTTCGTCATTGAAAGGTCAAGCCGGGTATATTGCATTTATTTCTCTGAATCAGTTCGGTTTTGGATAAGCAGGGGATTAGCCCACTGTACCCTAGGTAGATGGTGGGGCTGCCACCTTGAGGCCCCTACCAAGCCTTGTTATTTTCTGTGAGGGGTAACTCCCTTAGCCTTTGGTCATTCAAAATCAGCCTGCAAGGCAGCAGGTTGTTATTTTTTTTTGTCAGTGTTAACTCCCTTAGCCTTTGGTCATTCAAGACCAGCCTGCAAGGCAGCAGATTATTATTGTATGTCAGGCTTAACTCCCTTAGCCTTTGGTCAACAAGACCGGCCTGCAAGGCAGCAGGAGACTCGTGGAGGGTGGGATCGTCTACTCCCCCGTACAGGTGCTTACCTGTCCACTACCCGGTGTTCAGACAATAATATTAGTAATTTCCCCCACAAAATGATAATTCAAGTAGTTATTTTAAATTCATATAGAAGTCATTTGCACCTCCACAAAATTGTTCAACAACAGTTATCTAAGCACTAGACCAAACTGAAGGAGAAAAGAGATAGAACAAGCCAAGATAAAAGTGAGGTGTAACTCCTTACAGCTACACTTGAGAACTGAAGACTTAGAAAGTAAAATAGATATGGCCAACACTATTGAACAACAATGTACATGTGCTAAAGAAGGCGTAAGACTAAAAGCACATATTGTTAGGACTCGAAAGAAAAGAAATAATCAAGCAGTTGTGCCATCTTTTACTACAGGTATTCTTCATGAAACAATGTTTTGTCTCCTTGAAAAATGTTATCAAAAGGTTGTTGACCATACCTGGAATGTCACATCTGTTGCCTTTTCCTTTTCTGCAATGCGCTTGGCAAGTTCAATGGATAACTTTGAGTAATCCACCCCAACCAAATTTGTATACCCATCTTCTCGCTGAAATGGAATAAATATAAACATGTAAAAAATAAGGAAAAATGTAGCTTTAACACCAATAATCACTTAAATTTTAATGCGAAAGAAATGCATCATCAATCATTTTGTAAGAGTGATCTAACAAATGTATAGTGCCACAACTTCAAACTTTTCAAAGGAATCTAAAGGAAAAGAAGCAGCAAAAATTTGGCAAGACTTTGAGTTCCCGAGTAATGAATTTTTATTAGAACAGTAGCCTACGGGCATGATCCGCTTAAGTGCACAGCCATTGTGTGAAACAGTATTTTTTCTTTATAAATTGACCCCTCTAAGTGCACAGTTGCTAGGAAAGGACTCTGGCTAAGTACATGGCTTGAGGCATTTTCAGTAAGAAATAACCACTCAAAAATTCATCTCAACAATGTCATTTAGTTTTAAAAGAATAATAAAACATGTACATACACATGTGTGCGGACACATACATACAAGAGTTCACAAATAGCGCTTTTAATCCCTGGCATGAGGGTATCATAAAGATCTTTTCACACCGACACTTATTTCTTGTCTCCCTAGACAATGGACGGACATGTTTTAATTGGGACAGACGGACTGTGTTCCTTGGGAAAGACACTTCACATTATTCCACTCAACCCAATCGCAAATGGGTACCAGCACTAGCTTGGAGTAAAAACCTGTGACCAACTAGCATTCTCTCCGAGAGGTGATTATTATCATCTATTCCGCTTTACAATGTAGAAACCGGGATAAGCTCGGCTCTATGACAGCCTTAAAGAAACTTTACTTTACTATTACAGGAATGACCACCTAAATGCCCGGTGCTTGGGAAGCAGACAAATCTGGCATTTAGGCGAAACGGGCATTTAGGCGAAAGTAGGTCAGGGGCAACAATTTGAGGGTAGGCCTATTTCTGTGACGTTGGGTTTCCCTAGTGACTTGCCAATTTCGTCCAGGATTTGAAGCTTCTTTTGAAAATCATTTCCTGGTTTATTCTTTTTTTTTCAAGATGTAGATTTGTATGTAGCTGTGCAATATTCAAGTTGTAACTATGGAGGCCAAGAGAAAAAAGACCTGATCCAATGCTTCCTCGTTAACTGGCATAACCCACACTATAATCACGTAACTTATTTAATCACGAGACCTATGATTTAAGTAATTATACAAATTTAGATGAGAAAAATAGGATAAAGAAAAGCATCATCCCATGGGACCAATGTGTGAATAAATTAACACGAATCTTACAACTCCTTTGATTCATAATCCTCATGTTAAAAAGATTCATAGCCAGATTGTTTGTTTTTTTGGAAAAGTCATCAGCCATACGAAACATTTAATGCGAGAAAAAGGGAAACCTGAAACCTTTACTCTCTTTAACGCTGAGGTAGTGAGCGTGAGGATGGGTGGACTGTCTCTCACCACGAAGACCCGAAGTCACATTGGATACGGCCAATGCCAGACTGTTCACACCTTGTCCCTCGATCGCGATGAGTGTCCGGTCTAAAGACGCCAGGTGATTGCATGCCACTTACGACATCAAAGAAAGAGATGTGGGCGGAGTTCGGAAGACTGTTCAATTCTAATTGCCTGATGACCAACCAGTGATCCAATGAGACAAAGGATGTGCTGTACATTGGGTGGAGTTATGAAGAGAAGATTGGTCAACGTTTAGTACATTAGGGCCTACAATGGATAGGTAATGAAGGGTGGTTGCAATGCATGGCACATTGTTGACGGGCATAAGCCCTATTAGATTAGCGATCGGATTACATGTATGATAAAGAAAAACAGAATATTTAAACAATTACGTATGTATCTTATGATACTTTGGAGAAAAAATACCTGCAGCTGTCGTGGAGACCGGGTATTTGGCGAAAATCTTGGTTTCAAACGGGCATTTAGAGGGGCAATTTATATATAAAATTTGGTTTCACTGAGATTGCGGGCATTTAGGCGAAACGGACATTTAGGCGGCGGGCATTTGGCGATCACTACTGTACTTTTAAAATACACTCAAACCTTAGCCCTTAGCCAGCATTACATTGAGGGATGATGTCATGAAAACTTCATGGCATTTCCACAAATGCTTAAACATACTTAAAATGTTCTATGCCACAATACTCAGTCATTTGAGTAATGATATGGGTTTTAAACTTTGCATAATTATGGTGTAATTAGGACAAAAAAAACAACATTGGCTTATTTTTCTGATAACACACTACACATCCCTCTGGGGTCCATTAGCCCAGGACTCGTGAGATTTAAGAAATTTGACAATCATGTTCAACAAATAGCATCAAAGACAGTCTAGGATCAACTCAAAAGCAGGTAAAATACCCCACGCCAAATCAGAATAGCATAAAAAAACTTGTTTTTTCGTACAAAGCAACGTATACTGGAACAACTTAGGCAAAGACATAGTGCGCAAATCAACAGTCGACAATTTCAAAAAAGCAATATTCAGCCAACAGCAAGCCTAAAACACTAAACCACATTTCAATTAATAACCAAACCGACCAACTCTCTCACTCCCGTTATATTAAAGCCCAGGAGGATTCTACAACTACAAAAAACTTGAAAATTTGATTACATAGGTTAGAGAGCAGTGGTGAATTGCACACGGGGTGAAACATGACAGTAATGACACACAGGACACTGATGCTTTTGTGTAAGTTTGACTTGTGTGATCTTTGACCAAGTTAACTAGATTCTACTTGCTTGCATCAATCACTTCTGGGGGGGGGGAGGGAGGGGATTTCATTTTAAAATACATGTTGTTAGTAAGGAGTGTTAATGCCACATCATTCACAAATGGCAGTATAATGAGTAATTTCAATGGAGTTTTTCATATATTGTCTGATTAGTACAAAGGTGAAAAGCTGGGGAGATTTTGCTCGAAAAAGCTCGAGAAAACTTTTGAACTGTCTGTGGGGCTCGAATCCATTATCTTTTGGTTGAGAGGATGACGCCTTGCCTTTAGGCTACCGGGGCCCCAGTTTGAGTGTAGTTTCAAATGCTGCGTTCTAATTTCAATGTAAAGATATTACAGACTTACTAAAGCCATAAGCATTGCTCCATTACCACAACCAAGGTCTAAAATTTTCGCCGTCACAGGAGGTCAGAATCCTCATTTACCCATCGTACCATTCTCTCTTGTGCGTCCTCTCCGAACCTTAAGACAGAATAGAGTATTGAAGAGTTGAAATAATCTTCGATATTGTATATACTCACGTCCAAAAGTAGCAGCGAATGTTGATAGTGTTTTGAACTGTTTCAACATTTCATACATATTTTTTATCTTATTTTTAAATTTATTTTCCAAACAAAATGGTACACATTTTAGATAAGAATAAAGACATAAAATGCAACAGAAAGATATGAGATATTGTTAAAATTGAAGGAGTTATTGCCCTTCAAATTTAGTATGTGTTAAGGGCCTTCATATTGAGTGTGGTCACCATAGCATCAATGACTGTTCGGCATTTTCTTATTCTTACCCTGGCTTTGATCAATCGTCTGTTAAAGGCCTGCAAAACTTCATTCCAAGCCTCTGTGACAGCCTTGTGGAGCTGGTGTACAGTATGGGCCTCATTTGGACATTATTGACCTTTGTCAAAAAGTGCTCAATTGGCTTGAGGTCTGTGTTGAGGCCTGGATGCTATTTTCAGCAAGTGTCAGGACTTGCCTTGAGACACAAACATGTGCATCATCCTGTTGAAAAGTGACACCCTCATGCCTTTTCCAACTTGCTTCATCTATCCATCATTTCTTATATTTCCGGTGTCAGCCATTTGATTTTGTTTCATGTTTTTGTTTTTTTTTTTGGGGGCGGGGCGAGAATATCCTGGATTGGCTCTGTTAGGCATTTTGTCCAATCAATCCAAAAAAAAAATCAACATTTTCTGTTACTCTGATATTTTTGTATCCTGTTTTACTTCATATCTGTATTGTTCTCTGATCCCGTTTTCTTTTCTCATAAGCTCAATTTGCAACTTTGGTTGTGCCTTGCTTTTGTTTGGGCGTTTTAGTTTTTGGTTTGAGAATGCCTTTCATTGCTCGGTGATCGTGGTTTATATCAGCTCTGGGTATTGTTTTTGCTGTTTTTACAAAAAATTTTAAAGCATTGTGGAGCCAGTATGTAATCAATTTGATTTTCAAATATCATGTCTCCGGGACATTGCCATGTCCATCTCCTTCTGATGCGGTTTTTGAACCATGTACTTGTTACCATGTAAATTTCTTTTCTGCACGTTTATTAACATATCTCCTCTCTCATTTTGTCTACCCAAACCATATCCGCCGCCGATGTTTTGTATTTTTCTCTAGCTACTTTTGCATTAAAGTCACCTATTATGATAGAGTGATTTCTTGTGACTTGCATTGTCTTTTAGCCCTCTGTAAGTCCTCATAAATAGTTCTGTATCACTTTCAGTTATAGGAGCATATGCCTGTATAACATTCAAATCAAAGGGTTGTCCTTTTGGTTTCACTGATAGAATTTTGTTGACACAACATTGTTGCCGAATGTCTTCACCATCACCCTTGGTGTAGTCTTGAACGAGAGAAGAATGACAATGTAACAAATCTATGAAAAAGACCGTATAACAAACAAACTCCAAACAATAAGAAAAAAAAAAGAAGCGAGAAAGAAGTTAACATCTAATTCCAAAATGCACCTTCGCCAAAATGCAAGATTTTTTTGCCACCCATGGACTGTCATTTTGGCGAATTTTCTGTAGTGACAAGAGGTTGATCGATGGCCAAATTAAACGTTGATATGCTCCTGTTTTCTTCAATCACCATGCTGTTTCAACTTTCATTGATTATAAAAACAACGAGCTCAGTGAGTATGATTAAAAACACAATATAAAATAGAACTAAAATAGCTTGTTGTAGAATAAACATGAACAAATTTGTAAATTCTTTTAAGTGTAGGTGTTGAAAACTTGAAACCTGTTTTAAAACATACAGCACATCAAAACAAATAAAAAACGATTTACAAATCCACAGGTTAGAAAAGAGAATCCGTAGTAAGAAGTAGAAAACACAGGAGGACAAAAAGACTGCTACCCGTGAGGCACTATACACACTATCTGCATCAAGCAAGTATTACTTTACTAAAATTACGAATAATACTAATGTAAAAATTGGCACTATACACACTGTGACATTACCTGCATCAAGCAAGTATTACATTATTACTAAAACTACGAGTAATACAATGTAAAAATATACAGCTAGTTAACAAGAATATATTTGCTGTTGTGTTGTTCTTAAGGCTGCAAATTCATTTTCCATGACAGCATGGCAATTTACTCATTCTACTTCAAACAAACAAGGGTGTAAACTCACCATATATACCCAATGTCCCATGTCAACAAATGCTTCAAGCTCTCTCCGATAGGTTTCATCCCAACTGTTGATCAAAGTAAATGCAAACAATTTATAAATTTTGTAAATTATATCGTACAGACATGTAATATCTGGGTGATATCGTTTTTCTTTCTATCTTTATCAGTTCCCATCCTACTTTCCAGTGTATGGGTTTGGATCTGAAAATGATCTTTCTCTAGGCTATCCTGTCCTGACAATGACATCTCTGTGACTGTGAGTGAAGGTTACAATTTTTTGCTTTAGTGTCTCTTTTGGATCTTTTCCCACTTTTTATAAGGTCTACTTTTTGGTCTTTTACCGTGGGTGTTTTAGCATTTTCATTCATACCAGAGATTATAGGATCTAAGATAGATCTAGATCTAAGTTTCTGACTTAGAGGTGATTAGATCTAGAACGTTAATTTAAAACCTACTGTTCCTGCGTTCCTAGCTGCGATGAACTAAATTGTTTATCTGACTGATCCTCCATTCGCATAGCAGTCTGTGTATTTGTATGACTAGAAACTGCAAATACCACACTGCAACAGCACCTCGAACAATCTTTCTCTAGCCTAGTCTACTTTCACTTTCTTAACCTCTCCCGCCACAGAAACCATCTTTTGGGCATTCCCGATTAGTGCGATTAGATCTCGCGTGATTGTATAGACGCCCCTCACTATTTTTATTGCGAAAAATTGCCTTGAATTTGACAAAACAGATTTATTACTATCATTACACGTATTTATCGTTATTATTATTAATATTATTATTATTATTATTATTATTATTATTATTACTATTATCATCGTTATCGTTATCATTATGATTAACAGTAGCAGTAGCAGTAGTAGTAGGAGTATTATTATTATTATTAGTAGTAGTAGTAGTAGTAGTAGTAGTAGTAGTAGTAGTAGTAGTAGTAGTAGTAGTAGTAGTAGTAGTAGTAGTAGTGGTGGTGGTGGTGGTGGTGGTGGTAGTAGTAGTAGTAGTAGAAGTAGTAGTAGTAGTAGTAGTAGTAGCAGCAGTAGTAGTAGTAGTAGTAGTAGTAGTAGTGGTAGTAGTAGTAGTAATAGTAGTAGTAGTAGTAGTAGTAGTAGTAGTAGTGGTAGTAGTAGTAGTAGTAATAGTAGTAGTAGTAGTAGAAGCAGCAGCAGCAGCAGCAGCATTATTATCTTTATTATTATTATTATTGGTAGTAGTAGTAGTAGTAGTAGTAGTAGTAGTAGTAGTAGTAGTAGTAGTAGTAGTAGTAGTAGTAGTAGTAGTAGTAGTAGTAGTAGTAGTAGTACTAGTAGTTTTATTTAGTAGTAGTAGCGGTGGTGGTGATGGTGATGGTAGTAGTAGTAGTAGTAGTAGTAGTAATAGTAGTAGTAGTAGTAGTAGTAGTAGTAGTAGTAGTAGTAGTAGTAGTAGTAGTAGTAGTAGTAGTAGTAGTAGTAGTAGTAGTAGTAGTATCATTATTAATTAATTCGGACCTGTGAGATACCCAAGCGTCTACTTTCTGATCAGGGAGCCATTTTTCAATAAATAAAAAAGAAGTATCACATAACGAAATCTATGTGGCCTCTTTGATGTGGACAAATCACACACAGACCATCGCATCCCATGGGAAATTGAACGTGCGAATGCTTTAATCAGACGCTAAGACGCTGATTGACATTCTAACATCCGCCAAAAAGAAACACTGGCACGACCAAATCGGCATACTCAGCTTCGCCTATAATGCCACCCCACACGACATCACATGCCATTCGCCATACTTCCTCATGTCGACAGCGTCTTCCTTGTGGAAAGCCAAAAGAAGATGAACTGTAACACAGACCCAAGACGCCGTCTATTGCGCAACATTCGACCCCCACAACATCCAGAATAAGTGGAGCCCCAACATATACGAGGTAACACTTTAGTAACAGGCCGACAAGACACTTCTGTACCAATGTTTGAAATCTGACCAATCGATGGAGGCAGGAGGGAGAAACTTAATGCTGCATCGAAATCTTCTATTACCAGTGCAAAGCATTCGGGAAGATGACTGTCGGGAAGATGATTGTCAAGATGAACAAAGGAAGAATGAAACAATCAATTTTTCAACTCAACTCGTCAAAGAACATGCGTTAATTTCGGATTCAGCCAGACCAACTGAAAACCCGAGTGTCCCTGAAGGGGACGAGGAACCATAAAGTGAAAATGAAGTCTACGTCTTGCTGCTTGCGTCAACCTCCCTACTACACCAGCATTCTCACCACTGAAGAAACCCAAGCCCTTATCAACACCCAAAGTTTTGAAGTGCAACCTGAAGAAGATCGACCCGTGGAAAAACCGGAGCAACATAATTATTATATGGGTGGCGGTTTTTTCACGACCTATCGTGGATCTACCTTTCAAGCGCAAATTCACGACTCGCCACAGTATGCCTTAAATGTAGAGTTAAAGTCGGCATACGATGGAAAAGATCACCAACTTTAAAGGAGGCTCCTCAAAAGGGGTAACCTCATCTATTCTCGCGACCATGCAGAAAATAGGCCGTATTATGACTCGCCTAGACAATGACTGGACTGGACTAGGCCTATAGCCTAGTGTTTAGACTTAGGTGCCTCGACAAAGGCTAGGCTAGGCCTATTGTGATTGTGACGATAGACCTAGATTTTTTAGATCTCTAGATCTGAAGCCAGTCCCGCCACGCAGCAAAGTCAGTGGCTGTCGCTGATTGGTCAGAACTCAATGAGTCGTGAATTTACTCTTCATGGGTAAATTCACGACCGGTCGTGAAAAAACATTATCCCTTATTATATCGCCTCCGGTAATAGTCTACCCAGACGATCTTCGAGACGGCGAAAAGGACCTGCTTGGAAAACGCCAGGGGACTTTGTGTGTTCTACAACTATAGACTCTAAATTAACATTTTTTACTTTATTGGATCATTTATTGGATCTAAATTAACATTTTTACTTTATCAACTATTGATAAACAAAAAGTAACATAATGACACCCAAAGAATTTTTGAATTGTAAAACTCAAATCGATGACGGCTTTTCATAAGGAGGCAGGTGTATGTAACATTGTTAAGTCTGAAATATGATTAGTTTTCAGGGAGTTTTTTTTTTTTTTTTTTTTTTTGTACAGAGTTTGAATGTGAGTGTGTTTGTCCACCTTACACTGTCCGCTTCTCCTTCTGCATTCACCTCTTTTATTGTTTATGTTGTTTACAGTATTGTATTTCAAACTCACTTGTTTTCTGGTATTGTCTACTGTCCGACATCCCATAGCAATATTAAGTATTGTTGTTAGCGAAGTATGTTGTTGTTTTGTTGAGGTTTTTCTTAGCCAATCAGCTTGGACTCAGGCACCCCCCCCTCTCCCCTTTCGTATCATCTATTATATCATATGATATGTTTATTCACCTGTCCACCCTCTTTTCGTTGTGTTTGATTTGATTTGATTTCACCCCATATCCACAAATATGGTGATCTCGGGGGTTTTGGTTGGATTTTTAATTTTATCTGGATTTCCCTGTAAACATTCAAGGAATCTTTAACGTGCACATAATGTGGTAATCTGCACACGGGACCTCATTTTTATCGTCCGTCTCCGATGAAACTAGGTGTCAATTCACCTACCTGGACCAGGGGGGGGGGGATGATTTTGCTCGAAAAAAACTCGAGAAATTTTTCAACCGTTGGCGGGGCCCGAACCCACTACCTTTTGGTTGAGCGGCCGACGCCTTGCCTCTGGACTACCAAACCCCCCTTTTGCTGTCTACATCTGGTTCAATATGATTTCATAGTTATGAGATGATTTGTGCTTGTGAATTATTGTCCAAGGATAAGTTGACTATATTTATATTCTGCTAACTGCAAATACTGTGTTGTCATGTAATTGCAATCTATTAATATCTTCATATTAAAACAAACTTGTGAGATAGTTTTAAGAAAAATAGAATCAAAGTTGAATGAGTTTGGACATTTTGTTTCCTTTTTAAACAATTAGTATTACTGTTAATTCTATTCATTAAACATCCTATATCCTCTTCTACTCTAGGTTTCATTTCGATTTCGATTTGATCAACATCCACAACTTAGGGGATCTCGGGGTTCAGTAGCTTCTTTTAGACTTTTGCCCGGCCTGCCTTCTAAACAGCCAAGGGATTTTTAAAGTGCATAAAGTGTTGTGATCTGCACACGGGACCTCCTTTTCATCGTCAGTCTCCGGTGGGACTGGGTGTCGCTCAACCTACCTGGATCCGGGAGAGGGGCGCGGGGGGGGGGGGGACTATCTATTCGAAAAGAAAACTTGAAAAAGTTTTCAACCACCGTTGAGGTTTGAACCCACGACATTTTGGCTGAGAGGCCGATACCTTGCCTCTGGACTACCGAGTGCCTCCCAAACCCCACCTCCTTACTCTAGAACTTAAGCCATTGGTTAACGTTTCCTATTTTGTTGCAACCAGTAGTCCTAGACCCTGACTCCCTGCTTGCTATTCCTCTTCCCATCCTCCCACCCCCACCCCTTTTCTATTTTTGCCTCTTTATCGCATATGTCTATACCTTTTATCTGTGTATGTACGTTTAACATCATTCATTTTCTTTCACTGCGTTCTTTCATTGTATGGGTGAGGGTTTCTAATCCTCCGGTTGATTTTGCCACAAGAACAACGTCATATGCGCATCTAAGATCTTTTAGACACACCAGCTCTTGTATTGTGAATTCATCATACCATTCTTTTCTTCCATTTTCTTCTGCGACCCTTAGTGTGTCTTGCGTACACAAATTGAACAGATGGGGAGGTAAGATTCAACCTTGTCTAACACCTCTTGATACAGGAAACCAGTCTGAAGTGCCACATCCAAGTTCTACTGCCGATTTCTACCCCTCATATTTTACTGATCTTTTCGAATGTGTGGACTGTGGTAGGAAATTACTATTAAGTCTTAAGCGTGCTCCGGGACATTTGATGGTTCACTCAGTCAAAAGCTTTGGAGTAATTAATAACGCATTTATTATGTGTCACTTTTCTTTGCTTCACGATATTTTCAATAAGGAGAAGTAGATTACATATGAGATGACAAGATCACGTAAACTATGACCAAATATGTATGAATGGAGACATATTTATGAGCTAGTTCATGAAGAAGGTCATTTTATTATTTTGTTTAAGTGAAGGAAAAACAATGCTTGGTGCATTTATTTCGGTAATTGTTCGGAAAATGACCGCTCAGCTGAATGCAATGTGCAGTTCTTCATGTATGTATAATATTCTCAATCTATACCCCGAAATTAACTTGAGACAAACTTCCAGACCTTAGGCCAAATTAAGTACTTCCTTCAGGGTGTAATGTTGTTCATTGTTGATTTACATATAATAAAGTGTTGCACATGGCGCCCACCATGACTGTGGAGGTAAGGTGTTATCATCATGACGATACTATCTTCCGGTCATGACGATACCAATATATACAAACTCTATCACAAGCCCTTAGGCTAGGCGCCCATAGGGCAACTTTAGTTGCGCAACTGTTTAGCCGCTCAAGTGTAAACAATGAAATAAAGAAGCACCGCACGCACAGGCAACTCCAGTTTCTGGCGACTAAAAAATTTGTGTTTTGCCACAGCTTGCCGGGCGACTAAACAGTTGCGCAACTTAAGTTGCCCTGTGCGCGCATAGCCTTACCCTGAACCCCCCCCCGGCCACCCATCGGGTGCAGGGTTATGCCCACCTGGCAGAGCATCCAAACGTCTGTGTTGCAGTGACAATACCATTTTCCGATCATAACGATACCATGTTTCCTGCAGCAGTCATGGCGGACGCCATGTACAGCATTACATTAAATCAAAGGTGAAATATGACAATAAGTGACAATCCACTAATAAAGACAGAACAAACACGTGACGTTTCGGGTATAACTCTTCGTCAGACAACAAACGAGAAATATCTAGAATCTAGATCTAAGTAATACCTCCGGCATCACACAATGTGATGTCAGACTTCACTCCAACTGTGGCTCCTTCGTATTATACATTAAATCAATAATTTGTGAATAACATGACAGCGTGAAATAAGGATTTTCTTAAGGTTTAGAAGTTTGTTTGAAGCTTATTTTAGAGTATAGATTAAGAATAATATGTAACCGAAAATTGCATTCGATTTGGTGGTCATTTTCCAAACAAAAACCTTCACTTTTTATTTAAGTAGTTCAAAGTACCATTGAATAAGGATTGGCACAGTGGATCAGTTTCATTTTTTTGACTTTGGCTATCATGGTTCCTTGACGATGCAAAACGCTTTGTGACTGACTGACAGTACAGTGGGTCACCAGTTACCAAGTCGTTATTTACACGGCTCCATTCTCGGCTATTCCATAATTTGGTTGACTAAAAGTATGCCTAATCGCTTGACCCCGGCCCTAGTTCGCACCAACGCTGAACAATTTTGTGTTTTTGCTACGTCACACTTATCACCGCCATTTTAAAGTTGACCTAACGTCACAATGTTTGTTTTCATCGATCTTTGAGCTCACAGTCTAATATAGACTAATGGCTGACTACAGTGAATAAGACTGACTGAATATGAAAAGGCTATGATATTAAAATGATCTCTTCAACGATAAAACACTGTTACAAAAACAATTCAATTTTGTAAGTCATACACATTGTAGAAATATCTATATCTAGCTCTAGATTTCTAAAAAGTGATTGTTATGCAGAGGAATCTATTATTACCTCCAGAAGTTATATCGAGAGATCTAGCTCAAGGGGGTGGGGGGTGGGGGGGTGGGGGGTGGGGGGTGGTGGTGGTGGTGGATCTTAATGCAATTATGCTTAGTGGGACCGTGGTGCATCCGACACGAACGCCACTTCCGGTCTGTCGCACCCGACGCCCGAGCCTGGCTACTACTACTAGATCTACTATTTAGATCTATTCAATAGGCTCATTCAACTTTGATTTATTTCTTGTTTTGTTTCATGTTTACTCTTAACTGATAAATATGAGGAAAACGGTGTGGCCATAATGATCTAGATTATAGATCCATGTAGATCTAGACTTAGGGGGCTAGATCTAGATTTAGAAACCAGTAGAAGTAGGGTCTTTATCTAGATCTTGAGTATGTTGTATAATATAACATAGGTAGATATAGATATAGATATATTATATCTAAATATAGATCTAGATATACACTAGCCAGCTTATATCTAAACCTATGTCTAGAAATTAAAATCTAGATCCCCCCCCCCTGAATAAAAGTCTAAAGATAAAATAGATACATAAATACTCAATAAAATATTTAGATTTAGATCTATATCTATATCTGAGAGTTAACACTATTTTTCATAAGATTTAAACACACCAGGCCATTGTTTTAAGTTACGCTTATTTCTGGGTCCAACCGGACATAATTTAATGAGTGCCTACGCCCACACTCGCATCTACTGCAGAAGAATCAGAGCAATCGCATACTGAATGAATTGAATTAGATATCTAGATGATAAATGGCAATAAGAGACACCTTCACCAAAGATGACTGAATAAACATAATACTTACTTACTGCCCATTGTGCCAGTTGGCATGTAGGGCAGCAATGAAGGATCTCCATCTCTCTTTTTCACGGCAAGCGTCTTTATGGAATTCCAGTTTTCGCCCCAGTCTTTTTATCTCATTCTCTGCTGTTCTTCTCCAAGTTGTCTTTGGTCTGTCACGTCTCCTTTTTCCTTCAGGGGCCAATGTACGACAGTCTTGGTGATGCTCCCTTCTTCTTTTCTTAAAACATGCCCTATCCACCTCCATCTTCTTTTAAGAAGGATGTCTTGCATGTGGTCTATTTCGCATTTTCGGAGAAGAGTCGTTTGAAATATTGTTTGGCCAAAATACATTTTGGATTTTTCGCAGGCATTTGGTGTGGAATGAGGATAACTTGATCATGTTTCTGTCCGTCATCCTCCAGTATTCATATCCATAATATAGTAATAGTAGAGTTGATAGGACACAGCTTTGGTATATTTTTAGTTTGTTTTAATATTTGATTCTTTTTCCCCCCATACATTTTGAAATAGCTTGAATGAGTTTCTTGCTTTGTTTAGACTGTCTGTTAATGTCTTTGTCAGCTCCCCGCTACTTGTGACAACGCTGCCTAAATATGTGAATTCCTTGGTTGTTTGTATGCTATTGTTATTGATGAGGATTTGAGAGGGATTTTGTATAGTATATGTAATGTCATTAGTTCAGAGTTTGTAAGGCTTATTTTTAAACCTATCTATTGACCAAAAGAGCTTAGCCGTGATATTTTCTCTTGCACTAAATCATCAGCAAAATCTATATCCTCTAACGAAGAGAAGAGAGTCCATCTAATTCATATGTGTTGATCACTGGTTGTTTGCTTCATCACCCAGTCTATAGCAATAATGAAGATGGTTGCTGACATCACACACCCTTGTCTGACACCAGTCTTGATTTCAAATTTTTTATTGCTATTTCAACTTTACATGTGAATTCATTGTAGAAATGTTTAATGAGCTGAACAAGATATTAGGGTATTCCATAATTCCTTAAAATTTTCCAAATGCTTTCTCGATGGAGGCTATCAAATGCCTTTTCAAAATCAATGAAGTTTATATACAGTTGTCTCTGCCATTCATTGCATTGCTCTATAATGTTTCTTAATGTGAACATTTGGTCCGAGCAGTTTCTTCCTTCCTAAACCTTGACTGTTTATTTCTTATGTAGGTATCAACGGCATTTGATATTCGTTGTATTATTACTTTTGCAAAAACTTTACTCAGTTATTGCAGTTCCGCAAATTGCTTTTTGGGGGAATCTTTATTATTATATCTTCATTCCATTCATCCAGAGTTTTCTTTTCTGTCCATATTTTGGTAAAGAGTGGATGCAGTATTCTTGCTGCAAAAGCGGGTTCAGCTTTAAAAAGTTCAGCGTTTATTTAAGCTGTCTATGCCTGGGGCTTTTCCATTCTTTAGAGTTTTAATACCTACTGTTATTTCATTTAAGCTATGTGGTTCTATACTTATATTTAAATCTTCTTGTGCCTCTTCAATGAGGTTTGTCTAAAATGTCTATAAAATGTTCCGTCCATCTTGCATCTTTTTCATTTCATTTAGCGCTTAGTCTATGTGGTTCTATTTTAATAGCTACTGTTATATTTAAATCTTCTTGTTTAAATCTTCTTGCCTCTTCAATGCTTGTTTCTGTTGGAGGTGGTAGCCTGTCTAAAATGTCTATAAAATGTTCCGTCCATATTCCTTCTTTTTCAGCCTCAGTCGTGAGAAGCTCTCATTGTTTGTTTATTATAGGCGGGTCTGAAGTTCCTTGATATTTTCCACTTATTACTTTTGCATTTTTATAAACTCTACCTTGGTCTTCCATTCGTGATGCTTCTTCTGCTTCATTGATAAGTCTGTCCATGAATGATCTTTTGTCTTGCTCCTTTTGACTTCCCTGTTTATTTCCTGGTATTGAGTTGACAATCTTTCTTTCAATCTGCTTGATTTTGCATCAAGTATTTCCTTCTTAATTTCTTCCCTTTTTCAATTGTTTTCCATGTGTCTTTTTTTTTTCTAAGCATGTCTCTAAGTAGGCGTGTTTGATCGTGTTCCATCTGCTGTTTATTTCATTTCCATCACATGGTTTGTCATCATCCATATCAGTCAGCACCTGAAGCCTATTCTTCAAGCTTCTCATAACAGTTTGGTCTGTATTAAGATCTTTAAGTTTGTCCATGTTGTATTAGTTCTCGGCCTTTTCCTGTTGTATTTGCTTTTCTCAGTTTGATTTTCAATTTTTTTGCAACCACTAAATGGTGGTCACTTCTAACGTCAGCTCCTCTTTTTACTTTCACATCAAGAAAGGATCTTCTCCATGTTCCATTTATGAAAGATGATCGATTTGGTTTCTATCCCTTCTATTTGGTGAACACCATGTAAGCTTGTGAATCTACTTATGAGGAAACAAAGTTCCACCAATAACAAAATAGTTAGTGTTGCAAAAGTCCAATAATCTTTTTCCGTTGTTATTTATAACGCTACATCCTTCTTTTACCATATCTCTTTCATTATGTACTATTGTTGAAACCAACCTTTGCATTTAGGTCGCCCATTATAATTTTTGTATCATGCTTTGGTATTTTCTCCAATTCAGCCGTTAGTTGGTCATAGAAATCATCTTTGTCTTCATCCTTACTTTCATTTGTGGGGCTGTAATATTGTATACTCGAAACATTGACATGCTTTCCTTTCATTCTTATCTTTATCAATCTGTTGTTAATGGGTTTCCATTTCATTATATTTTTCTCTTCCTTTCTTCAATATATGGCCACACCCTCTGAGTGTTGATTATCATCCCTTCAAGAATAGATAACAGTTTCACCTGAGCTTGTTTTTATCTTTCCAGCTCCTGTCCACCAGCAATCATTGATGCCTATAATATCTAAATTGTAGCACCTCATTTCTGATGCTATATGTGCTAATTTACCGGTGCTGTTCATGATTCTAACATTCCAGAACTCTACTTTGGTCTTAGATTATGTGGTGAACAGAACTTTCATATTCCTGTCAATAGCTTCCTGGCGGCTTTCACTACTGACATTCATACAAGTATATTGCAATGACTCTGGAAGTCCATTGCTCACCCTTGTGCTATTATTATTTTCCTGTTTCCGTAACATGATGTTTTCTAGGGCTGGGTTGCTAGCCCTACGCCCAACCCCAGACTTGGAGGGCCAGGATATATTTTTGGAGGTTCACTCCTAGGCCGGTTGCTCTCCCGAGCTATAGAGTCCTGCCTACCCCTGGTTTGAGATTAGAGTTTCCTTCTCTTAAGTAAACGGCTTTACTGAGCTGGCGTGCTTTACTTGCCCCGGGGGGGGGTATTAAGGCACCTCTGTTCGCCTGCTAGTCATTTCACTGAGCCTATAGGGGTATTTTCAAAGGACTGCGTTCCCATTCAACAATCCCACCCCGCCCTCTATTGCTAGCGCCAGTTTTGTCCACGACTGCTTATTAGTTATTCACAGCTAACCCTTCTATCTAAAGGTCTTCCCCCTATCAGCAACCTGGGGACGCGCCTGGTAGGGAATGGTCGGCCCTCGGGGAATAAACGTAATACACGTATTAATAGTATGATGTTCTGTCTTCTTTAAATGGAATTGTCGTTCGCTGACTTACTGTCGTTTATTTCTTTTGATTTCACTCCATTGTCGCTCCTCTGGTTTGAGCTTAAATGAGATCAAAGAGATCAGGTTGGATGGGGGTAGACCAAGAAACTAAAAGCGGACTACTTCATCACTACTTTTGGGATAACAGTTCTGCATAATATCATTGTTATCAATTGGGGTTGAGCGGCTCTTTAAAACATTTTCCTCAACTTTATAATAAATTGTAGCTTAGTTGTTTTTTTGTTTGATTTGATTTTACCCACATCCACAACGAAGATGACCCCTGGGGTTTCGGTAGGACTTTTAGAATTGCCTAGACTGCCCTGTAAACAGATGAAGGGATCTTTAACGTGCACAGACTGATGTGATCTGCACACGTTACGTCATCTTTATCGTCCGTCGCTGATTGTACTAGGTGTCGGTCCACCTCACTGAATCTATTCTTTAGATTCTGATACATATATTCATCGTGAATAGTAGATACTATTAGCTCATGTTAAGACACCGTGTCATCTTACCTTATTTTATCTGTTCTTGTTTCGCTTGGGTTTTTTTATGTATTGAGTGGACGGTTTGCAGGGGCTGCTGGTAGGTCATATTTCTTTCCTTTCCTTCTTTCGCTTATCTTTCATCTTGCTGTTCCCTTTTACGTCACCATGAGAGGACAAACAATTTATTTCTATATTCATCCTATCTCCTCTTTCTTGTTTCTCATACTCATAATGACAGATAAACAGATAATTTCATCGGCTTGAGACACCAACTCTGTTGAGAATGACGGTGGGTATGTTTGGTCAGCTCCGCCTGATGATGTGGAAGAACTGGTTGCGAAAGATACGCACACCTGTTTTGTCTGTATTGGAGATCGCCTTCCCAATCTTCTTCATCTCTTTGATCACAATTTTGAGCTCTTCGAAGACAGTCAAAGTTGTCAAAAATCCGACACAATTTCCTTTGGAGTATGTGATCTTGGACTACAATTTTCTCCCAATCACGAACGCTACCATCGGATATATCCCAAACTCACCAGCAGCAAATACATTGA